>JAJOZX010003566.1:252500-491845 GCA_023014485.1 Bathynomus jamesi | reverse complement strand
GAAACTAGAGATTAAGGGGGGAGCTTATTGAAGTTTTCAAATCGTTATAACATTGATAACGTAAATTTTGACAAACTGTTCACTTTCGATAATAGCAATACTCGTAATAACAGATTTAAGTTGCGTGGCAGACGTTTCATTACTAATCTCGCTAAAAACTTCCTTACGTTTAAAGTAATTGATAAATGGAATAATCTTCCCACGTCAGTCGTTCACTCTACCAGC
The DNA here is from genome assembly GCA_023014485.1 of Bathynomus jamesi. Classification (NCBI taxonomy): domain Eukaryota; kingdom Metazoa; phylum Arthropoda; class Malacostraca; order Isopoda; family Cirolanidae; genus Bathynomus; species Bathynomus jamesi. The sequence continues at coordinate 491,620 of JAJOZX010003566.1, read as the reverse complement.
GTTAATATGTTTAAGAACCGTTTAGATAGACATTTTAAAAATATTAACGTGGACCTTTTCCAGTTTGTGTACCGTTTTTCATATAATTTATTTTTGCTTCTTTTCAGATCAAAATGAGTGATCAAAATGAGTTCTTGATAACCTAACCTAACCTAACCTAACCCACATTATAACTTTCGTCACTTGGGCACAGGATGTTTCTATGCTGTATGTAATGTACTGTAGAAAACGGTACATAAACTGGAAAACGTCCATTAACGTTGTTTAAAATAAAAAAACAATTAGTAACAGGAGCTCTGGGGGTGGTGGTTAAGGATGAGTCTGTTGACGATTAATGCCAGCTTGTGACATGCCAGCGTGTGATGCCAGCAATAAAATTTAAAAAAAAAAAATTAGACTAACATGAACGTAGATGTAGCTCGTAGAGTAAACTAACCCACTTTTTGTTCAACTTAACCTACTTTTTTTTTTCTTATCCTCTCTTTACTTGCATGGCTGTAGTTTGCATGGCATGACTGTGAGTTAAGACTGTGTTTGCATGGTTTGTAAGCGTTCTTATTTTACTTCTTTTCATCTTTCACCCCTTTCCTATTCTCCGACTATTTTTCTGACTTGTCGGCAGTGACCGGCGGATGATGATGGTGAGTCTCTTTTCTCTTTTTCTGAATGAATGTTAACCCATGAGTAATAGGTGTTGCTACTTATTTAACCCCTTATTTTCTTCTCTTAACCCCCTACTCTTTCCTTTCTCTCGGGCTAACCTTAGAGTGGATCTTAGGGTTTTTGTTAGCCTTACCTTCTGTAGATCTGTAGAATAACATTATTTGATCTGCAAAGATTTGGTGATCTCAGCCTAAGCATTTATCATTACCAATCAATCATTAACAAACAATTAATCATTATTATCATCATTCTTATTATAGTGTCGATTTCCGCAACCAAACTGGTAACTAGAAATTGGTAACCATCGGCATCATAGGAGAAATTCATATTTTTCTATTTCTACAAACCATAATTCATATATATATATAGGGTGTCCCATAAGTCCGGCATCACAGGAGAAATTCATATTTTTCTATTTCTACAAACCATAATTCATATCTTTCTCTTTCTACAGGCCATAATGTCTGTGAGCAAGGAAGAACGAATCCAGATAATTCTACTCATAGGAAATCGGAGTCAAAGAGAGGCCGCTGCTGAATTTAACAAACTGTATCCAGACCGCGAGCCAATAACACAGAGTTGTGTTAGCAGACTTGTTGCAAAGTTTAAGGAAACAGGATCCATAGAAGATAAACCACGCAGTGGACCTTCAAGGAGGTCCACTGACGATGATACAGCGACTGCTATCCTGGCTCATTTTAACAGAAGTCCAAATAAGTCTCTTCGGCGATTGTCCGCCGAGACAGGAGTGTCGAAAAGTAACATCCATCGCATTCTTCAGGCTCACAAATGGCATCCATATAAACTTCAGATCCTACAGAAATTAAGCGAAGATGATGATCCCGACCGGCGGATGGAATTTTGTGAATGGGCTACGGAACAATATGCTCGGGATGCCAATTTCCCGTCCACCATTCTCTTCAGTGACGAGGCTGTTTTTTATAGAAATGGTGAGGTAAATCGACAGAACACCCGCTACTGGTCTCAAAACAACCCTCACTGGTATACCTCTTCAAAGGAACAAGGTGCATCTCGGGTGATGGTATGGTGTTGCATTTGGAAGGATCGCATCATAGGCCCCCTCTTTTTCGATGAACATGTCACTGGAGGCACCTACCTACGTATGCTCAAGGAAGAAACATTTCCCAGTCTTAAACGAAGAAGGAAATTTCCCAACATGGTTCCAGCAAGACGGCGCTCCTGCACATTACAGCACCAAAGTAAGAGAATACCTGTACCAACAATTCCCTGGTCACTGGATAGGACGTCGAGGGCCTGTGGAATGGCCAGCTAGAAGCCCGGATCTCACGCCACTAGATTTTTATCTCTGGGGCCACTTCAAAGCGCTGGTATACGTAGAGAAAATTAGGAGTGTTGAACATTTGCGGCAGCACATTATTGGGGCATGTAACACCATTACTCCTGACATCATTCACCGTGTGCTTGCTGACTGGGTATCACGTCTGAATTTGTGTATTGAAAATAATGGTGGACATATTGAGCACGTTCTGTAAATAAAAGCTTTTGTTTTGCCTTTTTTTTCATTATTTTTCCTATGATGCCGGACTTATGGGACACCCTGTGTGTATATATATATATATATATATATATATATATATATATATATACACTTTGTTTATAGTTAACCTTCTCCTTTGAAGTTGTTTCCCCTTTGAACTCTTTATTTTTAATACTGAATTTTCTTTGAAATGTGTTTTCATTAATTAAAGCTATTTTCATTAATTGAAATGTTATAAGCACACCTGAGCTTCTGCATTCATATATATATATATATATATATATGATGAATAAAACCACGAAGGAAAGGAAACACAAAATGGTGCTCAAGCGCTTCCGTCTAATGACATCCTCAGGAACACTGAAGTACATAAAAGGGTAACAGCCTATATATAGGTTACAGAAAGAAAAAAAAAGAAAAATAAATAACATACATACATACATACACACACACATACATATATACATACATACCTATATATACATATACATACATACATACATACATATATATATATATATATATATGCAATAAACAGAGAAGTAAAAATAAAAATTAAAAATTAAAAATTAAAGGATTATCAGTGAGGCGTACAGATTTGTAAGGAATAATATCGATTTTTAGCACAAGATCAAATGGATTATAAAAATACAAATTTATATTGGAAAACTGCCCGGGTTTTAACACTCTGCCTATGGTCAGGTTTCGATATATATAAAAATAAAATGCAAATTAAAAGTTAATAAAGTAGCAGACAAGTTTACCAAAGATTTAGTGTTCTACCCTTCTTATCTAAATCTGTTTGGAAGGAATTCAAAATAACAGGATCGAGTTGAAAAAGACCTTTGCTTATGTTGAAGTTATTTGAAAGTTGGATAATGGCAGACTCAAGAATATTTCTATTAACAATGTTGCTAGAATGGAATAAAACTGAAGCATTATTCCAATCAATACAGTGGGCTAACTCTGACAAATGGACAAAAAGGGCACTGGACAACTGTCCTGTTCTAACGGAATATTGATGCTGTTTTATACGTGTGTGCAAATCCTTTCCCGTCTGACCTATGTAAAAGGAATCACATTGTTTATAACCAATTTATAGATAATGCCTGAATTATTGGTAGGGCTATTTTTTACTATGATATTTTTCACAATATTGTTATATGAAAATACTACATTAATATCCAAAAGTTTAAGTACATTAGCAATGCCTAAAAAGCCCGGGAAAAATGGAAGTACTAAAATATTTTTTGACAAAGTACGAGTGTTATTATTGACACGATAGAAAGTTCGTTTTGCCTTGTTGAGACAAGATTCCATAAACGCAGATGGATAACACAAATCACTTCCAATACCGTTGATTTTTTCCAATTCGGCATCGATGTATTCCGGACTGGCGATCCTAAGGGCGCCCCTCCTCTCCAATATTTATATGGAGTTTTTCGAAATTACTTATATTCCGAGAATCCTGGGGGTTGGCATCCCGTGGTTGCGGTACGTCGACGATATTTTGTGTATCTGGCCCATGAATCGTGACCTGGATAACTTCCTCCTTCAGTTAAATGATCAAGTCCCCTCCATTAAGTTTACTTTAGAAGTGGAACAAGACAATTCAATCCCATTTTTGGATGTGCGTGTACATAGGGAAAGCCCAGGTTTTAAGTTTAGTATCTATCGGAAAACAACAAACAATTTGTCCTACGTACACTTTTACTCGGGACATGACACCCCCACTAAGAAGGCCATTTTTTCATCAATGTTTCTCCGCGCCCTTAGGATCGCCAGTCCGGAATACATCGATGCCGAATTGGAAAAAATCAACGGTATTGGAAGTGATTTGTGTTATCCATCTGCGTTTATGGAATCTTGTCTCAACAAGGCAAAACGAACTTTCTATCGTGTCAATAATAACACTCGTACTTTGTCAAAAAATATTTTAGTACTTCCATTTTTCCCGGGCTTTTTAGGCATTGCTAATGTACTTAGACTTTTGGATATTAATGTTATTTTCATGTAACAATATTGTGAAAAATATCATAGTAAAAAATAGCCCTACTAATAATTCAGGCATTATCTATAAAATTGGTTGTAAACAATGTGATTCCTTTTACATAGGTCAGACGGGAAAGGATTTGCACACACGTATAAAACAGCATCAATATTCCGTTAGAACAGGACAGTTGTCCAGTGCCCTTTTTGTCCATTTGTCAGAGTTAGCCCACTGTATTGATTGGAATAATGCTTCAGTTTTATTCCATTCTAGCAACATTGTTAATAGAAATATTATTGAGTCTGCCATTATCCAACTTTCAAATAACTTCAACATAAGCAAAGGTCTTTTCAACTCGATCCTGTTATTTTGAATTCCTTCCTAACAGATTTAGATAAGAAGGGTAGAACACTAAATCTTTGGTAAACTTGTCTGCTACTTTATTAACTTTTAATTTGCATTTTATTTTTATATATATCGAAACCTGACCATAGGCAGAGTGTTAAAACCCGGGCAGTTTTCCAATATAAATTTGTATTTTTATAATCCATTTGATCTTGTGCTAAAAATCGATATTATTCCTTACAAATCTGTACGCCTCACTGATAATCCTTTAATTTTTAATTTTTAATTTTTATTTTTACTTCTCTGTTTATTGCATATATATATATATATATATATATATATATATATATATATATATATAGGTATGTATGTATATATGTATGTGTGTGTGTGTGTGTATGTATGTATGTTATTTATTTATTTATTTTTTTTTTCTTTCTGTAACCTATATATAGGCTGTTACCCTTTTATGTACTTCAGTGTTCCTGAGGATGTCATTAGACGAAAGCGCTTGAGCACCATTTTGTGTTTCCTTTCCTTCGTGGTTTTATTCATCATAAATATTTTTCACGTGTTACTTTCGTGAAATAATTTTCATATATATATATATATATATATATAGGGTGTCCCAGAAGTCGCGCATTATAGGCTTTATTTAAATTAAAGAAATTTATATTAGCGTATGGTGCGCAACTTCTGAGAAACTCTGTGTGTGTGTGTGTGTGTGTGTGTGTGTGTGTGTACGTAACTTGACGTGAAAAAACTATTTCTTTTTTTATATTCTTTTCATAAAATGCCTATTAACAAAAGGGGCTTTTTTGTTTTCCATATTTTTTACATTTATTTTAATAACTCGTCAAACTTTACAAACTAGAGAGTGAAATATTAATTTTTTTATTTTATTTTATTTTAAATAATAAAACGTCTATGAACGTTCTGTAAAAACGTTTTTAAGCGTTTATAGAACGTTAATAGGGGGGTTAATTTATAGAACGTTAATATGTTAAATTTACAGAACGTTAAACGGGTTGATTTCCGTAACGTTCATACATTAATTTACGGACTGGTAATAAATAAGGTTAACATTTATGAACGTTTAAAATTTATTGATAAATTAACTCTACTATAAAAGTCTTACGATTGTTAAAGGAATTTTTAACCCTAAAAAGCTAGCGTGGCCTATAACAATAATAGTACACTTTTATTTTGTGGTAATGACGTCTGATATTGTACGAAAGTTAATTTTTAGTATTGTTTAGTAACAATAAATTGGTTAATTCAACCTATAAATGTAATTTCATTATGGGGTTATGTAGAACCCACACTAGTCTCTATGTGTGCGGTCCCACACTGGCTTTCTAGGGTTAAAAGCAACTAAAAAAATAAAATGAAATGCCGAGTATTAGTTTACAAATACAGAGTAATTGACGAAGAACCAATTAATAAAGTTTCAAATTATTACTTACTTATTACTTACGCGCTCATTAAGACTCTCAGTAAGCGAGTAAGTAATAATTACTTTATACATAAAAATTAATTAATTTTCCGCATACCATTAATTATTAATAAGTATTTATTTAATAAACTAATTAACAGAGTTCTACGGGACCTTGCACGGAATATAATGTTATGTTTGTCTTACAATTACCATAATAAATTTAACAGTAAGATAATGAGGTAACATCGTTCAGTTTATCGTAACAGAAAAGTTAAAATTAGTTATTGTATATAATATATTACACATCTTACCCTAGAGATGTTGTTGTAATAATAATAATAATAATAATAATAATATAATAATAATAATAATTACGGCACCCCTTGTTTCTCGATACTCGGGGTGAGCTCCCTCTTGCAGCCAGAGGCATTCGCGGGAATTAATAATTAGGGACCGACCGATGTTCGGTTTCGGCCCGAAACCGAAAGTAAACTTGACCGAAACCGAAAGTAAACTTGACCGAACTGCTTTCGAGTTCAGTGGAATCGGAGCGACTCTTTTCTCCTGCAGACAGTCATCAACACAGTAAACGCTGAAGATGTCATCGTCCTTTCAAAAAATTTGAAATATTTGAACTTTGAATATTGAATGAATCGAAATGTTTTAATTTTCTTATTAATTTGCATAAATGAACATTAATATTTTTGGAATGTTTTTTTGAGTTTTCTTTAATTACGTGCTACGTTTTTGCATGAAAAGGAATAAAGCGATTGAATTACATTAGATATAAAGTATTAGTATTCCATTTTATATTACGATACTTTCATATAAAGTACTCTACTTTCCGTTTCGGTTCCGAAAGTAGAACCAACTTTCGGTTTCGGTTCCGAAAGTGCCGAAGTACTTTTAGTCAGTCCCTAGTAATAATCAACGGTAGTTTTCCAGCTTAACCGCCTATCCTTGTTAGCAACCTCTTGCGACATGCTGGGGAAACAGTGGTTGTAGTCTTGTCCCCTACCCTACAGGGAATGGGGGATAATAATAATAATAATAATAATAATAATAATAATAATAATAAAAAAATACGAGGTTAACTGCGTTTATATGTTTGTTCTTTAAACAAAAAAGAAAACTGGAAATGATTTTTGTTTTTGAAGGTTTTTATTTTATAGAAATTGAAAGAAAATTTGATTTGGATTATTAAAACAAAATTTAGAATTTCTCTTTTAACTTCGTAGCCAAACTTTCTTTTACGTTCGTAAAGTTAATTTCATAGCTCTTTACCAGAATGGGAGTCTTCGTATAGCGGGAACTAATTTTGTTTTGGGATATAACGTGCCCCTGGGATATAGACAATATGAGAAACGTAACCACTTAAAATCTGGTCTAATTAGCTTTTCCAAACGCTTCATTAATGAAATGATGCTTTAAAACACGTTGAATCGAAGAGACATTGTGTTTTTTTTGCATCATGTCTAAAAAAAAAAAAAAATTCAGTTAAAGTTTCATTTTGGGATGATGAGGACTTTGTTTTCGATGTAGACTGTCAAAGTTCGCTCAAAAGCGTTCAGTAAGAATCATGTTAAGGTTTGGAGGTGGAGAGAAAATGACTTTAAAAGTTCATTGGATCTCTTACGTTTACCCGCAAAGCACATTTCTGCACTAATGGGAGACAATTCTCAACAATGTTTGCTAATATTTGCAAATGTTTGTTAATCATAATGTTTCTACCCTCCCGGAGGTAACAAGACGTGCCCAATACAAAGAATTAAAAAATCAGCCAACCAAATTATCCAAACTATTCATCATTCCCTGCAATATGTTTTCATTCCTGCCATGCGTCTTCATTCCTGTCATATGTCTTCATTCCTGCCATATTTCTTCTACGGTCCTTCTGGTATGAAAATGTTTGTCTGTAGCTCCACTAACTGTTAACATCGATATTGTTATTTTCATTACTCTGTTTTTTTGTTTTCAGTTCTATTTTTACATTTTTCATTCTTACAAATTTTTATTTTTAAATTTTATTTTATTTGTAGTGTAGAATTTATTTTCCCGCTGATAAAATTTTTCATTTGAAATGATTTTATATACATATCACAAATAAGAAGGCCCAAGAAAAAATCAGGCCATTCCTTCCAGCATCCAAATTCCCGCTCATACCATTACAGTACAAAAGAATTATGTTCAGCTGTAGACTACAAACAAAATTACTAAAATCTTTGGTTATTAGCCAATCTCCATGAGTCAATTCGACGTAAAATGATTAAAACAGACTGGAGAATGGAACAAACCTTCAAATACCAAAGGTTTGTATATCATATCATCTCACTAAGTAATATGTCCAATGTAAATAACAAATAAAACTGAGCTGAGCTGTTCGTTGTGGGAAATTGATGTTGTTCGCAATGTCTTCAAACCTAACCTGTGAACTTGATCTGAGTTGGGGTACGAACACTCGAGACTCGATCTTTGTATTTGTATTGTAAACATCGATGGCCTTCCTGGTTGATGGTTAACTTTTGGCTATTTTTTTCTGACGATCTGACGTAATCTTGCGGTTATATTATGCATTGTCCTCTTTTTTAAAGACCAAATTTAACCTTTCTTTATTTCTTATTCGTGAATTATCATTAATAATTCTTTCCAACTGTTTCATTATTATCAACTCTTTTTTTTTTTTCAATTCGTTCATTCTCAGTTATGCGTTTCAGTTCGTTTGTCACTGATAATTCTATCACATTTGGGTTCGTTCTTTATCTTAATCCGGCTATGGCCACTGTAGGGTGGCCCACTTTTCAATTTTTTTTTAAAAGTATAGGTGATCGTGGTTTTTCCCATTATTTGGCACTATACTAGCACATTGGTACCATTTTTACAAAAATTGATCAATATTTAGGGGTCTCGCATCGACCTTGAAATTACTAGCTTTTTTTTTTAAATGCGTACTTTTTAACTTTTTACTGAATCAAGATAAATCATTAAGTAGGGATGTTTTCTGAATCCTCTTAATGAGAGAAGTCGTTTGGTGTGCCTGCCAATGTCATACGACTAACGGTTTAAAGGTTGTGCCTGTATACAATGTTCCCTCTAAGGTGTGCGCGTGTGCGCGCGCACACGCGTTGCGAATCCCGCGCACACAGCAAAATAAAATGCGCATAGGCTCAAGCGTATCATGAGTCACGACAGTAAATGAAGTAATTTCAAAAATATAGTATACCGTCACACAAGGTCTGACCATTTTCATCAACATACTCTGTAGTCGCTCTTTTAAGTATTAACCCCTTCCGCCCGACTTCGCCGACGTCCGCGCAATTACGCAATACGGATTTTTTTTACTCTATGTATTTGCATTTTTTTTCTTTTATACATTAACGCATTGAATATAAACCTTCTCTTTCTTATTTTTGCATAAAAACGAATAGTAATTATCTCATAATTCATAAAAAATAAAATTATTTTTTATTTTATTCCTATTTTGTGAATGGATAAAATCATGTATTAATCTTGATAGTCTATTTTAAATTGCTGAATGCTAAAAATTGTTTTGAGAAATGATAACTAAAATAGTAATTTTCAATTAATGTTATTTTATTTTATTTCTTTATTTTGTTGAATTTTATTTTACTACTTTTTATTTTATTCATATTTTAGAATGGATAAAATGTTTTCTTTTTTAAGAATATATAATATTGTAAACAGTTTTTTAATATCCATTTAATAGTATCGTAATGATCAAGCTATCACCTTATGGAAATAATATTTATTAAGTATTTAATATTTATATATATTTAATTTTGAAGATAATAGCGCTCAGAAAAGTTTGCACAATTTTTCACCATGAATCTAAATGGATGCACAACGAAAATTTCTTGCGCACACGGACTAAAAAAAATTAGAGGGAACATTGCCTGTATACAGGTAATACCAATGTGCTAGTATAGTGCCAAATAATGGGAAAAACGACGATCACCTATACTTTTCAAAAAAATGAGTCACCATACCCGGGCGGAATGTATAATGTATATAGGTAATTAGAAAATGCACTATGCCTGTGCCAGGTACCTAACCTATTTCTTTTTTGCAGATCATAACATTTTGAAATTCTGTCTGAGTTCCTCATCCTTTGTCATGGACAAATCGATGGCAACCATAACTGGAAGAACTCTTGAAGCTACAAATAGAGAGTCATCAAAAGGAAAGGCGAAAATAACATCGCTACCTTCTCTAAGATCGGCCTCGGAAATTTTTTAGTTGGCCAACCGTCGTCCTCCATCAGTGGTAGCAAATTGCCAACAACACGGCAGGTTTTGCAATACTTCTTCAGTGTTATCCAGTACACTGCTAACAGGAAAGACGCATTCAAAGAAACCGTAAACACCGTCTTAAAGTTTTGGAACATGGCCCGCATTAAAACAATCACAAAGCTCAACTGCGAACGGAAGCTAGAGGCATTGTGGAAAGAGTGGCACTTACTCCAAAAGAGCAGAAAACGAGAAACTGACGCCGGAGGAAAACGGCAGAAGTTTTCGGACAGTGTGGACAAGCTGTGGGATATCGGAGCATCTGACGCTGTCCAAGATATAAAGAAGAATCGACTGCTTTCCGACAAGGACAAGAAAGAAGACATTGACTTCTACCTCGATCAACGTGGTCCTCGGGTGGCAACGATGAGCGGGAACGATAAAGTTTTCGCTGTAAAAAGAAAGCTACAGGAAGGAAGAAAACGTCCTCGCCAGGAGCCGCAAACCTCAAAGTGTGCATACGAAACCGGAGATGAGGCCATGGAGAATGATGATACTGGCATGTCAGGAGAGTCGGAGACAGAACTAGCGTTCCCCCTGCCGAAAGAGCCAAGTGTGTCTGTCAATCTTCCTCGCCGCATCCTTAATGCACCTGCTGTCATGGAAGTGGCTGATCGTTTCCGCATGTCCAATAATCAGGTGCGTATTGTGTATAGTATTCATCGATAGCGTCAGTTTTAAAGTGTCCCGTAACCCATGTATTCTTGACAGTTTCCTTTCCACTTTCCATTCTCTACATAGGTAGTAAGCATTGTGGCTGCTATCACACGTTCGGCGGATCCACCAGCAGACCTCAATCAGTTCAGCATCTCGAAAGAAACGGCTCGCCGGGGAAGAGTGTCACATCGCCGTGAAGTGGCGACGGCTGTGAAGGACTCCTTCACGCCACCGAGGCACACTGTTGTCCATTGGGATGGCAAAATGGTCAAGGTCAGTTGATTAAGTTTTCATAGCTATCAATTTAGTAATGAGATTCATGAAGCATAATGTCAATTAAAAAGAGAACTGAATGTGAACAAAAATAGGTTACTTTACAACCATGAAATTGAAATATATGGCATGTGTTTCAGAACTTCCTTGGAACGGCGGAGCACCGCCAAGCAATTCTCATCTCCGGTGCTCCTCATTGCACAGATTGTTTAAGTTAGTGTTTCTTTCTCTTTATTGTCTGCTATTTGCTGATTTTTTTGAAAAGTATAGGTGATCGTGGTTTTTCCCATTATTTGGCACTATACTAGCACATTGGTATTACCTATATACAGGCACAACTTTTAAACCGTTAGTCGTATGACATTGGAAGGCACACCAAACGACTTCTCTCATCAAGAGGATTCAGAAAACATCCCTACTTAATGATTTATCTTGATTCAGTAAAACGTTAAAAAGTACGCATTTTAAAAAAAAAACTCGTAATTTCAAGGTCGATGCGAGACCCCTAAATATTGATCAATTTTTGTAAAAATGGTACCAATGTGCTAGTATAGTGCCAAATAATGGGAAAAACTACGATAACCTATACTTTAAAAAAAATTTGAAAAATGGGCCACCTAAATTGGCCAGCCATGGTCTCCTTCACAATGCCCATCATCGGTTAATTGGCTCTGAGAGACAGAGAGACGAGAAAGAAACATTCTTTTTTTGGAACCAAAGAGCGTGAGATCATGTCAGGTTGGTCTTGGAAAACAAATTGGTTTCTTGAAAGCAGGAGACGGTATGCCCATATTGCATTCTCCCACTACAAAGGAAACATTAATACGAGTCATTTCATTCATATATTACAGTAGCTTCTTTTTTCTTATATATATATATATATATATATCCTCCACCAGGATTCGAACCCTGGACCTCTGATCGGAGTCGCGGGCATTGACTATTAGGCTAAGACTGAGATCACAGGTTTGAATCCTGGTTGAGGATATTTTGCAGAGCGAAATGTCCGTGTGCTCATGCCCTTATGAAAATGAAAATGAAATGAAATGAAAAGGTTTATTGGCAGACTATATATAGTCCATATGACAAATATTATTAATACAATGACAGTTCATATACTAAGGATAGAAATATACACAATTGATTAGAAATAATACTGCACTGTCGAAGTTAAGTGGAGCTACAGACAGACGTTTTCGTACCGAGAAGTCCATAGCTTAGAGGATAAATGGCAGGACTCATGGATAGCTTGGATGATCGGGTTGGTTGATTTTTTAATTCTTTGCATTAGACTGTGTTGAGCACGTCTTGTTACCTCCGGGAAGCTCGGGATATTGCGGGTAGCAAACATTTGCGGAGCTGAGCATCTCAGGGGTAATTTATGTAAGAGTCTAAAAGACCCGTTGTTTAGCAAATTTAGGGTTCTGCCAGAACCTTTTTTATAATTCACCCAGAGCTGCTGACCGTATATATTACTGCAGAAAGTACGAAAGAGTGTGTCTTTAGCTTCACTTGTACAGAAACGAAAGTTCCTTATGGTCATATTCGCTTTAGCACACAGGCTTCGAGATTGTTTTCTTATATCCGAGTCATCACTCAAGGAACTGGTAATAGTTTGACCCAAATACTTGAACTCTTGTACTTCCTCAATTACTTCACCATTCATTTTAAACCTTATATCAGCTGGCTGATTACAGCTTTTAGGATGAAATTGCATAACCTTAGTTTTTGTAACATTAAAAAGAATATCATGTTTCTGCGAATACACTTCGCAGACATTTAGTAGCCGATCCAGACCTTTAACAGAGGGACTTATTAACACCATATCATCGGCATAAACTAAGTTATTTATCCTTGTGTTATCTATACAATATATATATATATATCTATATATATATATATATATATATATATATATAGAAGGACTCACAAAGAAATATTAGAAATTATTGCAAGAATAGAAAGTAAACCTGTTATTTTAACTACTTCAAAACATGTTTGATAATTACATTCTAACACAAAATGCTTAACCAAATTAAAGAGAGAAAAAAAATTGGTCATTCTTCATGCGTGAAAAACAATGCACTGAAAAAACATGCAGACGATTACCTACCTTATCTGTCGTTCTCGTGGTATAAAAAAACAACTTTTGAGATACTTTTTTTTTGGAATATTACCATAATAAAAATGCCAATTGTGTCTACTATTATTACTACTACTACTGACTGCGAACCCAGAGAATGCGTCAGCGGGGTTTCGTATATAAGAGACCAATTTTTTATGTGGTTTAACTATATAAACCACAAACAAATATGGTTATCCGCAGTTATAATAATACATTACAGTAGCTAACTTATCCGTTAAAGGTATCTAAAGTAATTAAATACGTGAATCTGATAGATTAGAGTCTAAGTGATAACGATGAAGACGCGTCGAAAGAACTTCAAATGTTCGAAGAAACTTTCTTTCGAAATTCACGACGCGATTTCGCGGTGAACAAGAAGAAATTGAATATACAAAAACAAGTAAACAAAAGAAGTTGAAAACAACTTTCAAGGAAAGAGAGAAGAAACGAGAAAAAATATTTTCATTGTATACACACGAAGAGAGAGAGAGAGAGAGAGAACATCGAGGAATATTGGAAACATCAATAGTTATTTTTGTTTAGTCTTCATCCGCGTGGATGTAAGAACAAAGACAAGCCGTAAAGATGCTTCCGTTAAACAAAAACAGATGAAAGTACACAGTACACTGAAGAAGGCCATTCGTAGCTACATTTTTTTTTTCGTAAGAGGCTTCATTGAAAGGATAGAGCCTCAATCTGACAATGAAAGAGGAAACAGAAGTAAAAAAAAATAATTAAAACCGGGGAACAGCTTAATAATGAACGAAGTACATTAATAACACGGACTTATTGTGAAAGAAGAAGAATAAAAAACAAGAAGTTGGAGGAGGAGGATGAGGAGGAGGAGGAGGAGGAGATTTGTTTCGTAATACCTGCTTCGTGGAATAGACCGACAAGCTTTTTAAAGAAGGATGGACACGTCAAAAACTCCTAAACGAGAAGGAAGATGAGACGACACTGAACATCATTATTTTAACACTGATTACTATAACATCTCGAATGTCGGTTAACAACGACTAAGAAGAAGAAGAAGTTGGGGGGGGAGGGGTCATTTCCACTCGTCTCCTAAATAAGAAAGGCGAGACAGAGAGAGAGAGAGAGAGACTCAGAGACTCACTGTCGGAATGGTTGCTTTGCTGACTCGGTGAACGGGTCCCTGCGAAGGCTGAGGCGGCGGCAATGAAAGAGGCGGTTGCTGACAGAGTGTGATGATGCCCTGAGGAGGAAGTGCCCTGGGGTTGGGCTGCTGAAGGTGCGCATGGAGATGGTGTTGGAGGCGCTTTCGAATCAGGCACAATTATGCCCATCATGCAGTAGGGGTCGCTGAAGCCTGCGGATCACAGAGTCATGCAATGTGCAGCGGAGCATAAAGAGACATCTATTATGGCAACGGTTTTGGCTAAATGGATAACTTGGCGCATAATCTGGATAAAAGCGTAGAGTGTCTTCTCTCATTCTAACATTTATCAGAGGTCAAGAGTCAGAGAACATCGCTGTTCATATTTAATGAACATAAATAAGCACTTGTAAATCACACCACACACACACACATATATATATATATATATATATATATATATATATTATATATATATATATGTAGAGAGAGAGAGAGAGAGAGAGAGAGAGAAGCCAGGTTACATAAACACAAAGACAAATGGAGTTTTGCATGAATCTGTTGAAAATTATATTTCCATTGCAATAAAGTGAATCCGTTAATATATCAGTGGCTATTTTTTAAACGTTCAGTAATTAAGAAGCGTTTTCTCATATTCACTATTGATGAAACAACGAAGAACATTTACTCATCAACACTGCATTTCTTTATTCTCTCATTCCGTAAATTTAATAGTCCTTGTACTCATGTTAACGTTTTACTCAGTGCTTAAACATCGAGCCGGAAGTAAACTAAGAGCCGGGCACATATTTCTTTAAACGCCATGATGAAATAAGGCTCTGGGACCGATCAGTCAACTTCACTGTTTAGGAAATAAGGCCAAAGTAAAAAATTGGAAACCGCTCACATTTTAATGTTAAATTCTTGTTTTATTTTAATCTACGTTAGAATTGTTTGTTTATACGTTAATACATAATACGATCTTTCATTTTATATACAAAGTATTAAAATTGCTGGTGTTTAAGGTTGAGAAAAATGGCAATAAATAGGCCTATTCGGGTTACTTATTTATTTTATAAAGTGATGATCATTTAACGCTGTTTTTACCTTAGTCCCTTCAAAGATGTTTTTCGTTCCTTATTAAATTGGTCATATTTATAGTTGTTATTGCGAATCTATATACGGTGTTTTGAGGATGAAATTTAAAAATCCTTTTTAAATTATATACAGTGCGACATTGGAGGAGGATTATTAACCTTTTAAAGTTCAGAGTTCAAGGCTGTAAAAATCATGCAGCCTTTTATTTTTTAATATTTACAATATGGAATAAATCATAATAGCATTTACACAAAGCTCACGAGGAAATTGGAAACCATGAAGTGAAGACCTTTTATAAAAAATTTTCATGCAGTCATTAAATTCAGATCTGGAAATCGCGTTCAGTTTGATATAATTTAAAGTATGGTTTTATCACTTCCAGCAAGAAATGTTACATTTTTAGATCTGTTAATGTTTCAGCAAGACTTATTTTGTAATTTTAAATCCTTATTGTGAGGATGCACATCATTTTAAGAAAATTTCCGAATCGCTACATCTGGGAGTTATTTTTACCAAACTTTTCAAGCTGATGGCTTACATCTACTCCCTGCCTATGACAATCCTGAGTAAGTTATTTTCATTTGAAAAAGTTAAAAAATACGTGACTCCAAAACCTTAAACACTGAATCTCGAAATTTCATATAAAGTAGGTCCTGTTCAGTATTGAAATAAAGGACACGTTGTTCATAAGGCCTAAATGTACAATTTTGCCACCCAAAGTGTAGCTGATCAGAATAAAATCTTGCCCCGGTGACAGTTTTTTGATACTTGTAGATATAGGTGTGCCCGAATGCCAAGGAACTTCAACAACATAATTGGCATTAAATTTCAGATAAGGCCTAGTTCAAGGGACATATTTCTAATAAGATGTAACCGAGCCTCCAGATACTTTAAAGTATCTAATAGGGCCTACTAGAAATTCAACTATGCACAACTAAACTGAGTTTAAACCCTAACTTCGGCCAACGGGGGAGCGACTGGAACGAGAAGTCAGGGTCCTGTAACATGCCAACAACTTGCATATCTTTAAATATTTAGCCATTTTTGTTATTTTCAGTCACAAATTAGTGATATTTTTAATTTAAAGTTGAGGTTTTGGCCAGAAAAGGTTAATGATTATATTTTTGTTTGATTTACGTTTTTAAGATGTTTCAAAATTGTACTTTTGAATGCCAGACTTTTAAAGTTTCAAAACTAAAGCCTCAGTTTCGTTAAAACTGACATTTATATGCTCTTTGTGAGGATGGGAGTTGAAAGAAACTTGGTGAAATGGAGTAAATATTAGCCTTACTCTCCTATTTTGCTGATTACATAACGTTATTAAAATGTATTGGCTTATTTTAATTTTATATTACAAATTTTAACTATGAAAATATTTTCTCTTTGGCCAGAAAAAGTAATTATGTGAAGCAAAACAAATTTTTTACAAAGAAAATGCGCACACTTATTTATATAACTTTGGTGGCTTCTTCGTTCTCAAGAACAAATTCACGTACTCACTGACTCATCTTTGTAAAGTTACCATTATTAAAATAAATAAATTTAAGAAATTATAATCAGATAACTTAGAAAATTTTAAGCAAGTTTGAAAAGGCAGTTTTGCCCCGATAATGATATGATGGGACGCATCCGTCGTATATACAATATGATGCGACGTTGCCACACACACACACACACACACACACACACACACACACACATTTCTCAGAGGGATATTATTTTTTCAAAAAGATTTCGAAACATTATTACCGCCATGAGAGCAGTTTGACTGTTTAATGCGAGGAGAGGGATTGATGAAGCTTTTGGTTTTCATAACTTTATGACTCTCATAATTAAATATGGACCGCTTCTGGCAAGAAGTCGAATCACTTTTAGGGTTATGTGATTACACGACTCTAAATTTTTTACAAGTCAACATGTTACTCGTACAGTAATAAATGTAGGTTTTGCTATACTTAAAATTATGTGTATAAGAATATGTGCATCTAATTAGCTTTATAGGCCCAGTGTTCATATACGAGCAGGGCCTATCAGAGGGGGGCTAGGAGGGCCATTTGGCCTGGGCCTCAAGCTTAAGGGGGCCTCAAATTTAGAAACTTTCAGGTTTGAATATAATGTTGTGCAGTGAAAGTAATAATTGGGTTTAGCTATGGGCCTCAAAAGCTGGAAGTGGCCCGGGCCTCTCTGGACCTCTGAGAGGGCCTGTATACAAGTATATATATATATTTTTTTTTTTTAAGTTCGGGAAGAACCGATTCGCCTCTATTTAAAAGGGCATATCTCGGCGGAAAAACAAAGAAAAAGTGAGAGGAAAGACAGAGGAAAAAGAAAGGGTGGAGGGGACAGTCGAAGTGGAAAAAGACCAAGGATGACAAGGACTGCAGGGTCGAGCCCCATCATCCTTAGGTGCTAGGGTCGGGAGGGCGCACGTGAAACCTCCAGGAACAAGCACGTACAAACGAGTACAAAGAGCACTCATGAGCACGAGCTTAGAACCCCCTTGCGGGGATATATATATATATATATATATATATATATATATATATATATATATATATATATATATTATATATATATATATTGAAGCACTGATCATACCCAAGTTGGAATAATGCTCGATCTTAACATTTAACGTATAAAAAAGAAGACATTAGTCAACTTGAAAGGATTCAGAGAAGCTTCACAGCCAAGATCAATGGATGCAAAGAACTAAATTACTGGGAAAGGTTATGTGAATTAAACTTATATTCACTGGAAAGAAGAAAAGAGAGGTACAACATGATTTACACTTGGAAAATAATGGAGGAACTAGCCCCTAATCCTACTTTGAACCCTATAACCACTCAAAGAACAACGGAAAGTAGAGAAGAATGCGTCGTGTTCCCAAATTAAAGGCTAGAGAGGGAACATCCTAACCCTGAAGGGAAGTTTTGTTGTGAGAGGACCAAGACTGTTCAAACCAGCTGCCCAAGGAACTAAGGAACACGAGTGGTGTGGTGGTGGATATCTCCGAAAGAAGACTAGACGCCTGGCTCAGAACAATTCCAGATGAGCCGGGCGTACCTGGCTACATGGGCGGATTCAGGAAGGCATGTGCCCTCCAGGTTGAATACCCAAAGGAGATCAAGTCAAAATTTTACTGTAGCCCACAAAACGCTTTACAACATTTTTCCAAAATTGCCCATAAAATCCACAATTTTCGTGCAACTACGATAAATTTTATGCCATTGTGCTCAGTAGATGTTTGTCCCTCCTAAAATATCGTTTTCTATTAGTGCCATATATATATATATATATATCGAATATACCGATTTTTCCCTTCTTTAATCTGGCAACACTGCCAGATAAGGCACGAGCAGAAAAGACTGGCACTGAGGGTACGCTATCTCAGTGGCGTACTAAGGGGGGTGCGAGAGGGGCGGTCCGCCAGGGTGACAGCCAGGAGGGGGGTGCCATCGGGAGACATTTTATGGAGAGAAGAGGGAGATTAAAGTTCCGAAAAAGGATGCCAGGAGAGATGGCAAAGGATGCTGGTCTCACATTGCCAGAGGAAGTGAAAAGGGCTATGTTTGAATGTCTTGATCGCTTTCATCAAGAATTGGAGATTCGTTCTAAGGCAATGGATCAAATTCTGTCAATCTTCGCTGTTATTCAGCCAAACACTTTGTTTGTTGCAACAGAAAAGAAGAACTTCGGAAGTATTTCCAAATTTGACTCAGATTTTCGATGAATTCTCTGATGAAGATATCAGTGTGGAAATTGGACGACTTCGGAGGCATTTGGAAGCTGCCAAAATCAGCGTTTGAAGAGGCAAAGAAATGGACAGCATTGCAGTTTCTGGAGTTTATTGTGAAATGGGATTTTTGTGAATCTTTGCCAAGCTTGTCACTGTGTTTGAGATTCTTTTTGACTGTCTGTGTGTCTATTGCTTCATGTGAAAGAAGTTTTTCCAAATTGAAATTGATAAAAAATTTCTTTCGCTCGACCATGAGTCAGACAAGATTGACAAATCTGGCTTTACTTTCAATTGAACAGAATATGCAAAGAAGGTGAATTTTGAGGAGGTCATTGATCAATTTGCAGAAATTAAGGCTCGAAAGCAGAGACTGTGAATCCTCTCTATTTACCTTTGAAGAATAGGCTGAGCGTTGAGACTGGATTTCCTGTTTTTTGTATAAAATAAAATGCAGTATTACCTGTTCAATGAATTTTTAATGTCCTGCATTTTTCTTATTTCCAATTTGCTTATGACAGTACTGTAGTTTAAAAATCTACTTGCAAACATAACATATTTTTCTGTGTGTTTAAATTTTAAAATTATTTATGGGGGGGGGGCAAAGGAAGGATCCGCCCCGGGTGCCAAATACTTTAGGTACCGCCCTGCGCTAGCTGCTCGTGTTTTTATGAATTTGGGAGCGAACTTCTGCAGTGACTTAAATATTTTATCTTGAGTAAGTATTATATAATGTATATACTGTATATTGTGGAACTACTTAATATCATGTAGAAGTCTGAGTCTTGGCTCGTTTAGGTTTTTATTTTCGGCAATGGTAGCCTAGGTCTTAGGCTTCGGCAATAGGCTATGTTATGTGTTAGGGCCTATGTATGCATTATAATATAATTCAAATGTGAATCATCCCCTTAGGAGTGTGTGTGTTTTTTTTTATACCTTTCAGCTCACGCACAGGAACAGGAAGCCTGTTTCCTGTTGCTACCTCACAGTATGGTGGGTGAAGCGTATGAATATAAAAAAAATTGTGGATCAGATAAGATACTCAGCATGATGTCAGTTGGGTGCCCCCTAGACTACTCCTGGATCCGCCCTTGGGCTATGTGAGGTGGAGAGCACAAGAAACTAACTCTTTACTTCACCAGACCAACTCAAAAGGAGAAGCACCTTCATGAAATGAGGAATCATCGCACGGAACATTTGAAATGTTGAAAGATATATATATATATATATATATATATATATATATATATATATATCTATATATATATATATATAATATATATATATATATATACCGTATATATATATATATAAATGAAAATTACTTTTATCTGAAGTATAATTTCAGAGATTGCTCCCATCCGAATTTCACTCCACAGAATCCGATTAGAGAGATTGGTGCTACACAAGGCCGTTTCCTGGCATAAGCAGACTAAGCGGCCGCTTAGGGCCCCGCTGCTACTAGTGGGCAAGAATAGGAATATAGCTGAAGTTATTATTAATATTATTGTTATTATTATCATTATTATTATTATTATTGTCGTATTAATTAATGTATAAACTAATTTTCAGGAATTTCATGAAGAGTATTTTTTCTGTTTGTCTTCTGAAAGTACAGATTTGTTGTTTTGGACATAAATGTTTCATTAAAATTGTTTCATAATTGTTTTTTATTAACACAGCCATTTTTTGTATGTCTGTGCTGAGGTGATGTAGTAAGGCGTGAGTTGGTGGATGGAGGGGTGGGGCCTGAAATGGGTATACTGCTTAGGGCCCCCTAATGGCTAGAAACGGCCCTGGTGCTACATCTGGAGTTCGCATCAGCGCGAAGAAAAATCGTATTATAAAGGAACTGACATTGTGTCCCACCCGTAAGCTATTTGTTTTCCCGAGTTATCAACAAACGAGTCTCTTCAGCCAATCTTTTATTTCTAAGCGAAATAACGAAATTTCTATATCCCCATTGTTCAACCCACCGATTTAACCATATAATATACTCATATATGTTGCTGGGTCGATAAACACGCGCCATTTAGTTAGAATCAACCGCTGTATAATAATTGGGAAAAGAATGTGCGCATGCGCCAAAATTCAGTCGTAAAATCAAAAGTGTTTCCAATTTCAGTAATTTTCTGTTTTTTCGCGTACAAATAAATTTGATCGCGACATCTTCCCATATTTTTTACTCCTTTTGACTTTTTGGTAAACGGCACATAAAAGCATTTATCAGTTATGTTCCTCTCTTTACTCGAAATGAATTCCAAAAACGAGGGGAAAAT
This sequence comes from Bathynomus jamesi, assembly GCA_023014485.1. Lineage (NCBI taxonomy): Eukaryota > Metazoa > Arthropoda > Malacostraca > Isopoda > Cirolanidae > Bathynomus > Bathynomus jamesi. Next base: position 470,079 of record JAJOZX010003566.1, on the reverse strand, counting down.
GAATTTATTTGCATCATAGTATTTTAGTTGCTAATTTCTTTAATGGTCGCTGCATACAACGCATATTAAATGGAAAATAGAGTTGAATTGGGTTTGTTTTCTTTAACATTTAGGTTTTATATCATTATTACAGTATATAATCTTACAAAAACATCATTTTTCCAAACTACGACCTACACTGGGTGTAAGAGAATGCATAAAAGTTGTATTATTAATAATATTATATGAAGGGTTTCAACTTTGAGTGTTTCTCTATGTTTTTCCGTTCGAAAGTAAGCCAGAATTACGCGCGTGCAAAGAACCAACTGTATAATGTATTATGCCCAAAAAAAATCTGTAATTTTTGTTCTACACCACGATGATTTTCCTCAAGAATAATGGCAAAACTCATCAATGGAATGCCAGAACGTATGTCACCTTTACCCGATATGCAAAGGGGAAAACAACACGATTCTAAATATATTAACTCAATAAATGTATTATTATTTAATGACCTTTATTTTCAAATCAAAAGCTATGGAAAAAATAAAAGTATCTAGTTACTTTTGTCAACCCTCTGTATAATATTATATATATATTATATATATAAGATATTATATGCGCAAACCCACAAGGAAAAAAGAAAAACGATTCCAAGGCCTTTCGTGTATTCAGAGCTACACCTCGTCAGGGAACCTTGTGAGTTTGCAGCATTCATTCATTTCACGTGTTTATTGTGAAATCATCCCATATATAATATATATATATTATAAAAGGAATCGACTGGATTACAGTAATTTTTTTTTTCATTAGTTTAACCGCACTAAAAACAGCCTACACGCAGCAAGATTCCTCAATTACAGATCGTCTTGCGACTTACGACTGACGACTTGGTCGTGACGACTCGAGTCGCGTGTGATTTTACATTGACAGAATGGGAGCCCCGCAGACTGTAGCGACCGCGCTGCGATCCCTAGAATCGCGTTGCGGTCGCTGCGGTGTGCGCCCTGGGGGCTCTTTTTTTCTCCCAATTCTGTCAAACGTAAAATCACACGCGAGTCGAGTCGTCATGACCCAAGTCGTCAATAGTAAGTCGCAAGACGATCCTGCGTGCGGCCGGGGTAAGAAGTGTGAAATAAGCAAACGTTCATTGCTTTATGAATAGAATAAGAAGGGTTTTTTGAAAGAAGACTTTATCGCTGATGAAGTTATTTAGTTCAGTGGTTATACAACAGTTCTTTAATGTTATTTTTAATGCGCTTAAATGTCGACGATATTCGGTGATATTCGACGATACGTATCTTCGTTATAGGGTGCTCTGCGACTGAAATGCACGACCCATAAAATGCTTATGCGACATTTCGAAAGTTCACCTTTTATTGGATTTTCTTATATCAAAATCTCTCTCTCTCTCTCTCTCTCTCTCTCTCTCTCTCTCTCTCTCTCTCTCTCTCTCTCTCTCTCTCTCTCTCTCTCTCTCTCTCTCTCTCTCTCTCTCTCTCTCTCTCTCTAGCCTGCTAGGGGATAGGGTGTGTGTAGTTTTAGGAAGTTTTAGGAGACTTCAACTATCGCGGCATAAAGTGGGAAGACAGAACTGCTGATGCTGAAGGGAGGAGGCTAGTTGACTTTGCTGATGAGAACTTCCTAACTCAGTGGGTCAATGAGCCTACACGAGGCGAAAGCGTTCTAGACTTAGTATTCACGACCGAAGACAACCTCGTCACTGGCCTCACCGTTGACGAATCGTTGGGCGGGAGTGATCACGGTCTGATTAGGTTCCGTGTGTGCGTCCCTCGGGTGAAGCGTAGTAACTCGAAAAGCAGTACAGTAAGCTCGATTTACGGCGGGCGGACTTTGTTAGCCTCCTGAATAGCGTAGGGAGATGGGGTTAGTGGTCGGCGGCGATGTTGAGGGAGTGTGGAGTGCATTCCGGGACGAGTTTATGGTGCTGCAGTCTGCTGCCATACCCTCAAAACCGGTCACCCCTGCTTCAACGCAGCCTAAGTGGTTCAGTTGTGACATCGCTTCGGCTATCCGAAATAGGAAAGTAGCGTATAGGAGGACGAAGGCCAATCGTTCCCACGAGAACACTGAGGCGTATGTCCACCTGTGTAGGGAAGTGAAGGCGAAGGTTAGGCTAGCGAAACGCAACGAAGAACCACGGGTGGCAAGCCTCTGCAAGGGGAACCCTAAGGAGTTCTTCAGTTATGTTAATAGTAGAAAGCCCATTAGAAGCGGCGTTCTGCGGACCTCCGACGCGGACATCGCTAATGTGCTTAATGAGTACTTTGAGGGAGTGTTCACCAGGGAGGACACCCGCGTCATCCACGAGCCAGGCGTCAGGCACGAAGGTGCTGGCATGGATAGTGTTCGATGTAACGCGACAGTCGTTGCCGATAGAATAGACAAACTGAGCGCGTTTAAGGCTCCTGGGCCAGACCAGTTTCTCCCCAGTGTTGCGGGAGGTGCGCGACCAGGTGGCTCCCCACCTGGCTACAGTCTTTAACAAATCGTTGGAGACTGGCCAGGTGCCTGATGACTGGAGGGAAGCCAATGTGACCCCTATCTTTAAGAAAGGGGATGACGAAAGTCCAGGGAACTATCGTCCCATTAGTCTCACTTCAGTTGTAGGTAAATTATTAGAGGGGATAATAGCGGATAGGATCGTTGACCATTTGGATTCCTACAAGCTGCTTGGGGACTCCCAACATGGGTTTAGACGGCATAGGTCGTGTCTCACCAACTTGCTCGAGTTTTTCTACGTCATGTTGAGTGAGTATGATAAGAGTAGGACGATTGATATACTTTATCTCGACTTTCAGAAAGCCTTTGATAAGGTACCTCACCGCCGGCTAATGGCGAAAGTCCGCGCGCTGGGTATCGGTGAGGAAGTAAGTAGGTGGATTGAAAACTGGCTGAAGAATAGGCGGCAGAGGGTTGTAATTAAAAGGTTAGTTAGGGTTGGGCCTCGGTCACTTATGGGGTTCCTCAGGGTTCCGTTTTGGGGCCGCTGTTGTTTATCATTTACATAAATGATATCGACGGTGGCATCGTCAGTCGGATCGCCAAATTCGCTGATGACACCAAGCTTGGGGCCAATGTTGGGACGCCTGAAGTGATCGAGCAACTGCGTGCGGAGCTACGTAGGATAGGAGAGTGGTCCGAAAAATGGCAAATGCCGTTTAACTTGGGTAACTGCAAAGTGATGCACATTGGCTACGCCAATCCCAAGTCGGACTACTCCATGTTGGGGAGTAATATCGAGGCGACTGATTTGGAAAAGGACTTGGGTGTGCTAATTAGCAGCGACCTTAAGTTTACCAAACAGTGCGTAGAGGTGGAAAAAAAAGCCCAGAAGTTGTTAGGTTATATCAGGAGGCAATTTCAGTTTCGGAACAAGGAGATTGTGCTTTCTCTGTACAATTCCCTGGATCGGCCGCACCTGGAGTATGCTGTGCAGTTCTGGTCGCCCACCCTCAGGAAAGATATTGAGAGGCTGGAGCGAGTGCAGGCGAGGGCCACAAAGTTATTCCTTCCGTTAGGCATATGGGCTACAATCGACGGTTACGCGCCCTGAACTTGTTTTCGCTGGAAACTCGGAGGCTGCGCGGTCAACTCATCGAGGTTTTCAAGCTGTTATGCGGGTTCAACAATGTCGATTTTAGAAGCATGTTTAGTTTAAATGATAACCCAACTCGCAACAATGGTTGGAAGTTGGATTTGAAACGGTTTAGGACTAGTGTGTGTGGGAATTACTTTACGTATAAGATCTGTGACACGTGGAACAGGCTACCTTCAGAAGTTGTGAACAGTTCCTCTGTGGATCATTTCAAGAAAAGGTTAGACCAAATCTTGCACACTATTTGAAAGTGACAAAATTTTTCCCTGGCACCCGTTGCCATTGGTACCTCCTCGGTATGGGCCGCAAGGCCTTTTGAGGTACTACTTTTCCTTGTAACTCCTTGTAACTCTCTCTCTCTCTCTCTAATTTAACTAATTTAACATGAATTTAAATGAAATGCATAAGGTCGAGATTTTCGACATTATGCAAATTCAGAAATTTTGGTGTCGACATTGTGCAGATCTACACTGTTCCGCTGCACTATATATATATATATATATTATATATATATATATATATATATATATATTACAGGGAATTTGTGTATCTAGGGATTTCATGAAATCCCTAAAATGTTCACGGATTTTATGTAAGGTTAAGTTGTGATATTTTCGTTAAATTTAGGGAAAATTATTGAAGGCCCGGTTAGGTTAACTGAATGCCCGGTTTGGTCAACTGTACGCCCTTGACGAGTGGTTAGGTTAAGTCGTGATATTTTCGTTAAAACTAACGAAAATATCACGCCCTAACCTTACATGAAATCCCTGACCATTTTAGGGAGTTCATGAAATCACTAGTTACACAGATTCCCCGTAACATATACAGGGTGTCCAGGCTTTAATGGCAATAAAATACATTTAAAATGTTTTATTTTATTGTCATTTAAGCCCGGACACCCTGTATATGTTATTCTCGTTCAGTTGGGGCAGCGGAACATTGTCGATTTGCACAATGTGAACATCAAAATTTCTGAATTTGTATAATGTTGAAAGTCTGGACCTTATTCATGTCACTTAAATTTATGCTAAATTAGTTTAAATTAGATTAGGTTAGGTTCGGTTAGGTTAGGCTACATTATACCCGGTTAGGTTAGGTTAGTAATTTTCATTGAAAATCTGAACTGTATTGTATACGTTAGTCACTCTCAGTTAACATATTAAAATTTAATTTTCATTTGAAATCCCTATACTTGCATAAGGTCGATCCGGAATAAGTCCTACTTGCATAAGGTCGATCCGGAATAAATCCTACTTGCATAAGGTCTATCCGGAATAAGTCCTACTTGCATAAGGTCGATCCGAAATAAGTCCTACTTGCATAAGGCCGAATATCGACATTATGAAATTCAATTCCATTTATATAACACCTTCAGTTTAGCCTTCAGTTTAGCGATGCTGCACGTTTTGCTTTTCTTCATTTCCAGTGCTGTTTGGATGGTTGTAGGATTCAGTTTGAGATTAGGAACTGATTTTACATTTATTTCCCACGTGTAAATTATATTATGTATCTCTCTAGTCTTCTTCCTTGCGAGGATTACAAATTTAATTTACGTAATACTTCTGGGTAATCCAATGCTTTGAGTTCATTAATTTCTGTGCACTTTTTTTTTATATGTAGCTGTAAGAACTGAGCAATATTCCAGTTTTGGTACAATCGGCGCTTTCAACAAAGGAATAATTTTATTGATTTTAATGGTTTCCAGTATCTGTCCAGTTATTCCAGTTATTTATAGCTATTGTTAGGAACGTAAAACTCGTCAAATTATTCCATTTTTATATACAAAATACAAACGTAAGTTTAGTATTTAAATCTTTGATTTGGATATGAATTTGACTTTTCAATTACGTGTCACGCCTATATGTGGCCTATATCTTTATTTGGTTGGATTTTTGTATCGTCAGCAAAGGGTGTTACGGTAGGCCTGTTCAAAAATCAACTTTTTCTTATTTTCATAGGTTTCTGTACATTTTCCCATGCTTTTTGACCTGAAAAAGCCAGAAATCACAACTATTTTGACCTAGGATGTTGGGAAGCATTGCCGCATGGAGCTTTAAATTTTCTGTCTTGAAATCGGCCAAAGCGCAAATTCCGGGGTCCCTTGAATTATGTTTTGCACTTTAACTTTTGATCTAAACAAGATAGAGCAACAAATTAGGTATCAAATGAAAGAGCATAAAATTAATAAATAATAATAATAATAATAATAATAATAATAATAATAATAGATAATTATTATTATTATTATTTATTTATCATTTTTCAGGAAACAACAGAAACTCAATCAGAATCTAGAAAACCATCTACAAGTTACAACTTCACAATGGCATTAAGCAAGGAGCTGAGGGAGCTCCGTGGGCGCACAGTTGATATCTCAGAACCTCCACGTACTGTCCACAGGCAGGTGTCAACTGGGCCATCTACCAGATCTCTCACTGAAACTTTCCTAGTTGGATACCCTTCAGCTTTTATCAGTGGTTCCCAGCTTCCCACCAACAGACAGGCGTTCCAGTATTTCCTTAATCTTCAGAATTTACCGGAAAATGCAGGGAGGCCCATGGTTCAAGACCTTGCATATGAAACAGTTGAATCTATCATCCCATTCTGGCAGATGACTAGGATCAAGACAATGACCAAGTACAACGCAATGAAGCTCTTCATGAAACTACATGAGAAACATCGTGCTCTGGTGAAAAGCAAAGGAAGAGCAAGTAACCCTGGAGGAAAAAGAGGAGCATTTGTGCTGGAATTAGACAGCCTGTTCGATATAGGAGCTCCAGATGCAATCCAGGAAATACAGAACAACAGACTGTTATCCAGAGAGAAGAAAGATGAGGATATCAGGTTCTACGAAGACCAAAAGACTGAGAGGAAAGGTCATATGTCTGATCATGACAAGATTTTTGAGACAAGATCCCTGCAGCAAGCAGCGAGGAATGAAAGACTGCAGCATAGACAAGAACAAGGTAAAACTAATTACTTTGAACGTCACAAAAAGTTTTAAGTTTTACTCCATTGCGATATTTAGCATGTACTTAACAATTACTGTCTTAACATTTTGTACTATTTTACAGCTGCAGCAGAACAAGAGGCAGTTGTTCATGTGGATGACATTACCTGGGGTGACTCAACTGACAACGACGCTAACACAGAGGACATGGATTACCATCAGCCTCGTCCTGGATGTTCTCACCATCAAGACACTGTGACTAGTGTGACTTTGATGTTTGCAGATCAACTTGAGTACGACGAAGACACTGTATCAAAGCTGGAAAGACTCAACACCTTCCTTGCGCTGTTCTACACTCCTGTATGGATGATGTCAATGTCTGCTGCAGATGCTCCCGTGAATGATCTAAGTCTAATCCAGGACATGTTGAAGTACAAGAAAACTGACCCAGAGCTTGCTGATGCAGTACTTAATAAGATGGAAAACCACAAATGGTACCTGACGCAGGAAGTCGTGCCATTTGCCCTGTTCAGCAGTAGATTGAGTGACACATTGAAGCACGACATTGCTGCCCAGTTACATGCCACTGAGAAGCCAGACAGCTTCAGAACAGGAAAGCCTATTACAGAGAGTCACAGCTAAGACCACCCTGGTTGATCTCATTGGCCCAGAATCACATTTCCTGCTGGACACACTGAACATTGGATCCGAGTGGCTCCTGGAACCTGTCACGTCTTGGCCACAGAATGAGGACTACAGAAAAGCGTTGGACTATGTTAAGAATCTGAAAGCGGTGAATGACATTGCTGAACGTGGTGTCAAGATGATGAGCGACTTTGCAAATGTCATAACAACAGATGCCAAGCAAAGGGACTATCTCCTTCAAGCTGTGGAGTTCAACAGACGCCGCTTTGACAGCTTCAAGAAACAAACTCTCAACAACTGACTGTGTAAATGTCATTATGAAATTAATCATCATGTAATGTTTTCACTTCTTGATCGATTAGACTTGTGACAAAATGTTAATCTCAAATTTGTGTCATGAATAAGGCGCCTTGTCTGCCTTGAGTGTGAGAAAACGAATTTTGTGATATTTCTGAAATCTTTGTATGTACCAATGTGCCATTTCTTGTTCCAAGACTATCATAATTGTATAAGTTAGAAAGAGGATTAAAAACACTTTAATTGGTGCCTATTTTGTTGCTCTATCTTGTTTAGATAAAAAGTTATAGTGCAAAACATGATTCAAGGGACCCCGGAACTGGTGCTTTTGGGCGATTTCAAGGCAGAAAAATTAAAGCTCCATGCGGCAATGCTTCCCAACAACCTAGGTCAAATGGTTGTGATTTCGGCCTTTTCAGGTCAAAAAGCATGGGAAAAAGTACAGAAACCTATGAAAATAAGAAAAAGTTGATTTTTGAACAGGGCTAGTGTTACGGTGATCTTATTGGTTACTTCATTGTCTATATCGATAAGCGTAATTATGAGTGGAGCGAGTATCGTTTGCTTGTGGTACTGAGTTACATACCTCCGATTCTGATGATGATATCTTTTGGACCGTAACAACTTGCTGACGCTCTCTAAGGAATTTACATATCCACTTTTCTACTTTGCCTGTTATCCCCATATTTTCATTTTACGTGCTATTATTCTATGATTACACTTGTCGAATGGCTAAGTAAAGTCTGTGTATATTACATGATAAATGACAGTGTTTTAGAATGGCATCAATGATACCATTATAATGTTCTATTAGTTGCCAAAGGCACGATCTTCCTCATGTGAATTCATGCTCATTTTTATTGAACCCTTCTCGTTCAAATGGAAAGAATAGTTAGAGAAAATACCATATTTTCGGAAGCTTGGTATTTTCTCTAACTATAAATGCAAAAAACTTCACTTTTTTCTACGTGAAGGTCAAAATATGAAAATAAAAACCCACTCTAATAGACAGAGTTTATTTCCACGACAGTTTCGACGCCCACTGGCATCCTCCTCTGTATCCACCCGAGGAGGATGCCAGTGGGCGTCGAAACTGTCGTGGAAATAAACTCTGTCTATTAGAGTGGGTTTTATTTTCATATTCTCTAACTATTCTTTCCACTCGCCAAAAGTATTTTGCATGTGATCTACATTCTCCTTTATAAAGAGGAACAATGTTAGCTCTCTTCACGAGTTCGGTATTTCTTCTTTGTCCAAAGATTTTCTCCATATTAAAAATATATGCGAAGCTATTTTATTCTTACATTTTTTAATCAGCGAAGCGTGTCATTTGTCCGGACTTGCGTTAAGTGTAAAATCTCTCTTTCAAGCATTTTCTCCTTGTAATTCTTCTTCAAAGAAGGAGAGATGGAGTTGCTGATTCCTCCATCACACACACACACACACACACACACACACACACACACACACACACACACACATATATATATATATATATATATATATATATATATATATATATATATATATAATCATTCCTCGTGGTTCCATTCTGAAGTGTTTTCCTGAAGCCCGACGAATAGGTAGTGCCACCGTGGAGAATGCACGATATCAATTGTAAGAGATCCACTATTTGTCTTTGATAAGAATCACGACACAAAGGATTTATGTGATGAATTGTAACGCTATCCAATAAACACACACACACACGTGTGTGTGTGTGTGTAAGCGAGGTACCAACTCTTTTGAATCCATATATCTGAAAAACTACGAGGGCCACTCAATATATTTTGCCCCACTTTTTTTTTTCTTTCCAAGTTTCCTTGTAAGTCCCAGAAATTTTGTACACAAGTAGTTACATATCTTTTTTACAAGTTTTTATTTTTCCACATAGTCTCCATCCTTTTCTACGGCTTTCCTCCACCTCGAAACAAGGGCCTTTGTTCCTTGCTGGTAAAAGTCAACTCGGTTCCGCTGGAGCCACCTCTTAACCTACTCAACAACCTCATCGTCACTCTCAAACTTTCTTCCATGAATAGCATCCTTCATTGGCCCAAACAAATGGAAGTCTGAAGGTGCCAGATCCGGGCTGTATAGAGGGTGGGGTAATACAGTCAAGCGCATTTTTGTGATGGCCTCTCTTGTTTGCAAACTGTTGTGTGTTGCGTTATCGTGCAAAATAAGGACGTCTTCCAGTTTTCTCTCCGGTCGAACTCGCTTTATACGTCTTTGAAGTCTCTGTAGGGTAGCAATATATGCCTCTGAGTTGATTTTTGTCCTTTCTTCATAATGTCCACCAGAATAACCCCTTTCATGTCCCAGAAGATGGTGGCCATAACCTTTCCTCCAGAGGGAGCCATTTTGAACTTTTTCTTGCGTGGGGAGTCTGCGTGATGCCACTCCATGGATTGGCGTTTTGTTTCAGGTTCAAAGTGGTGTACCCAAGTCTCATCCCCAGTCACAATTCGTGAAAGGAAGTCATCCCCTTCTGTCTCGTATCGAACCAACGACTCAGAAGCAATTTCTTTTCTTTGGGCTTTGTGATCTTCAGTCATTTGGCGAGGGACAAACCGTGAACACATTTTTCAGTATCCTAGTTGCTGAATTATCGTATTCACACTTCCTTCACTAATTCCTAGCTCCAATGATAGCTCCTTGTATGTGACGCGCCGATTTGATCGAATGATGCTGTTAGCACGTTGTACAGTGTGAGATGTCACAGCCGATGCCGGGCGACCGCTGTGTGGCTCATCATCGAGGCTGGCTCTCCCTCTCTCTGATGATCTCACACGTTTAGACCAGCGTCCAACTGTGCTTCAATCAACAACAGCATCTCCGTAAACGTTTTGTAGACGTTTGTGAATATTTCAACTGTTTCCTTCTCTGCCGTTAAGAACTCGATAACCGCTCTCTGTTTACGACGCACATCACTGTCAGACGCCATTTTCGAAACTGCGTTAACCATCGGTTTTATACAAGGGCGTTTAAAAGCGGTTTTTATACAAGGAGAGGAGGTTCAAACTGGAAAAATCTGGTTATGTGAAGCGCAGAAAGTTCAAACTTACGGCCCAAAAGACATTTCAGTCCCATGGCTTATTATTTAGCTAAGAAAAAAAGGGGGGGGCAAAATATATTGAGTGCCCCTAGTAGTTAACCAAATCTGACTTAACCTGACCTAACCTTTGTGTCATATAGCGAAGAAGGGTGTGATAAGTGTTTCGAACATAATTGAGGGCTCGAACAAAGCTTAACTAACTTAACCTAATTAGGCCCAACAATAAAAATGTTGGTAAATTTTTTATATAAATTTTTGAACGTTCCAAGGTACCAAAAATATTACCTCGCAAAAAAAATTACCCCACTACACCTGTGAATTATCACATATTCGATCTCATTTATGCCCGGTTGCCTACGCGCGCGCGCGCACACACACACACGCTCAAAACGAATTATTTTTCCTATAAATCACACAATGTTCTAAATCACAATGAAGGAACAGAGAGTATCGCTGGATGATAGGGTTATCTAACAGTTACAGATTTTATTCCAGTCTGCCAAAATTCGAGGTTATTCCAGTTCCACTTCATTCCAATCTGGCTAATTCGATCTAAATGTAGCTATATAACTCCATTTGATCTAATTTAACCGAATAAAAAAGTAGCCTAACCGGCCACTAAATAATATTTCGTATTCGACTCGGTTCCAGTACGTTCTTGCTTCCAGTTCGACCTAATTTCACTACCAGAGTTTCCTTCAATTTCAGCCAGCAATATGGAGGGAAAAGAAAAAGTTTTTGGAGACCCAAACTCCTAGATTGTGTTTCTGTACCAGAAAACTGTTCTTGAAAGCCACAGATGACCCGTTGAAAGTACCCAAATCCACCATTTATAAGAAAGTTGACCAATTTAATGCCTGATCGAATGATCAAAGGAATTTCACTGAAGGACCGTCGTAAATCTTAACCCTAGATAGTATAGTTCCAATTTTAATACCATTCAAAACAAGTAGTGTTGGGGTACCTGATACTCCACCTATACTATCTAGGGTTAAAACTAGGTTTGAACTGAGTTGGAGAACTATCACGAAATTTCTAGCACTGTTAGGCGCGCATTGATATCCAAAAACTGAATGGTTGCATTGCAATTCGCATATCCGTGAACTCAGCCACGAATTGACAGCATCGGCCGAGTTGGGCCAAAGAGCGAGAAGATTTGACGGCAGACTAGTGGTTCAGGGTTCAACTTCAGAGTGAGCTGGCAGGGTCGGTTTTAAGCTGGTGCCGGAGGTGTATTGCACCGGCACCGCGCTGCACCCGACCCCGCGCTTGAGCTGGCCCGTAGGCAGCACTGAGAGATCACAATGATAGAGACAGCAGTGTGGCCTCGTGGGAACTAAAACGCACTTTTCATTGTACATAAATTAATTATACAATAATCTTTATTATAATTTTCGTATGTTAATCATTATGAATTGGACAGTGATTTAAATGGCTTTTAACATCAATTAAAAAAAATGCCATTTCGAAACCTGACCGCCGGCTCCGCAAAGCCTAACGCCGCCCCTGTACAGCACTGGATCGATGAGACCAAGTATAGCCGGCTAGAAAGTAATAGCTAACAATATGTTCTTCGCCGTCGTAGAACAGTGTTGGAACGATTACATTGTGGGCTTCGCTTTTCCCTACAGAAAGAATCTGGTTGTAAAGTTGGTCAAAAGTGTTTAGTTGGTCATTGTTTATTTAAAGTTACGAGAAATGAATCTTAGTGAAGGTTCCACGTTGAGCGGTCGAATATTCACTATACGTTGTAACGCTATAATAACGGTTCTCTGTGGATTTGTTCCATATTGTTCACCTCTCTCTATCTTCATACGAGAGAGAGAGAGAGAGAGAGAGAGAGAGAGAGAGAGAGAGATATTGCTTCTAACACATTTGGTCGAGGGGATACTCTAGCAACCTCCTAATAAACTAACCTAACCTAACCTAACCCAACAATCTAACACTAAAAAACTTGTGGATAGAATAAATACCACATCGAGAAAATGGCGTCATGTGACTGACGGTATAAAATTTCCGTTAACTCGCAAGTTAATCGTAAGATAATTACGCGTTTACTCATCATTAATTTTACTTTCGAACTTTCCATCGACAGAAAGAACTATTAAATTACTACTTGATGTCGATTTATGAAAACCCAATTAACTGTAATTTTAAACGTTATTCTTCCATTTATCTGCTGTTCTTTTCTATTATTTTAGCCTTTTCACGAATATAAATAGACTTCATTCTTTCCAAAAAGGAAGAGCCTTGTCGTTTCACGTATGATTGAAATCCAGTTTAGAGCCAAAAGAGTAGAGGCAAGGGTACGTTTATATATATATATATATATATATATATATATATATATATATATATATATATATATATATATATATATATTATAACTGCAAACACGCAGTATAATTAACGTAAAGAACGACGCTTTGTATAGGAGACTTAACCGCGCAAGATGAGAGCGAAAGAACAAACCAATTGAAAAAATGAGGCAATCGGAATCGGCAATCGGAGGATCCCGGGTTCGATTCCCGGGTAGGTACCTCATTTTTCAATTGTTTCGTTCTTTCGCTCTCATCTTGCGCGGATAAGTCTCCTATACAAAGCGTCGTTCTTTACGTTAATTATACTGCGTGTTTGCAGTTATAATGTATAAATGTTACGGCATGCGGGAGGTGCCCTTTGGGGCATTGGTTTCTGCGCGTATGTAGAGGAATTACGAGCATTTGTTTGGTGAGGCCTATGGTGTAGTGGTTAGCATGTCTGACCGGCAATCGGAAGATCCCGGGTTCGATTCCCGGGTAGTACCTCATTTTTCAATTGTTCGTTCTTTCGCTCTCATCTTGCGCGGATAAGTCTCCTATACAAAGCGTCGTTCTTTACGTTGATATATATATATATATATATATATATATGCGCCTCGGTAGTGTAGTGGTTAACGTCGCTGACTACGAACAGGGGTGCCGAGATGGCAGGGAAGCCGGGATAAATCCCCTGGGCCCCGACTTCTAGAGGGCCCGGAAAGAGGGGGATAAAATCTAAAAATATTAATAAAGTAATTGATTAAATAATAGAGAGGAAATATAATTAATGAACATACATTTTATAGAGATTATCATAATCAAACTGAAACAAATAAAATATTATCTGCAGTCCACCAATGCCCAAGACCGACTGACAGATCTGGGGAACCATTGTAATTGAAAGCCAGTTAGCCCCGTACTTTAAATTTCATCAGAATCATTTACCGCTTTGCTAGAGAGAAGGCAAAGAAAGTATACTTCTAATTATGAAAATCTTGCAGTAAACAATTGTCTTGCCTGCATGGACTGGTACTGCATTTGTAAATTGTATGCTGATAGAATTAATATAATTGATTCGAAAAATAAAATGGTCATTTTCTTCTGAGTTCTTTATTCAAACTGTATGTGTTGAATAGTGACTTGGACATATAATCAGTTTGCTTGTTATGTACACAAAAAACATTCATAATAAATACTGAGTAAACAGGGGGGCCCATATACCAATCCTTCCCCAGAGCCCGTGGCAGCTCTCGCCGGCCCTGACTACGAATCCATCGGCCCCGGGTTCGAGACCCGGTGACGGCAGCCGGCGCGCAGCAAAACCGAGCTGTTCATCCTTCCACACAATAAAGAAAGTGGTTGGTAGATAAATGGGTACCCTGGGTGGCTAGTGGTTAAGACGCTGGGTTGGTGGTGGGGCGTGGTTCGGATTCCACGTTAAACTGTAGGTCTAAGGTGGAGTGAAGAGCTTGACCTTCGTCTGAGAGAGAGAGAGAGAGAGAGAGAGAGAGAGAGATTCAATATAAGAAGCCAAATACAGCCTACATTATATTAGTAGGCTTAAAAACGTTTATTCACTTCGTTGTCGGCTTTTCTTTCCTCTAAATCCACACGTACTATTCACTTTTCGCACAAATCATTCATTTTCTGTCAATGTGTCACCCAAACACTTGATAAATGCTGTTAACCTCTCTTAACCGCTGGTTTTTTCCAAGAGGGTAAAGTTGTACATCAATAAATCTCACTCTAAATTGAGGCAAAGCGATGATTGCAGTAAAAAGTCAAATTAATTTAAAAAGTCCCGAGATGAACGACCCTACAAAGGACGTGGAGAGGAAACAAATGAATGGGACGCCTCGTCAGAAGACAGAGTTCAAAATCTTTCGCTTCCATTGGCAAATACGCCAAAAAATTATACTTATTTATTTTAATTTTCGAGCAAATGACCAGAATTTCTTTTACTCTTTATAGGATATTACCAATTACGATATTAATTGCTTTAACCCATATACGCCCACGCATTTTCTTTAACCCATATACGCCCACATATTTTCTTTTGCTTTTATTTTAACTTTTGAGTAACAGCGAGTACTCCTGGTTTACTGTATTAACATTTCCATTTCTTTCAATGTATTTTATTTATATATTGTACGATACAGTATTTGTTCCCCCAAAAAGAATATGCAAAGAGTATTTTCATATAGGAATTACTACATAAATTATTCTACAAAATCCACAAAGGACCCACATTGTATGTTAATCTTGTTTCTGTATAAATTAATTTATTCTTTTTTGATCTTTCGCATTTTGTTATTCAGATCAAAAGACCATCTTTATATTGAGTTGTATTTTGTTATTCATTTTAGCTCGTCTCTGTCGAATAACTTCTTTTGGTCAAACTGTGCACCTTTTTCATATATATATATATATATATATATATATATATATATATATATATATATATATATATATATATATATTTCAACTGCAAAGAACACGCAGTATAATTAACGTAAAGAACGACGCTTGTATAGGAGAACATTCCGCGCAAGATGAGGAGGGAGAACGAACAAATGAAAAATGAGGTAACCACCCGGGAATCGAACCGGGATCTTCCGATTGCCGGTCAGATATGATAACCACTACACCATGGTCCTCACTCGATCAGAAGTCGTAATTCTCCTACATACGCGCAGAAACCACTGTCATAATAAAATGAACATCCTTGTAATAAAAACAAACTGTACTGTGTAATACATAAACATTTAAAATATAAACAATTTTTGGGGAAAAAAAGCCATTAATACCGAGTAAACCTTCTCCAGTGCGTAATGAAGAGCTTGGACACGTCTTTGTGGCAATGATTTTTTGTATAATGGCATGGTAAAAAATTTGCCAAAATTCAGTTAAACCAAGACCTCATCCCACATCTGTTGGGCGAATCTTGCTTTAATTGAAAGCGGGAGCGTGACAGAACACAACAGAATTTTTTGGCCTTACATGATTCGAACATTCCCAGTCAAATCGAATAGCTTTAATATCACGATCAGTGAAGTTAAGCAACACTGGGTCTGGAGAGTAGCTGTATGGGAGACCGTCTTCCGCGTCCAGATTATGTAGCGGCCCGTAGTTCAAATCCCACGTAAAGCTGTAGGTTCCCACCTCACATGAGCTTAGATGTTGCGAAGCAGGTTAAAGAATCCATCATTACATTATATCACGCACAACCAACTGACCATTTACCCATTTCCCAATTATTAAATCTTCTAATACAATATACAGTCACTCTTAAGATTTTAAAGGCAGTAAAAGAGGGGAAAGTGTAAAAGAGGAGAAAAGTGTAAAAGAGGGGAAAGTGTAAAAGTGGAGAAAAGTGTAAAAGAGGGGAAAGTGTAAAAGAGGAGAAAAGTGTAAAAGAGGGGAAACGTTTATATACAGAACTTGGTGGTTCATCGGATTGTCTGATAAATAAGTAAATAATAAATAAATAAATAAAAGAAATCAAAATTTTTTCCATTCACTAAAACACTCAACCATGATTATTCCCGAATCCGATTCAAGCCTGAATATGAATCCAAAATCAAAGAGAATTTTCAAATCCAAATCCATTCCGTAAAAGAGAAAAAAACACTCCTCCGATCTGTACACACACACACACACACACACACACACACACACACACACACACATGATGGTTACATATGAAAACGTTAAAAGACCCTTATTCTTAAAGAATAAAACCTTCGTACAAAACAATGAAAGATCAATACGAGATAACGTAAATGCAAACGCGAAAATCTATACAAAGCGAATATTTCAAAGAGAATTTTATCCCACAAAAGATTGCAGTCAAAATCACACTTTTTTTTTCGGCTGAATACAATGCAAAAATGTTCAGCTTTTGTATGGAATATATTCATATATGAATATATTATTACTCTTACCTTTTCATCAAGGTATCATACATTTTAAATGTCCACTATTAAGTGTTTTTGAAAGATATACCAATTAAGATGAATAGTTAAATAAAAAAAAGCACCCAACCAACCAATTAAGTAGCTACAGTCATGACGAACATTTGTGTCGCCGAACAATTTATGTACTTTTTCGTCCATTCATGTTCAGCCAAGTTATTCAGTTCGAAGTAATAATAATAATGCGTGTTGTTGTTTACGAACAACTTCCTTCGTAACTGTAAAGGTCACTGACAGAGGGGACCTACAGCTTTATGTGGAATCCGAACCAATTTTCCAAGGAAGACCAAGAAAGGCACATTAAATGCTGAGATCCGGAATCCAGGTTGAGAACCGAACCCAGAATCTTCAGCTTAATAGATTTTGCGACTATATGGGGGAGTAGTTTTCGACTGTTTCTTTGACAAGTACCACTTTAAGTACTTCCGCTAGGCCTACCCACTTTTTTTAGTACTTGTCCGTATCTTTAATACTACTTAATTAAGATTTGCCTAAATTTCATGGAACTAAAAACTGCATGTGATCTATCCACTTCATTCTGTAACAGATTCTTAACTTTTGCTCGATCGCGTCAATCAGTTCTTGTAATTTGTTTATATTTTCACTTTTAAGTACCATTTGAAAACCTTTTGAGTACAACTATAGGCGATTTACGTATAGGCAAAGTAGGCACCTGCCTAGAGCGGCAAATTTCGAAGGTCGTCAAATTTTGTCATATTTCAACCTAAATAAGGCAAAAAAAAAAAAAAAAAAAAAAAGTTATAAGCACGAACACATTAAATAGATTCACAAATAAGTTTTCAAATAAAAAAGAACAGCAGCCTCTAATAGCAAACTAGCGATATCAAAAGGCACAACTACCGTATAAGCCACTTTAATCCCTGCCTAGAGGCGGGAAAATGCTAAGTACCCCTGAGTACAACCAATTGAGTACAACCAGTGGTACTCGGATTTCAACTCGAAAAGCGAACATTAAATCATGTGCGCGTAATTTAAAAACAATATTACTAAAAAATGTGAAGTTGTGCGCACACGCGCTGGTATTCACGGCAGTCAAGGAAAGTCATTACCTCATTAACACTGATAGTTGCTTGACGTCCTTTAAAAAATAATAAATTAAAAAATTAAAAGGGGAAAAAGTCGTGTTTTTTGGCATTAAAACTTTTCATCCTTTAAAAATGGATGTTTTGTGTGTCCTCTTTGAAAAATGTTAATTTAGTATTAGAAAAAGGAAAAACAGAATCAATTCCAACATTATCTCATTCCTTATTAAATAAATGACTATATATATATATATATACATACATATAATATATATATATGGTGGCCAATAAGTCCCAATTGGTTATAATTAAAACGAAAATCCATCTCGAAGCTCACACTGACGTAATCGATTACTAAGGAAAGAACATGGTTATATTTTGCACTTTGAATAATCAATAAATATTTCTAAACTTATTAGAAACTTTTTACTGTTTCATTTTTTTGTATTTTCGCTTTAATTATAACCGATTGGGACTTATGATCCACCCTGTATATATATATATATATATATATATATATATACACACAGGGTGGTGCAAAAGTCTGGACCCATAGGCGGTTTATATGGAAAAAAAGTATGGCCTGCAGGAAGTTTATTATGAAATGAAATTTAATTAACCATACACCAGTGACTAAATTATGTTAAATTTAACGTTCTAGTTCAGAATTTACAATGTGTTCGAATTGATGTCCATCTTCTTCCAAACACGTTTCTACTCGGTTGACACAAGACCTTTGCACTTGTAGAGTGGATCTTCGTCTTTGGCTTAGCTTCTGTAGATCTTATCCTTTAGCGCTTGTATTGTTCTTGGTTTGTTAACGTAAACCACTGATTATAAAAATCGAAAGATATTTTTTATATAGTAAATTGCCTATGGGTCCAGACCTTTGCACCACCCTGTATATATATATATATTATATATATATATATATATATATATATATATATATATATATATATATATATATATTTATTAGGGTGTCACTTAAATGCAAAGTTTGAAATTTTCATGCTGACACCCCGCGAATCTATTCCATTGGTAAAAAAAACATGGTGCTGAAAAATCTTTTTATTTGAATAACTATAAAAGGTCGCCCCCGCCTTCCAAAGTTTAATGCTTGCGCGGCGTCTCCATAATCGTTCATTAGATATCTATATATCTCTATATATGTGTGTGTGTGTATCTGTGTGTGTCTGAATATCTGAGAAATAAAGTGAACAATACTTAACGATTCACCGTTTCTCATTTCAGCTACGTGATTTCTGGTGATGGAAACCCGGAAGTGTATATACCTATTAGGGGCAGCGGTTGATGAGGTGAAAGGATGCAAGCTTCCTTCCTACAGGCAAGCATTCGGTTACTTCCTTTACCTTCACCATGAAAAGAAAATGACAATACGTGACGCGTTGAGGAAGTCACTTCGAGCAGTGATGTCCTTCTGGGAGAAAGCTCACATTCCAACCAGACTCGAGACACACTGCGTCAGCAAACTGGATAAAGTCTTCGAGGAGTGGAAAGGACTCAAAAAAACACGCCTCAAGGACGAGCGATTCACACAAGACGAAAGAAAAAGAATTCATTGAACGCCTCGATCGTCTCTTTGACATCGCCCACGCTGATTGTGAGAAATTGGTCAAGTACCCAGAGGACTGGGAGTTCCTTCAGCAGCAGCACCAGAAAGGACGTCAAGGTTCAATGGCAGGTTTGGACATGACCCATCAGCGCCAAGTCAAAGATTGTACTCGACGTCGGGAGGAAGAGGAGAAACGAAGAAAGCGATCAGCAGCTGAAATGGAGGCAGTATCCAACGAAGCGGTTTTGGAGTCCTCATCCTCCAGCTCAGATGATAGCGAAGAAAAAGGAGCATGTGGTGGTTCGTTAGCGTCTAAACAAAGAGCAACGAAGAACATCATGACATCGGAATTGGCGGCAGCGCTTGATCGCACGCATCTCTCGTCAAGAAAGGCCACATATCTGCTGTTTGAGGCAGCTTCCAGCTTAGGGCATGATGCTAGCGACTACAACATCAATCGTGGATCCATTCATCGTCAGCGTGAAAAATTCCGTACCCTTAAGGCTCGGCAACTGAAGAGCGAGTTCCAAGGCAATAGTCCGTTGACTGTTCACTGGGACGGAAAACTCATGCAAGATCTGACGTCACGAGAATATGTTGACCGCTTACCTATTCTTGTATCTGGCTCCGGGACAGAGCAGCTCCTCGGGGTGCCAAAACTTCTGTCAGGAACCGCGCTGGCACAAACAAATGCCATCATAGATTGCCTGAATGAATGGGGAGTGACCGATCATGTCAAATCTATGTGTTTCGACACAACCGCGACAAACACAGGCCACCGTGGAGGAACTTGTGTTCTTCTGGAAGAAAAGGTTGGACGTGACCTGTTACACTGCGCGTGCAGACACCATGTACTGGAGTTGGTGCTACAGGCGGCATTCGCAGCATCGCTAGATTCAGTATCTACCGGTCCAGAAATTCTGCTTTTCAAGCGCTTCCATGATTATTGGACCCGCATTGACCAGCAACAGTTCCAAACTGCGGACACAGATGCGTTCACCAAAGCAGCTACTTTTAAGCATAGAACGGAGCTCATTGAGTTTGCAAAATCACAAGCACTTCAAGTTCGTGATGACTATCAGGAATTCCTCGATCTTTCCGTCATCTTTCTTGGAGGAGTTCCATACAAGGGACTAAACTTCCGCGCCCCTGGTGCTATGCACCGGGCGAGATGGATGGCTAAGGGGCTCTATGCCATCAAGATCTGGCTCTTCCGAAGACAGTTTAAACTGACGAACACTGAGGAACGCGGAATTCGAGATATCTGCCTCTTTTCTGTTCTAGTTTACATGAAAGCGTGGGCAACAGCTCATCTGTCCATCGAAGCTCCGCTGAATGATTGGGAATTGATGAGGACGCTCCTTCGATACCCGCACAAGAAGATCTCTGATGGTACCACCAAGAAGCTGTCTGCGCACCTGTGGTACCATTCGGAGGAGGCAGTGGGTCTGGCGTTCTTTGATGAGAGGATATCGATGGAAGTGAAGTGCAGCATGGTTGCAGCGTTAGATCAAGAAGCCCCCCACATGCCGCCAAAACGACCTTTGGTTCTTGATACTATGTTCCTCAGTGACAGCAAAGGACTGGAGCAACTGATCACAAAGAACACCCGAGGATTCTTCTCAAAACTTCAGTTGCCAGATTGCTTTCTGCTCCACCATCCCAGTTCATGGACGTCAAACT
The DNA here is from genome assembly GCA_023014485.1 of Bathynomus jamesi. Classification (NCBI taxonomy): domain Eukaryota; kingdom Metazoa; phylum Arthropoda; class Malacostraca; order Isopoda; family Cirolanidae; genus Bathynomus; species Bathynomus jamesi. Next base: position 448,958 of record JAJOZX010003566.1, on the reverse strand, counting down.
CTGAATACGTGCAAGCTCGGGATGTGGTCTCCAAACTTGCAGTGGTGAACGACAGAGCAGAACGGGCCGTGGCTCTGGTGAAGGAGCTGAACGGAAAGTTGACAGTGAAAGAAGAACAGCTCCAGTTCCTCGTTCAAGTTGTCACTGACCACAGAAAGCAACACCAGCTCCGAACAAATCAGCATTAGTGAGGACGCGAAAGAACTAATCACTGATCAGCGTATGAGCACCAATTATTCTGCTACTGTATATGTATTTTATTTCTCAAAGTTTTGCTTTTGTTGCTTCTCCATTTTGTACCATTATTCGCCGAATTATGTCTTCTATTTTGATTATATAATAAACTGTTTGTATTCTTTGCGTTTTTAAGTGTCTTACTTTCGTTATTTCACCAAATTGCCTTGTTTTTTATTATCTGGTTCGGCCCAAGCTGTGAACACTGAACAGCTTGTTGACGTCAACAAATGGGTCTTGTTTTCAGTGACGAGGGCGACCTTTAAATGATGACCAATCAGGACCAAATTTCTCTTCCGTATGTTTTACACCAAATGGAACAATTTTAGGGGGTGTCATAGGAAAATATCCATCGTTTAATTTTCCCCCTATTACCTAGTGACACCCTAATATATATATAACGCGACTCGGCGGTGTGTGATTAGCATCGCTGACTACAAACAAATCCGGCCCCGGATGCGATTCCCGGGAGATGGCAGACCAGCAAAATTGAATGCAAACACATCTTGAAACATTTCGCACTTGAACACACTTTTTAAACAATTATGCTCTCTACGCTGCTGTTTACTGAAGTGAGAGGGGAGGAATTTTCATTTCATAGTTAATATAATACGCTCTTTTTTTTATTGATAAGTGTGTACTGTATACTGTATCAATTTTGCTCATACTCGACTGTTTTAGCATGAAATATTTTAAATAATTTTATCTTTTGCTACATTATTACTATGTTGCAGGTTAAGTTTTCACGTAACGGCCATTGTTTTCGTATGTTTACAAATTACATTGTACCAAATAGAAAAAAATATTGTTTTCATTTGAAAAACGTAGTTGTCACGTTTCACCGAATCCCTATATTTTGTTACGTTTTATTTTCTCATACTGAAACGTATGATAATATTAATATAAATTAATATAATCAATGCTCGTCTTCATTTGAATATTTATATAATTCTCTCTACATAAGTTATATTCTTTAGATATTAAATACGTTGATTTCTGAAGCGAGTTTTCAATTTTGGAGATAGAGAAGAAGGGGGAATTAGGGGGTCACGTTATAGTATATGAACTATGTTTGGTTATTAATAAACGTAAGCGTATAAAAAACAAGAGCTTCTTTATTCAGAAAGTTAAAACATATTTTTTAGCTTTATTTACTGATACAATATACAAGTTTTTAGATGTAATTTCTGACTGATATTCACTTTCTTCATTCGTTATCTGTTGTTTCAACTATGCAGAGAATTTAGAATGGGAAACTGCTCTTCCTTACTTTCATTTGTGTGTGTGTGTGTGTGTGTGTGTGTGTGTGTGTGTGTATAGAGGGGGGAGGGGGCGTTTGTGAAAACCAGTGTACAATATTTGGTAACCAGTCACAAAAGAGAATAGTGAAACGGAGCATGAAGCTATTTCTCCACTAATAATATTTTGGTGCTCTTCCAATACGTGCTCTACCGTAAAATTTACATTCCAATATGTGCTAACTAACGAAAATATCACGACCTAACCTAACCAATCGTCAAGGGCGTACAATTGACCTAACGATTGGTTAGGTTAGGTCGTGATATTTTCGTTAGTTAGCACATATTGGAATGTACATTTCACGGTAGAGCACGTATTGGAAGAGCACCAATATTTTTTATTTTATTCGGTGAACTTCTTTCCGCAGTTGTACAGCTTAAGAAACTAGAATAAAGCGTACAATGAAAGTAAATAAAATTTCCAATAAGAGAGAGAGAGACTACGCAGATTATCGAGGGAACTCTTAACGGAATTAGTAACATCGTGATTCTAATTAAGATTAGAACGAATACTAAATTAATTAAAACAAGAGAGCAAAACCAGAGCAACGAACAAACATTAATTAAAAATGTGTTGACAAGATCACAACGAACAATATGATGGAATAACGAAAATAAAATCATTTCAAGTTCTATTTTGTGTCTTATTTGTAACTTCAATGTTGATTAAATACGCGTTTAATGATTTTAGCAACTTCAGAAATATTCTGTAGTTATCATACTAAATAGGTTATTGAAAGAGCAAGAGCCCTAGTGTGTGTGTATAATGTATGTATATATATATATATATATATATATATATATATATATAATATATATATATATGTGTGTGTGTGTGTGTGTGTGTGTGTGTGTGAGTCTCCTTGAATAATATATATATATATACACAGGGCGTCCCAAAAAAATGTATACACACTTTAACAGCTGATAGCTCAATTGATGTTTCTTTCTTTCCAAGTTAAACCCATTAGAATTAATAATGGCAGTCAGACTAAGCTTTGAACAAAGGAAATTCATTCTAAAATGCTACTGGAAGTGTGAAAACGCAGTTGAAGTGCAAAGACAGTTTAGGAGGGAGTTTCAAACAGATCCACCAACGCGACTTACCATCACTCGAATTAGAGATAAGTTTGAAGCCGATGGAACTGTTCAGAATGTCCACAAGAAGCGTTCCGGAAGACCACGGACATCGACAAGCCCCACAAAGCAAGAAAGAGTACTGGAAACGTATCACCAAAGTCCAAGAAAATCTGTGCGGCAAGCGAGTCGTGAGGTAGGAATTTCAGAATCGTCTGTCCAACGCATTTTGAAGCGCTGTCAATGGAAAAGTTACATTCCAAGATTAGCCCATGCTATTAATGAAGATGATCCGGACCGAAGAGTGGAGTATTGCGAGTGGTACTTGGCACGATGTGGATGTGGATTGGACGAAGGGGTTTCGTAGAATACCCTCCGCGTTCACCAGACCTCACACCACTAGACTTTTTTTATGGGGATACTTAAAAGACAAAGTCTACGCTATAAAACCTGCAACAGTCGCTGAATTGAGAGCAGCCATTGAACGAGAATGCACACAAATACCAAACGAAATGTTTCGTGATGTTTGCGATTCCATTGCTTCGCGTTATCAGCAGTGCCTGGACCAGAACGGACGTCAGTTTGAAAACAGGCGTTGACAAAACAATTAATAATGTCTGTAGATTCTATTACATTTTGAAAATGAAATGTATTTTAATAAACACTGCCTTATAAGTATTTAAAGTGTGTATACATTTTTTTGGGACGCCCTGTATATATATATATATATATATATATATATATATATATATATATATACAAGCTACATCACAGGTTAAATATCAATAATATAGATCGGTTGTTAAATAATTCAACACTCATGAATACATTTATAGTATAACGGAAGTTACAAAAGAAAGTGCACACTGAATATCAATAATTTATGTGTGTATATTTTTCAAACACGTTTCTATGAACGGTGTGGGAGTTAGGATAAATTTTAAAACGCCGTGCGTGTAAACGATGTACCTATACCGACGATGTAAAGAAGGATATTTTTCATATCATCAGTAACATATTACTCGATGAAATATTTTTCATCATGAACCAACGTGTCCAGGGCCGCTTGGAGGCGAGGATATATACGTAGTACTTTGAAAAAGTTGTTTTAACTCTCTCACTATACTTCTCTTTTTAACTACTTTGTCGTTGTGTTATTATTACACTGTAGTTAACCAGGCAAATTATTCAAATGAATATACAGGGTAGCGCAAAAGTCGCACACCATAGGAAGTTTCAGTGTTGACTTTTTTTTTTTAGGTAGGGGATGGCTGCGAAATTAACAATAGACGAGGGGTGAGCTTGGTTTTAATGCATGGAATACCAGGTACTACAAATTCATTTCTATAATAAAACCTGAGTGCACTGCGTAGTTCCTTTTTAAACACAAAGAATAAATGTTTTTTAAACAGTTTTACAATATCACTAATAAAATTGTATGAAATATGTTTCGATAATCGTAAATAAAACATCAAGGGAAACTCAATTACATTAATTGAGGTTAATTGTTAAAAAAAAAAAATTTACATTAAATTATGAATTTCAAAGAGTAATCGTGTAATTTGGTGGAAGAAGAGAATCATTCTGGACATCAGATAATCAAATGGACTGAGCAAAATGTTTCTTATTTTAAAAGGTAACGTTTAAAATTTAATTTTCAGCTCCTTTTCAATTATTTTATTACTGCACTGTTTCTTTTTGAGCTTTTGAGCTGTAAAAGGGGAGCAACAATAAATAATTATTCATGGAGGGGGTTTTCTTTTTTTTAAAAAGGGAGAATTGCAACTTCTCAATTTGTCAGGCTTGTCATTTAGTGTTTGTTTTCTATTTCATTTACTACATGCAAGACCATGCAATTCTCTCTCTCTCTCTCTCATCATATATATATATATATATATATATATATAATATATATATATATGCTGCAAACCCACAAGGAAAAAGAAAAACGATTCCAAGGCATTTCGTGTATTCAAAGCTACACCTCGTCAGGGAATGAAGATAAAAGGCGAGATGCCCATAAATATATACAACGTACAGGAAAAACAAAACAATTAGCACATACTTAACAAGGGTTAATGAGAGGCAAAAGAAATTTAACATGATATCGTCAATTTTATACGTCCCCGAACTGTTATTGAAATTGTTTTTAAAATGAATAAATGCACATTCTAGAATATATATGGAATTTTTTGAAAGTAGAATTTGCCTACGATTGTTAATTTTAACCTGGTTTGGTACAGGTATATAGATGATATTTTATGCCTTTGGCCTAAAATTTGGATGTGGACTTATTTCTTGGTAGGCTCAAACAATTTAGTCCCATCTATTAAGTTTACAGTTGAAAAAGAAAATGATGGAAGCCTATCTTTTCTTGATCTAAAAATTTGGAGATGCTCTAATCAGTTCAAATATGAAGTCTACCGTAAGCCTACTAATAATAACTCTTATGGCATTTTATTCTGACCATCATCCTTCGATTAATCCTCTATTTTCTCTGCGTTTCTTCGAGCAGTGAGAGTTGTCAGTCCTGAATTTTTAGATTCTGAGTTATGCAATATCATGAATATTGGTACTAAATTATGTTATCTATTTCATTTTAGATAACTGTCTTAAAAAGCCAAGAATAGGTATTATAATAATGTAATTGTAAAGGAATTTCAGCGTAAAAATATCCTTAGTCTACCTACCATGTTAATTTCAATACCTTCCAACTGTACTTAAAGCAATTGGCATTAATGTAATCTTTAAGTATAATAATACTGTTAAATCACGCCTAATAAAGAATAGCCCTGATAATGTTGTTGGTTGTGTGTATTCGATCGGATGTACACAATGTAACTCAGTATATATAGGCCAAACCGGTAAAACGTTAGATATTAGGGTAAAACAGCAAAATATGCGTGTAGAACAGCTAATACTTCCAATGCTTTATTTAACCATAGTATAGATGTAACCATAGCATCAAGTGGGATAGTTCTAAAGCGCTTGTTAAAAACAGAGATATAATAGAAAGAAATATTCTAGAATGTGCATTTATTCATTTTAAAAACAATTTCAATAACAGTTCGGGGACGTATAAAATTGACGATATCATGTTAAAATTTCTTTTGCCTCTCATTAACCCTTGTTAAGTAGTGCTAATTGTTTTTTTTCCTGTACGTTGTATATATTTATGGGCATCTCGCCTTTTATCTTCATTCCCTGACGAGGTGTAGCTTTGAATACACGAAAGGCCTTGGAATCGTTTTCTTTTTCCTTGTGGATTTGCAGCATTCATTCATTTCACGTGTTTATTGTGAAATTCATCCCATATTATATATATATATTATATAAACGTCGACACTTAAATATTTCACGAAAATGGCTTTTACTTGTATACAGTATATATTTTCAAGAACGAGATATTGCATTTCACGCTGAAATCATGATTTCATGCTCATTTTGATGTCTGAAGCCTATTTCTACAATATTCGGCAAATATCGAATTCTGAAAGAAACAATCCGCAATTTTCCAATTTTTAAACAAATTTTCTTTGTAATTTTTTGGGCATTCCTTATAGAGGGCGTTCATAAAGTCACGCAAGTGAAGATGGTGAAGTCATACATATTTACATGCGTGATTTTATGACCACCCTGTATTTGAAAATAAACCCCGATTACTGTAAATAAAAATCACTGCGAAAAAGTATACAAAATTTTATCTTCCTCAATACGTTGAGCCGTTAGCATGGACGAGCTGATAAAAACCATGCCTTGCAAAAAATGACAGCTTCAGAGGAGAGGTTCGAATCCCACCCAGGGAAGACAGAAAATATGTCAATATTACTGTATATACAGGATGGTCCAAAAGTCCCTATCTATTTTGTTGAAATAATAGTATTTTAAAATAAAAATGTAATAACAATTAGATGTATAATTATTTATCAAGCTTAGGTCTAAGATTCGACGTGAGTACCATCAGTGTCTCTGCAAATCTCACATCTGTCCACCGCATTGCGGAACATATTCTGAAACATCTGGGGTTATTTTAGTGACTGTTGTGACGATGCGAGTTCGCAGATCCTGTACGTCTGTGACGATGCGAGTTCGCAGATCCTGTACGTCTGTAATTCTTGTTTTGTAAACCTCAGACTTTATAAAGCCCTACGCAAACAAGTCTAATGGTGTTAAATCCGGATATCGTGCTGCCCAGGGCCTGTTTCCACCACGTCTAATCCAGCGATTTGGTAAGAGCTCATCAATGTACGCCAAAACGATGTTTGCATGGTGACATGAAGCTTCATCTTGTTGAAAGACAACAGTGTCGAGAATGCCATCTGAACGAAGCTGGGGTTTAAAAAACTGCTGAAGCATGTCAAGATAAATTGGCCCTGTTGATGTAGCTTCTGCAAAGAAAAAAAATCCGTAAATCTTCGATCTTGTCATACCCAACCAACCATTAACTTTAGGAGAATCTGTCTCCCATTCGTAGAACTCGGATGGCTTTTCACTACCCCAAATACGGCAATTATGTCGATTAACCTTTCCGTACGTGTGGAATGTCGCCTCATCCTTAGAACAGTCTTTTTTGGTATGCTCAGTCTACGTGATGCTGTGTGAGTTGACATTCAAGGATTTGTTTCAAAGGCATCTCTTACCAATTCGACATTTTCTTGAGAGGTACCTGGACGTCCAGATCTTGCCTCATCATGAACAGATCCTGTTCTTTTAAATTTATTGATCAGCTCGCGAACTGGTTTGTCTGTAGGTCTTGATTTGTGAAATCTTCTTTCGAATTTTTCTCGAAATTCTTCGCACTTCTTCCCTTGGATACGTAGTGTTACTACCATCACACGTTCTTGTACACCCATCATCATCTATGGCCTGTAGAAAATAAAATAGAATATAATTACTCACCAAAATAGATAAGGACTTTTGGACCACGCAGTATACGTTTATCGATAAATCCTAATTATCTGCTATATGTACTCGTACATAAAATAATAATAAAATGATAATAAAATAATAATAAAATGATAATAAAATGATAATAAAATAATCATAAAATAATCATATATATATATATATATATATATTATATATATATAATGATAAATAGGAGAACAAAAGCTTGTACCAAGCTTCTGTAATTTACTGCAATCGTTTCTGAATTTGTTCTATTTTTCTATATATATATATATATATATATATATATATATATATATATATATATATATATATATATATATATACATACGAGGGTAATTCAATAAGTATCCGCACTTTTTATTTTCACATCTGAAAGATTATAAACACATCACTTGTCAACATAGTCTCCCTGTTTCTCAATACACTTAGTCCAGCGATCTACAAGCTTCCTAATGCCATCACAAAAGAATGTTTTTGGCTGTGTGCATAGCCAGTCATGCACCGCCTCCTTCAGGTCATCATCGCCTTGGAATCGCTGACCTCTCAAAGCGTCTTTTAGTGGTCCAAACATGTAAAAATCCGAAGGTGCTAGGTCTGGACTGTAGGCTGGATGGTCGAGAACTTCAAATTTAAGTTCTTGAAGGCATTTTCTAGTCTGTGCAGCGGTATGAGGGCGCGCATTGTCGTGTAACAGAATAACACCTTCCGACAATCTCCCTCTCCGTTTTGTGCGAATTACTTGCTTTAACTCATTCCGAAGCATGTCAGAATACGATGCACTTGTTACTGTAATTCCACGCTCTAGATAATGTTCGAGGATAGGGCCTCGTGTATCCCAAAACAGTGTTAGCATAACTTTACCTGGTGACGGCTGCGCTTTGAACTTCCTTGCAACGGGAGATGTTGGATGCTTCCATTGTATGCTCTTTCGTTTGCTTTCTGGTTCATAGTGATGGATCCAGGTTTCATCTCCAGTGATAATGCGCTCCAAAAAGTTTTCCCTTCATTATGATACCGCGCCAAAAGACGAGAGCAGACGTCCATACGATTACGCTTGTGCTCTTCTGTCAACTGTTTGGGCACCCATCTTGCACAAACCTTGTGAAAGCCAAGAATGTCATGAACTATCGAATAGGCTGACCCTTGACTGATGTCTAATGAAGATGCAATTTCTTTTATTGTTAATCTTCTGTCATTGAAAATCATGGCTCTGGCTTCTTCCTGCTTGTCACCACTGGTTGATGTTGACGGTCGTCCTGAGCGCTGAGCATCTGTCACACATGTCCGACCTTCCTTGAACATTTGAATCCACTCGTACACACTTCGCCGTGGTAACGCATTATTCCCATACTGAGCACATAAACGCGTGTGAATTTCAGCTCCTTTCACACCTTCTGCCCACAAAAAACGAACCATGAACCACGGATCTCTGTTCTTCCTGAGTACAAATTGAAAGCGGCGCAGCCATGCTCACTGCTCGTACGATATGTGACAGCTACGAGTAGCCTAAATTAGCCTATACTGTTGCTAGCCTAAATAAGCCTATACAGGGTGGGCCGTAAGTTTCCATACATAGGAAAAATAAACATTTTTTTATGGACAACCATTTTTATTTATATAATATGCTCTACATGGTTGCCATTGTTTTGAAAACACATTTCAATACGTGTTCCCCACTGTTGATGAACACGCATTAGCACAGTTGACGTTATGCTTGTAATGGCGTTGGTGATACGTTCCTTTAGATGATTTATGTCTCGTATCTTTTCCTGATACACCATGGCCTTCAAGTGCCCCCAAAGATAGAAATCAAGGGGGGTGAGATCTGGGGATCTGGGAGGCCACTCCACAGGACCACGCCGACCAATCCAAGCATCCGGAAACTGCTGCTGATCCAAATACCGACGCACGTGAATACCATAATGAGGTGGAGCTCCATCTTGCTGGAAGTAAACTGGGAAGTTACCTTCCTCGTTTAGCAGGGATGGGAAAATCTCTTCTTGCAACATGTTAAGATACCTTTCGGCATTAAGATTTCCACTGACAAAAATTGGTCCAATAATTCTGTCACCCCATATTCCGGCCCACACCATCACTTTACCGGCACCCATGACTCCAGATTTGAAAAAATTTACTGGAGCACAGCTCTGAATTTACTTTTTTTCCCCTTACACCACTAGATAGGTTAATGATAGTAAAACTCTTGAATTGACGACATACCAATTACAAATTGTTTTAGCTAAACATAATAATACAATAATGTACAGTTTATACTCACCTTAAGTTTATTTATTCATTGCAGCAGCAACAGTGGACGATATTAGACCTTGCATGTAGGCATTATTTGTGAATTTACCGCCATGTATGCTTGGCCACTGATCAATGGCTTTCTGTGTGATCATTACAGCAGATCTAGTGCCTGGAGCTGGACCCTCCTTCACAATTCTGCACAGCTTAGTCAAATGAGATGGCTTAATGGATCCTTTGTGTTCAACAATGTAACCAAGAATGGAGAATGTCCCTTCAGCTGGTGCTTCACTCCAGGCAGTTGATCCATCTTTATCAAAATGCTTTAATATCTCTGTGATTCCTTTCCACAGCTGTTCTATATATTCTGTCAGCCAATTTATCACTGAGTCTTTTGTAAAACTACTTTCAGATCTGGTTCTGGATGGTCTAGCAACTTCAGCAACCTGGTAGTAATCAGAACGTTTCTTGATGTATTTGTAAACTTCATTTAGGATGTAATCCTCAGCTGTTAGTTCCTTTTGCTGCCCTGTGGTATCGTGCTTAAATTCAGAAACTACATCATTTGCATTTCCTCCATTAGCTAATTTGGAAATTGTTTCCATCACTCTTAACATAACAGTTTTCCCTCCTTTATTAAATATATTATCTACAAATTCTGCACTAACTGTGGTTTTTTGAGCTACTTGCAACATAATCTTTGTTACATAGGAAATCAATACATAGAACTTGGCACTAATTTCTCTCTCTTGTGGATGATAAAAAAAAAAAAAAATTCCACAAATCTGTCAAATTGATCAAATTCGTAATTAACCATGCGAGTATCAGATTTGAGTTTTGGTCTCTTAAAACCAATGATATTGTCAAGAACCATATTGGTATAGTCAAGGCCTGATCTCAGATTTGAAGAGTGATTCTGAATAAAGTCTAAAAGCTCACTTAGTTTACAAATTTTCTTCAATGCATCAACGTGGGCTCTGTTCACAAGATGCATTAAGTCCCATCGAAATTTGAAATTTTCTCCAAACAACTTTTTCATTTCGTTTTTAAATGGCTCGTTGTCCTTACAAAAAGCCCCATCTCCAACCATTCCAGATACCTTGGATTTAATTGCTTCTTCAGATAGTTTCAAGTGATTAGGAGACCAACACATCAAAAATTTCATTGGCCAAATAAACTCCTGATTTGCTGCGTACTAAATTTATCCCAGCAAGTTTTACAGTCTTATCTTCTTCACTCATAACTAATACAACTAGCATGCTTAATCCCAAAATTGTTCCAATGTCAGCTGTTATTGTTACTGAAGTTTGTTCTAAGAACCACTTTACAGTTTGTTCTTTAAGTTGATTATCTAATAGCTCACAAATTGTCTCGCACGCATGTGTGCTATGATTCAAATTTCCAACCTCACAACCTGACCTATGTAATACAGCTAGAAGTACTGGATATAGAGCCCATGCAGTGTGTGTTTTCATTATGTAGTATAAGATGTTGCCACATAAGTCTTCTATGCGTTTAGTAGTGTTCCGAGAAGATGTTTTCATCACTTCATAAACAGCAGCTCTTTGATGATGCTGAAGTTTAATTAAATGTCTCTTCAGGTGGGTTTTCAGATTTCTAAACCATCTCTCTTGATTTTCTCCTTGTTTGCATACATAGGTTAAATCTTTAACATTGAAGTAACCTTTTATGTTAGAATGTTTGTCTGAAGCACATGCTTTGGGGTCTGTGCAAGCTATGCAATATAATGTAAACATTTTATATGGTAAAAGTGAGTAAAAGTGAGTAAAAGTAAGTATAGTACAATGAAAGTAAGTAAAAGTAAGTGCTTTAAACTTAGTAAAAGTAAGGAAGAGTAAGTAAAAGTAAGTAAAAGTAAGTTTAAACTTAACTAAACTTTTCAATTCTAGAGTCATGGTGGATTACTTAAAACCGCACAAGTAATTATCTGGCCAATTTATCAAACCTGGCCGAGATCAATGGAACATAGTCCAATCCTGATAATTTTATATTAAAAAAATATACGTTTTAATAAAATTTTAATTATCAAAACATTGAAGCTTAACAAAAAATAAAAATAATTGTTAAATATGGAATTACCAACTAAACTTAAAATAACTAAATTTGTAATTTAAAAAAATTGGTTTGTACAAGAACGTATACGCAAAAAAATTGCATAACGTCTAGCGGATGAACAAAACCCAAACCCAAATTTACTTTTTCTCATGGTCAAATTTACTGGAGCAATGCTCCCAAGATCCCAGGAATCTGGAGTCATGCCGGCACCTTGCATCTTCGTCGGACTCAGCCAGTTAGGGTTAGCATTACTCCAATAACGTATGTTTTGCCGATTAACCTCTCCATTGACGTAAAAATTTGCTTCATCAGTAAACAAGATCTTAGTTGAAAAGTTTGCATCCTCGTTCACTTTGGTCAATGCCCATTCACAGAATTCCATCCGTCTATCCGGGTCGTCTTCACTCAAATGCTGTGCCATATGCAATTTGTATGGATGCCATTTGTTTGCTTTCAAAATGCGCCTGATACTCGATCTGCTGACACCACTTTCTGCAGACAACCGTCGTGTACTTTTTCTGGGACTCCGTGTAAGCGCTGTAAGTATCGTAGCTGTTGTGTCTTCATCGGTGGCTGTACGTCTTGGACCACTTCGCGGTTGATCTGCAACATTTCCAGTTTTCTGAAACTTGTTCATAAGTTTTGCCACAGTGTCGTGTGTGATGTTCGTTCCATGTTGTCTGTTAAAGTTCATTGCAACCATGCGACTGCTTCCCGACCCAGCCATCAGTATGATTTCAATTCGTTGCTCTTTCGTCAAACGCATATTCTTAGGGTATCTGAAACATAAAAACAAACGTTTAATTTTTCCTATGTATGGAAACTTACGGCCCACCCTGTAGATCTCAGTTTGGCTCGTTATTACGAGTACACTGCGTACGCACTTATTAAGCAGATTACATTTTCTCCAATGTTTTCAAAAGTTTTTCCCCGATTTCAATGAAATTTGTAGCAAATAATCACTATATATAGCAGCATTGATGGTATTCATTTCGATAAAATATTTTGATAATTAAAATAATTATCTCATTTTATTGAAAAATATGTAAAATATTGTGTTCCGAATTATTAAGCAAGTATTCTATTTACAGATCTAAATGGTGAAAATGGGTAAGAAGAAGGATTTAACACTAACTGAGAAAAGAAAAATAGTCAAGTTACTCGCTGAAAATATAAAATCTATTGAAATTGCGAAGCAGTTTGGCAGAGCTTATCGAACTGTAAACAAGTTTGTAGCGGAGGATACCAAACTGAGGCAGCGAAGTGATAAAGGAGCTATAAGAAAAGTGACAAGGCGGCAGATATCTGTAATCAAGCGCAAAGTTGCAAAGCATCCATTGCCCACAAGTAAAGAGGTTTTTGAGCAGGCTGGCATATATAATGTACCAAGAAATCTCGATGTGGAATCCTCCAAACAACTGGCAAGACGTGTAAACCTACGATTCAGTCACCATTAACACCCAGGTACAAGAAGCAGCGTGTTGAATGGGCGCGTCAGTACGTGAAAACAGATTTTAATACTGTATTGTTAACCGATGAATGAAGAGCAACCCTTCAGGGATCTGATGGTTGGTCAAGAAGATGGATTGCTAAGGGTCAATCTCTACCATGGAATGAGGTTTTCTTTTAGAAAGTTTGTGTAAGACTGAGCATTCATTTTTACACCATCAGGCACTCTGTATGGGACAGCTACTTCATTGCCTATCAATCCTGCCCAAAACATGACACTACTTCCACCTTGTTGGCGTCTTAATCTCGATGGTAGAAATTGGCTGTCAGCAATCCATCTTCTTGACCAAACATCAAGTCCCTCAAGGGTTGCTTTTCATTCATCGGTGAACAATACAGTATTAAAATCTGTTTTCACGTACTGACGCGTCCATTCAACACGCTGCTTCTTGTACCTGGGTGTTAATGGTGACTGAATCGTAGGTTTACACGTCTTGCCAATTGTTTGGAGGATTCCACATCGAGATGTTCTTGGTACATTATGTATGCCAGCCTGCTCAAAAACCTCTTTACTTGAGGACAATGGATGCTTTGCAATTTGCGCTTGATTACAGATATCTGCCGCCTTGTCACTTTTCTTATAGCTCCTTTATCACTTCGCTGCCTCAGTTTGGTACCCTCCGCTACAAACTTGTTTACAGTTCGATAAGCTCTGCCAAACTGCTTCGCAATTTCAATAGATTTTATATTTTCAGCGAGTAACTTGACTATTTTTCTTTTCTCAGTTAGTGTTAAATCCTTCTTCTTACCCATTTTCACCATTTAGATCCGTAAATAGAATACTTGCTTAATAATTCAGAACACAATATTTTACATATTTTTCAATAAAATGAGATAATTATTTTAATTATCAAAATATTTTATCGAAATGAATACCATCAATGCTGCTATATATAGTGATTATTTGCTACAAATTTCATTGAAATCGGGGAAAAACCTTTGAAAACATTGGAGAAAATGTAATCTGCTTAATAAGTGCGAACGCATTGTATATATTATACGAGTATATATCATATTAGCACTAAAATAAAAAGTGCGGATACTTATTGAAGTACCCTCGTGTGTGTGTGTGTGTGTGTGTATATATGATTGAACTCAGAATGGCCCCCTGAGGTTTTTTCATGATACACACAGACCGTGCATAGAACAAGGAACTCTTCTGGGAAAATTAAACCTACTATAGTCCAAATAAGTAATGATAAATGACAAACACTATAGTTTTTTCTTTTCATGATGTTAGCCCGACGTAGGCAACGGGTCACTCGCAAAGAGGCCCCAAAAATATGCGAGGAGCGGTCAGAAAATAAGTTTACACGGCGTATAATTTCGTAACTAAAGGACTTACATGGATTATGTTTGTATCGTGTGAATTCATTAATCATTGTTGGCAACACTGCACGTCGATTCGGCTGCCATCTACAGTACATTGGTTATATGAGTCAGTTGAACATGGCGGCTCGACTGGAACAGTGCCCTGTCATTTCTGCAACGATATTCCGACTCTGTCAGTGGTCAAGAATTTCTCAAGCGCATTGTCACAAGAGACGGCGTATAATTTCGTAACTAAAGGACTTACATGGATTATGTTTGTATCATGTGAATTCATTAATCATTGTTGGCAACACTGCACGTCGATTCGGCTGCCATCTACAGTACATTGGTTATATGAGTCAGTTGAACATGGCGGCTCGACTGGAACAGTGCCCTGTCATTTCTGCAACGATATTCCGACTCTGTCAGTGGTCAAGAATTTCTCAAGCGCATTGTCACAAGAGATGAGACATGGGTTCATCACCGTACTCCGGAAAAAAAACGTACCAGCATGGAATGGAAACACCCTGGGTCCCCGCGACAAAAGAAGTTCAAGATTGTGAGGTCCGCTGGCAAAGTGATGGTTACCGTGTTTTGGGACCGCAAAGGCGTTTTGCTCGCAGACTTCATGCAAAAAGGCACAACAATCAATGCAGCTGCATACTGTTCAACACTGGAACGTTTACGAGCGGCCATTAAACGTAAACGTCCTGGACTGCTCGGTAGGGAAGGGCACTGTTCCAGTCGAGCCGCCATGTTCAACTGACTCCTATAAAGAAAGTATGGTAGATGGCAGCCGAATCGACGTGCAGTGTTGCCAACAATGATTAACGAATTCACCTGATACAAACATAATCAATGTAGGTCTTTTAGTTACGAAATTATACGCCGTGTAAACTTATTTTCTGACCGCCCCTCGTAGCTTCCTTCAACAACTATCTGCAAAGCAGATAGGATCCAGCTTTGGGACAGGTTCTAGGGGTTACAGCTACTCCTAGCCTACTATATCCAGAACCTCAATATAAGCAAAGGACTCGTTGCATTCGCGTCGGATTGAATACATCAAAGAAAAAGGGGTAACTATTGTATTTTTAGCCAAAAATCAAAACTTAAACCTCAACTGGCAAAAGCTGGATCCTATCTGCTTTGCAGATAGTTGGTGAGGGAAGCTATATTTTTGGGGCCTCTTTGCGAATGACCCGTTGTCTACGTCGGGTTGACATCATGAAAAAGAAAAAACTATAGTGTTCGTCATTTACCATTACGTATTCGGACTATAGTGGATTTAATTTTCCCAGAAGAGTTCCTTGTTCCATGCACGGTTTGTGTATATCAACCCTTGGCAAGTTAATTTTAGCATTGAAACATCTGTAATTGTGAAGTTTGTCCGCACCTTATTTCTCGTTGTTAAGAACCGGTAAAAAAAAAGAAAAAAAGAAACTTTCAGAGTAAAATTACATTTTTCATAGAAAATCAAACCCCACAAAACTGTTTGAGGGGAGCATTGAAACCACTTTTACAGTGTGATCAATACAACCCAACAACATTAAATCTGTCGAATTGTTGGAGGAAGACTTTTTTTTTTAAGGATAATTAAATAGCAGATAATTGGGATTTTAACGAATAAACGTATTATAATACAGGGTGGTCCAAAAGCCCGTATCTATTTTGCTGAAATAATTATATTTCTATTTTACTTTCTATTTGGTAACCATGGCTCAATATGAAAATGTTTTTTTTTTTTTTTTACTTTGGGAAGTATAAAAAGCACAAATTATATAAAAAAAGTTATATCTAAGCTCCCTTTAAGTGATGACAGAATGCTTTTAGTGTTTCTCTACAAATTAAATTTATGAAAAATCCTTCAGTCAACTTTAAATAATGACCTTACGTAATGTCTGTGACTTTCCATTATTTCATTAGCATTTATTAATACAAAATAAAATAATTCTGTTTAGAGCAGGGGTTCCCAACTTTTATTATGTGTGACCCCGAAAATCATGTTCATACAACTCACGACCCCAAACACTAGTCGAAGTTTGACAAACTCCTCAAAAGTTATTATACAGTGTGTGTATATATATATATATTAGGGTGTCTCTTATTTTCGAAGTGTTGATTTTTGTAGGTTGCGCCCCCTCAACCAGTTCCATTGGTTGAAAACACATCACATATAAATTGTTTTTGGATTGAACAATTTTAGAGGTCGCCCCCGCTTATTAAAGTTCATAAAATATAGCTATTATTTATGCAATTAATATTTGAAATTACTAGCAGTTGTCAAGTATACTAAACATATGTTTTAATTAATTAATCATCATATTTATGAATTTCAATTAAATGAATATTAGAGATAATTGTCAAGTTTGTAGCTTAAAATATTGCTTGATAAGACAAGATCAACCTGTTTAAACATGTTTCATCAAGAATGCTCCAGATTATGTTGCAATTGTTTATTTGTCATCATTCAGTGTTCTGCTGTCATAAGTAAAAGGTGTATAACTGTGTATCACTATACTTCTTTTTGCTATTATCAGATAATAAACTGTTATTTATATTTTTCACAATTATTTATACTGATTTTGTTATTAGTGTTTGAAAAAAATTTAATGAATTTAATGAAAAAATTAGAATTTATGCTCTTATACACATATTATGAAGTTTTAAACAATGTTGCTATTTGTCACAAAGAATTTAATTTAGTTCAATGGAAATTTTACCTGACATGTGTTTCATGATCTGTGTTTCTATCAGTGGCGTGAGAATGAGAAAAGTGAGAAAGTGAGAATGAGGAGGAGGAGCCCAAAGGAGCTTGTGCTTTACCAAAATCTAAGAAAAAACGAGGCATGAAAAACATC
Source organism: Bathynomus jamesi (assembly GCA_023014485.1). Classification (NCBI taxonomy): domain Eukaryota; kingdom Metazoa; phylum Arthropoda; class Malacostraca; order Isopoda; family Cirolanidae; genus Bathynomus; species Bathynomus jamesi. Next base: position 431,437 of record JAJOZX010003566.1, on the reverse strand, counting down.
ATGACTATTCAGAGTCTGCTGCCCTGGATCGTACACAAATTTCCTCTAGAAAGGCAACATTTATCCTCGCAGAGGCAGCTAAAAGCTTTGGTTTGGACGCTTCAGATTACAACATAAACCAACATTCTATCCATCGCCTTCGAAATAAGAACCGAGCTCGTCATGCTAAAGAACTTAAGGAGCATTTCCATGGAGAATGTTCTATGACAGTCCACTGGGATGGCAAGATGATGGGGACCTCACCTCGCACAAGCACATTGATCGTCTCCCAGTACTTGTGTCAGGACCTGGTGTTGAACAGCTGCTTGGTGTCCCCAAAATCCCAAACTCAACTGGAGAAGCACAAGCTGAAGCCGTCTTTAACTGCCTGAATGAATGGGGAATTACAGAGAGAGTAAAAGCAATTTGTTTCGATACAAAGCTTCAAACACGGGTCAATATAGTGGAGCCTGTGCTCTCATCGAAGCAAAATTGGGACATGATGTTTTGTACTTGCCTTGTAGACACCATGTTTTAGATTTATTGTTGGGAGCTGCATTTGAAGCAACATTGGGATCTACATCAACTGGTCCAGAGATATTGATCTTTAAGCGTTTTCGTGACAATTGGACTTCTGTTGATCAAAGCCAGTTCCAAACAGGTGAGACAGACACGATTACTAAAGAAGCAATTATCCAGTCTAAAACTGAACTAATTCAGTTTGCTAGATCCCAGGCACCTATGCTACGGGATGACTATCAAGAACTTTTGGATCTGTCCATCATCTTTCTTGGAGGTGTCCCCAATAAAGGCATCAAGTTTCGTGCACCAGGTGCCATGCATCGAGCTCGCTGGATGTCCAAAGCGCTCTATTCTATCAAGATGTGGCTTTTTCGAAACCAGTTCAAGATGACTAAGACTGAAGAACGAGGAATTCGAGATCTTTCCCTTTTTTCTGTTCTCATCTATATGAAGGCTTGGACAACATCCTCACTCCCTATTGAAACCCCATTTAATGACTGGCTCCTTATGAGGTCATTGATTAATTATCCTAACAAAAAGATTCTGATGCAACTAAAAAAAAGCTCTCTAACCACTTATGGTACCTGTCTGAAGAAGCAGTTTGGTCTTGCTTTCTTTGATGAGCGAATTACTACAGATGTAAAGAAACGCATGGTAAAGGCATTAGAAGATGAGTCCACTGATAGACCACCAAGCGTCCTCGGATTCCTGAATCGACCTTCTGCTCTGGTGAAGGACTACACCAACTTGTTACAAGAAATACTAGAGAATTCTTTACTAAGCTGAATTTGCCAGAAGGATTTCTGAACAAGGCACCCAGCACTTGGACATCCAACTGTGAATATTTAAGGGCCAGAGCTATTGTTGCAGCTCTATCTGTTGTAAATGACCGGGCAGAACGTGCAGTAGCTTTAGTTCAAGAGCTGAATAAGAAATTGACAGTGGGGGAAGAGCAGCTCCAGTTCCTGCTCCAAATTGTTGCAAAACACCGCCAGAGTCACCCAGTTCCATCAAAAACTGTTCTTCTCCAAAAATAACCATCAATGAGGTCGCACCTTAAAATACACCATATTGTATAATCATTGTATATTAAATAAATGTTGTATAAGGAAATAATGCTAATTAAAGTAATTAAAGTATGTAAATAGCACTGGCATTTTGAATTTATCTCTATATAATAAACTAATGGTTTTTTTTTGTAGCAATGCTTCATTGCTGATTGTATATAAAAAAGAGCCAGGAAGGATTTTGGATAGGAGAAAAAGGATTGGGATAAAAAAGGATTGAGGACCAAAGGATGGATTATAACAACATCAAGGATAGGTTAGAAAAGGATCAATGATAAATAAGAAGGCCTATACTTATAAAAACGAATCAAACTAAAAAAAGAAGGAAGGAATTATGTGTATAATGAGCATAATCATATGTCAGGAGCTATTATGCCATGGTCACCATTTTTATTAGCCGGGGCGACCCCTAAATATGAGCCAATTTGTGTCAAACTTTCAAGTTTTAGTTTTTATGCTAAATGAAACTATTTTAGGGGGCGCAGATAAAATAATTCAACATTTCAATTTTTGACTACCCAATAAGAGACACCCTAATATATATATATATATATATATAATATATATATATATATATATATATACTTCATAAGCACAGGGCCCGGATTTTAGCTGTTATATGCAACTACATTCATAATTGATAAGTGTGTTATCGGACGGTCATAGGAAGAGAATTGAAACTAAAATTACCAGATCGGTTCGCGAATCCTGTTTTAGCGACTGTCTTCATACAGTTCACTTGAAGCCTACCTGTTAATTAACAGCAACGTGTCCACTATATGCATACCCGTAGCCACGTTGAGGCTTAACAGACATTTTGAATCAATGAGGAAATTGAATTTCAAAGGAAATCTGAGGAAATTGACAGAAATAGGATTTTACCTGTCTCGTACAAATTATATTATTAATTATTATTATTTAATAATAAATAATTATAATTATAATTAATAAAATTATATATAAAATAATTAATAATTTGTTATTATTATTAATTATTAAGTAAAAAAATTCGATTTTACCTAGAGTCGTACAAATCCAGCGCTCTTTAGCGCTTTTTAGGCAAAAGTCTAGCGCTCCTGAAAGTTTCAGTTGGCAACTTTGTAATGCAGGCACAGACATGTCCAACTGCTTGTCATTGTTTTGTTGCCTGAGTATTTGTTTTATTGGTGAAAAATGAAAAGAACGGTATCCGCAGATATTCGTGACTTTTTCTCCAGGTAAGCAAGTTTAAGAACAAGCTTCAAATTTAATACCATATTATGAATCAAATCAAAGAACTGGTTTCTGGTCATATCAGTGTAATGCACTCAAACCACAAATAACATGAATAAAAACATAGAGTAGCAACATTTAAGTGAAGTTATTATTGTCCAATTCACTCTCAGTTACCATACGCTCAAAGTGCATGATTTTGTGCTAGGATTAAAAAAATCTTCTGAAGGAGCATGCCCCGGACCCCCTAGTAGGGCTATTTTCGCCTCGTCTGTTTTTAAGCTCTGGCTACGGCTTTGATATGGTTCTCATTTCCATGTTATAGAACTCATTCTGACTGTTAATGTAAATTACTGAAGCCAAGCTGTTAAAGCAACGTTTCCATATTATAGAATCTACATTCTGACTGTTTACGAGCTACAACTGTATTTGAGGCGTTGTAACACTTTCCTACTTTACTGCACTCTTTCTTTGGAAATGGGTCAACTTTCATAAACTTCCTTCCGTCTGATCCTCATACATTACTACACATGAACCATGTTTAAAGTTTAAACGTGTTTAGATCGTTTTCCAAATGAAGTTAAAACCCACATGTGTCGGAGGCATCATTCTCCTAAATACCAACATTCAAAACCTAATTACAAGTATTTAGACTAAAATCACATGCTTAAATATTTGAAAAGTGTGAAAAAATTGGGGTCAGGTGGAGTCTAAACACAGCTTTTACAGTGTATTTCTTGTCTATACAAAATATACCGTTTATTAGCCGACAGTTAAAAACGACTTTATACATTATTGTAATATTGGTATTAGCTCCAATGTTTTTTAATATTTCGTAAAATGAAAGAAAAGCCCATACCAGAAATATGAAAACGAAATTAAAATGGCAAACGTTTTCCGTTTATGAGCCCTCACCACATCAGTTCATCAAAAACTTGTTTCAAAACCTGAAAATAAAAATAAGGGACTAAACTTAGACAAAAGGCAAGTACATGCAACGTGGCCTAACTAGTAGGCCATGTTACATCTACTTGTCATTTGTTTTATTCTAGTATCTTGTTTTTACTTCCAGTTTTTGAAGAAACTTTTTAATGATCTGATGTGAGGGTCTCATGAACCAAAACATTAATCATTAATTTTTTCTTTCATATTTTTTTTCAGTTTAGCGCGGTGTGGTGGTTATTGTACTTTTATTTACCTCATTATTACTTTATAAAAGACTGAAGCCACTGCGAATAATATAAATTTTCGTGGGGAAATAAGTGATGAGACGCTAATCACTAAAAATACATACTTCTTATATTTTTTTTATACTCAGCAAGTAAAGAAATACTACTATTGTAGGTAATTTTTTTTAAGAAATATATACTCTCTAAATTCTAAAAGGAAGTTTGACATTGGGCTAAACATTTTTCGTTATAGTTAACATTAAAAGTAACGATAGATGACTTCAGAGGCTTATTCTATCAAATAATTATTTCGCTGCGTCCGTCGTATCTTTACGCAGCTGCAAACACAGTTACGCCGAAATTATTTGTACATAAAAGCTATTAAGCTTCATTAAATACAAATGTACCACAGGATTTGGTATAAGAAAAGACATTTTTTTATTTTCTCTCAAACAGATCAAGAAATACGGTAGCATTAATTAAACCATGATAGGAAAGTCATCTCTGCAGAAATAGATATCGCTCTTAATTGCATAATTTTGTCTCCTTACTGACAACAACCAAAGTGATACGACAGAGAACACTTACGGCTTAATGCGAATCCGGATAACCACGGGTCACTACATCGTCAGAGTGCAGTGGACACTCACCCATCCAACAACTAACTACCCAGGCCCAACGTCGCTTAACGTAAGTGGTGTAACCAAATGACCGCAGCGTAACACCAGAAATATGAAGAGAGTCTATCTATTACTAATATATGATTCACAGCTTTTTCCTTTCACACACACACACATATATATATATATATATCAACGTAAAGAACGACGCTTGTATAGGAGAACATTCCGCGCAAGATGAGGAGGGAGAACGAACAAATGAAAAAATGAGGTAACCACCCGGGAATCGAACCCGGGATCTTCCGATTGCCGGTCAGATATGATAACCACTACACCATGGTCCTCACTCGATCAGAAGTCGTAATCCTCCTACATACGCGCAGAAACCAATGCCCCGAGGGGGGCACCTCCCGCATGCCGCACCTATATATACATTTCAACTGCAAAGAACACGCAGTATAATTAACGTAAAGAACGACGCTTGTATTGGAGAACATTCCGCGCAAGATGAGAAGGGAGAACGAACAAATGAAAAAATGAGGTAACCACCCGGGAATCGAACCCGGGATCTTCCGATTGCCGGTGAGATATGATAACCACTACACCATGGTCCTCACTCGATCAGAAGTCGTAATGTATATATAGGTGCGGCATGCGGAAGGTGCCCCCCTCGGGGCATTGGTTTCTGCGCGTATGTAGGAGGATTACGACTTCTGATCGAGTGAGGACCATGGTGTAGTGGTTATCATATCTGACCGGCAATCGGAAGATCCCGGGTTCGATTCCCGGGTGGTTACCTTATTTTTTTCATTTGTTCGTTCTCCCTCCTCATCTTGCGCGGAATGTTCTCCTATACAAGCGTCGTTCTTTACGTTAATTATACTGCGTGTTCTTTGCAGTTGAAATGTATATATAGGTGCGGCATGCGTGGGTGCCCCCCTCGGGGCATTGGTTTCTGCGCGTATGTAGGAGGATTACGACTTCTGATCGAGTGAGGACCATGGTGTAGTGGTTATCATATCTGACCGGCAATCGGAAGATCCGGGGTTCGATTCCCGGGTGGTTACCTCATTTTTTCATTTGTTCGTTCTCCCTCCTCATCTTGCGCGGAATGTTCTCCTATACAAGCGTCGTTCTTTGCAGTTGAAATACATATATATATATATATATATATATGCAACTCCTATTAATAAAGGTTTATGAAATAATATACCTTCTAAATTACCTTTTCATTCTGTAAATACTTCAGCTTTGTTTACTCGTAAGTAGCAGGAATACTTTTTATAAAAGAGTTACTTGATCTTTATGTACAACGTCATAAGGTCGTTTTATTAGTGGAAAATTATTGTTCCACCGACAATAACAATTCACTGAATTTTCAGGAAGGAAATGGAAAGCATTCTGAAAGTGGCATTTTGCCTGCCATAAATTGATTATTCGAGCAGTGATGAAGGATCCCGTGGAGAAATATTCTTCATTCAACAATAAACTATTCTCGAAAGGTTAAAAGCGTTGATTTAGGTTTCAGGCTCATATATATATATATATATATATATATATATATATAGATATATATATATATAGAACAACATTCCGCGCAAGATACAAGCGTCGTTTTTTACATTATTATACTGTGTTGTTTGCAGTTGAAATGTGTATATATATATATATATACTGTATATATATCGGGTGGCAAAAAAAAAGGGGAGACCTCGAACTTTGGCTGTAAAATCCAAAGTTATGGTCAAATTTCCATATTTTTTTCACACCCCACAAGTAAGTAAATTTCCTATACAGTGAGCGGATTTCAAGAAAACTAATGAAAATTACGGATTTATAGAACATCTCTTTATGCCACTGGAAATTCTCCATTTACACTACTACTGCATTGTATGTGTAGATAAAAAGTTACAAAGTACGCACATATGGTGCAACCTTGATGTTAAAAAAACTGCTCGATATGTTTACCCGAACTTCTACAGTGCGTTCGAAAAGTCTCTCCGCAGTGCTATGTTAAACGCATAGGAAATTGAAAAACTACAATGTTTTCATTCAACCATGATTTCGTGATTTTATTACATAACCTTTTGATTTTACAGCATGTGTTCAAAGTGTTTTCCACCATTTTGCAGGCACAGAGCAACTCGTCTACACTTGTTGTCAAACACTTTTTTTAAAGTGTTGGTTGACTGCGGAGAGATATTTCGAACGCACTATACAACCTTTTTCAGTCTAGGACGGAACTTATCTATGGCTTTATTGATTTGTTCTTGTGGTAGCTCATCCCATTTTTTCAGAGGAAGCTGTCGTAAATGAGCGACATTTCTTACTTTGACCCGATAAATTCTCTGTGACAAATTTTCCCAAAGGCCGTAATCGACAGGATTTAAATCAGGACTGTTTGGTGGCCAAATTTAATACCGCTACTTGGTATTCTTTTGATATCTCCTGTTTTATCGATTTTCTTGAGAAGCTTGTCCAAACCTCCTGCAATTGGCTTACGTTAATTAAAATCGCTTTAATTATCAACTTGAACCTATGATTAGCAAGATTTTTCTGGAATATTCGCCATAAATCCAATTTCTCAGCTAAAATGCTAAAGGATGGCATACAAACCATAAAATTACTTAGTACTAACAGACTAAAATTTCATGGTTCTATGTACCGTATTTGTCGAGATATGAAGGATTTAAAAGGTCTCCCTTTTTTTTGCCGACCCGACAATGTATTCAAAATGGAGAATAAAGAAATGTTCAATGAATCAGTAATTTTCATTAGTTTTCTTTGAAATCCGCTCACCGTATAGAAAATGTACTTGGTTGTCGGGTGTGAAAAAAATATTGAAATCTGACCATAACTTTAGATTTTACAGCCAAAGTTCGAGGTCTCCCTTTTTTTTGCCCACCCGATATATACTGTACATACAGGGTGAGTCACGACGAAATGTCATAACTTCGGGAGCTTATAGCTGATGTCATTCCCAGTCAAAAACTTCATATGAACATAGGTCCGATTCTTAATGGTTATGGAGCTATGGATGTTTGAATGTTTAAAAATAAGAATAAGCGAACAAATAGCTGCTAAACTTTTTATTCATGAATTTACAATAACTGTTCAGAATGACTACCCTCGGCCTCAATACACATCGCGGCTCGTCTGTGAATCGCATGTGTAGCTCACATTAGTTCATTACGATTGTCCTTTATGAGGGCTGCAGCATCCAAAATGCGACGGAGCAATGCATCTCGTGTTTCTACTTTTCTCTGGTACACCAGCTCTTTCATGCGCCCCCAAAGATAAAAATCTAGAGGAGTTAGGTCCAGAGACATGGATGGCGATCATCGAGATGCGTTCTCACTGCACTTCTTGTTGGAAGTAAATACGCAATCGTGTTGCCAAAGGTACATCATCTAACAGTGGCGGCGGTTCGTCTTGCAGAAATCGTAGATAAATATCACCTGTAAGACCACCTTCGAAGATAAACGGACCATTCAGCTGACCGTAGAGAATATTACACCACACATTGACACTGAACAAATGTTGAAAATTACGTTCCACAATGGCATGACGATTCATTTCTGACCACACATATGAATTGCGAGTGTTGTTGACACCGTCACAGGTAACGTGAACTTCATCACAGAACAAGACGTATCGATGCAATTGTTGATCGGCATTGAGCTAATTACAAAATTCCATCCATTGTGCACGATTTCCAGGTTGGAGGTGCTGAACGCGCTCTACGTGGTATGGATACATGCCTTCTTCGTATAACGTTCTACATACTCTCGTTTGAGGAACTCTAAGACGTGTGGAAATCCTTCGCTTACTAACATGAGGACTCCGCTGTACCATCTGAATAATGTTTTCTTGTTCAGCCACATCTTGTTGTACCAGACGCTGAGCAGATAAAACAGTAATGCTAGAAAATGAACCGCTCTCTCGCAATCTCCAGAAAACGTTGCTCAACACTCATCGATCCGGAATTCTTCGATTTGGAAAACGTCGCTGGTATTCAGCGACAGCAGCAGTAGTATCTCCATCGCAAGATCCGTAAACATACACCATATTGGCATATTCAGCATTTGAAAACGTAAAAGTATACTGAACGCACAAAAGATCAACTGCACGCTGTGAAACACAACATTACTGCGTAGTTAGTTCGGTTCGGTAAGTAACTGTCAATTCAACGCAAGGTCACGCATGCGCATGCTTGAAATTCAAACATCCATAGCTCCACAACAGTTAAGAATCGGACCTATGTTCATATGAAGTTTTTGACTGGGAATGACCTCAGCTATACGCTCCCCAAGTTATGGCATTTCGTCGTGACTCACCCTGTATATATATATATATATATATATATATATATATATATATATGATGGTGCAGTGGTTAGCGTCGTTAACTACGAATCCATCGACACCGGGATCGAGAGACTGTGACGGCAGGCGACGCGCAGCAAAACCCAGCTGTTCATCATTCCACACAATAAAAAAAATTGGTTGGCAGATAAATGGTTACCCTGAGTAGCCTAGTGGTTAAGACGCTGGGTTGCTGGTGGGGCACGGTTCACATTAAACTGTAGATCTAAGATGGAGTGACAAGCTTGACCTACGTTTTATATATACTGTATATATAATATATATATATATATATATAATATTATAATATATATATATATATATATATATATATACTTATTATTTCTCTTTGTGTGTTTTTGATGGTGTGGGTGGGAGCGAAGAGTAATAATAATAAAATTTGGGGTTGTTTAACTTCCGTCGTAACGGCAAAGGTCATGTGTACAAATGGGACCTGTAGCTTTACGCAGCCAATGATGGTCACCCATCCAACTCCCGAACAAACCCAGCGTCGCTTATCCTTAATATAGAGAGACTTCACCAGCTGCTAATTGCAAGTTTATAAAGGAACGGGCCAACTATAAAAATTTATATAGGTCGTTTTGCGCTTTTAATACCTTTTTTTCCCCTCGGATTACCTCTATTTACACGAGGGAGTAATCGTCTTGCAATAAATTGTTTTCATGTATACATAATATACTGTACACGTATTACAATTACATTTACGGGACGGATGAAATTGTATTTGTTCTTGTAAAGGTAACTGGGTTCGCAGGGTCGAACCATGCGAACGAACGGCATGAGTTTCTTATAAACAAAATTCTTTAAAACCAAATTGTCTCTTCCACCTATCGACACGTACGAGTACATGGTCTAATCGGCGAGTTCAGCATTGTGGGGAGCGACACGGGAAGGAGTTTCGTGCAGTTTTTCGCTTAAAAGCATAAAGTGACTGGCTGAAGAGATTTGTTTGCGATAATCCAGAAAAGCGAATACCTTACAGGTTAGCACCCGGTGTCAGTTCTTTTACTTTTAATTGCTTGAATTTAACGTTTTCCGTGAAGTGTACAAAGACTCGTTAATTTTCAATCTAATAAACTTATTGCTATTAACTGTATGACTTACGATAGATGGAACATAAAACTTGAAAAGGAATCCGAACCACATCGCTAAATTATCTGAACGCGGAGAACGGTCCTACATCCAACTACTGAGCATACCCAACGTTGCTTAACTTCATTGCGGGAAATAGTGTATATGTAGCCACGACGCAACCCGTCTCAAGGCAATTTATTCTCAAGATAAATTAAAGACGCGTCTGGGAAAGAAGAATAGTTGGGAACGCTCAAAAAGAGGGAATTCTTTCTGCATAACTTGACTTACTTGCTCCTAAGGGATCTTTATCCCCATGTACGAGTTGTCCCCTGTGTTCCCCTTGTGCCCTTTCTCTTACAACCATGAAAGGAGTTTCTCGATATATTGCCGTAAGTAAATACTCCCTTTACATACTTCAGGCGATAATAAACAGGTCATTTGATGTAAGATCGCTTTCTGATAGCTCGTAAATCTTCGTAGGCACTATTTTAATAAAGGGTCAGTTGAGTTTCTCACAATTTACGCTTCCTTGCATCTGTGTTCGAGAGAGAGAGAGAGAGAGAGAGAGAGAGAGAGAGAGAGAGAGAGAGAGAATTTTAAATATGATCAAAGGTTTATTTACTGCAGATAACTGCATAACACGAAGGACTTCTTCACTCGTTTTCAAATGTTTAATTTCAAATGGTGGCATGAAACATTGCAAGAATGTAAACTCAGATTTCCAAAGTTACATATTTAATTTGATATATATTTGATCCTGATTGCTCTACACAAAGAAAATTAGTCACATGGTTGACACAACAAACACACATGGTAAACTATTTGACAACCAAACCGAATGATTGCGCCAGCCATGTTAATTGTATTGATTGGTAACAAAGGTAAATCGAACCATGTAGGTTGATTATCTGGATTTTTGGGTTATTGGTTATGAAGTAATTTGTTTATAATGTCACTTTATTGGCGATTTTCGTATATTTTCAAATTCCACAGTATAATTTGGTATAATCAAAATTTGTAAAAAGTCTTTCCTGTAAACAGTTTTATTTTAAATGTAAAAAAAGACTATAAATAAAATGGAAAGTAATTGGTTATATGCACAGGATTGTTCTCCATTTTCTCGGTGGTTTAAATTACTGAAAATAGCTATAAATTACTGTACTGTAAGCGTGCATGTTGACTCGTAAAATCTGTAAGAATCACTAAAGCGTGAGAAAGTGATAGATGTGATTACTTAATTAACACATTGCTATATTTAGTACACACAATTTAAGCAATCTCGCATGTCACTGAAGAGAGAAAAAAAAATGGACTAAAAACCAGGAAATAGACACTCTACAACCGCTGCATGATGATGTCAAGGAAACATGAAGTTAGACTGAAGAAAACATGAAGTCAGACAGGATGGTCACACAGAAAGCCAGCATGTACAAAATTGGAAAAATTTTGTTAAACATGTGAGTGTATTAAAAGCAACATTGAATATTAGCATTTATAGTTTCATATATATATAGATAGATTTAAGTCAAAACATCGAATAAAATTTATTGTTCTCAAAAAGCATAATTTTTATTTGCTACAAAGTAATTTTTTTTAATTGCCTTTTTCTATGCGCTAAAAACGAAAGGGAGGATTTTTCTTACCGTTTGGATCTTTGGCCTCGAGACCTTCAGCTTCCACGACCACGAGATTCAAAACCACAATTGGGGGCTGAAACATAACCCAGACAAAAAACAAAATTAATACCAAATGGAGTTAAAGTGGGCAGATACATATGTTATATAGGGTGAACCTGAAGTCCAGCTCATTGTAAATATTTGTTGAAGTCTGAAAAATACGTCCCGCAAAAAGGCAAATCTTTTTTGCCTGTATAATAATAAACCTCAAAAAGAACAGGACAAAAAAAAAAATAGCGGCAGCTTTTAACATGTACACTAAGACAAGAATTTTCATCATCAAGATATGGGAAATTCTCTCATCGAACAAATGCCCCCAGGTGATGACAGTATTTCCATCAAACTTCGATGTTTGATGAAATACTTTTCGGGGAACTGACTCCTTGAAAATAATTTAATCGAAATGGGTGGCGCCATCAATTGGAGAAAATGTCAATCAAATACCATTTCAGTTTATTTTCATTAACTGAGTGTAATTACATGCATATCAATTTTATGTTAATCAAGAACAACATACTAACAGCAACTTAAGTTTTAAGACTAAATACATTAAAAATAAACTTACCTTACCTAGATGAGATTTGAACTGATGCTACTCAAGATCTGAAATTTGCGAGCCGCCACGTTACCAACACGGCCATGAGACATTAAGAAAAACCGAGAGAGTTTTGGATATATACACACTCTTTGGCATTGGTTTCAGCATATATATATATATATATATATATATATAAATATATATATATATATATACAGGGTGTCCCATAAGTCCGGCATCATAGGAGAAATTCATATTTTTCTATTTCTACAAACCATAATTCATATTTTTCTTATGCTCGGGATGCCAATTTCCCGTCCACCATTCTGTTCAGTGACGAGGCTGTTTTTTATGGAAATGGTGAGGTAAATCGACAGAACACCCGCTACTGGTCTCAAAACAATCCTCACTGGTATACCTCTTCAAAGGAACAAGGTGCATCTCGGGTGATGGTATGGTGTGGCATTTGGAAGGATCGCATCATAGACCCCCTCTTTTTGGATGAACATGTCACTGGAGGCACCTACCTACCTATGCTCAAGGAAGAAGCATTTCCCAGTGTCTTGAACGAAGAAGGAAATTTCCCAACATGGTTCCAGCAAGACGGCGCTCCTGCACATTACAGCATCCAAGTAAGGGAATACCTGTACCAACAATTCCCTGGTCATTGGATAGGACGTCGAGGGCCTGTGGAATGGCCAGCTAGAAGCCCGCATCTCAAGCCACTAAATTTTTATCTCTGGGGCCATTTGAAAGCGCTGGTATACGCAGAGAAAATTAGGAGTGTTGAACATTTGCGGCAGCGCATTATTGGGGCATGTAACACCATTACTCCTGACATCATTCACCGTGTGCTTGCTGACTGGGTATCACGTCTGAATTTGTGTATTGAAAACAATGGTGGACATATTGAGCACATTCTCTAAATAAAAGCTTTTGTTTTGCCTTTTTTTATTATTTTTCCTATGATGCCGGACTTATGGGACACCCTGTATATATATATATATATATATATATATATATATATATATGTTTCTGTTTCTGTATAATGAAAGATTACTTATTAAGAGTACCTTATGAGTCACTGTTCATGATTTTAAATACAAATTAATCATCAGAAGTGTTTTGATGACTGACCGTTTATAATCTCGATGAAATTTCTAGTCTCAGTGTATTAGAGTGGCATGGTGTAACTGAATCTGCAAAACAACATTAAAGCGCATAACGAGTTTTATTTCTAAGAGCTGCCGCTGAATATTTTTTGTTTTTTAACTTTGAATTTTTAACGCCAAATGTTTTTTGTTATTCTTGTACTGTCCCTTTTAAAGTTTATTATTATGCACACAAAACTGATTTGCCATTTTGTGGGACGCGTCTTTCAGAGTAGTCCATGATTTTTGTAGGCAACGCCTTTTTGTTTTAAATTCAAATTTTGCACAAAATTAGCGTTCATACTACCTTTTGAACAGAAGTTTTTAAGCCAATGAGAATTTAACATTTATTTTAAGCTCACGAACCACTTACATTTTGAGTGCAGCTTCACAAATTTGGTCTCACTGGCTTTGGACGTGAAGCTCAAAATTTTTATGGTTGTGGTATTTTTGTAAATTTATGGACACGACAAGAGACGTGACGTTGGGCGGAGCTTAGAACTCTCGACGAATAAGCTCCGCCCAGCGTCACGCGGACGGGCAGCTTACTCAGCTGAACAACTTTTTATCCAAATAAACTTTAAACTGTGTTGTAATGAACGAATTTATTCGATGTTTACATCAAATTATTCGCGACGACATCCTCTATCTTTTAGTGGTAAATACCTGGGGTGTAGTTTCTTTTGAAAAAGTTATAGCCCTGAAAAGAGCCGCCCGCGAAGTGCTATTCGGATCAAAAAAGATTACCCACGCACTACCATGCGCGGACGATACATGGTCAAACTGCAGGTATGAATTTATATAAACATGGACATTACGTAACATTCTAGTAAAGACATTGGCGCACTCCTTCGAGTGAATGTTTATTTTTAGTTCTTCAATGGATTGTGGTCGTAACATCTAAACCACAAACTTTTCAAGTACATCCCCCTCAGATACACATTGTTGTATATAGTAATTCATGTGTAACAAAAGTGATATACGAAACCGGCTTCATTTTCCGCAGTTTCAATATTTCCTGAATGAATAAATCTCTCTCTCTCTCTCTCTCTCTCTCTCTCTCTCTCTCTCTCTCTCTCTCTCTCTCTCTCTCTCTCTCTCTCTCTATATATATATATATATATATATGCACTAAAATCACAAAATAACACGTGACCTTATTAATAAGCAAACAACCACAGGGAAAAGGAAACACAAAGTCCGAGCGCTTTCGTGATATATATCACTCGGACTTTGTGTTTCCTTTTCCCTGTGGTTGTTTGCTTATATATATATATATATATATATATATATATAATGCATTCCGGGTTCAATTCCCGCCAATAGCAGGCATATATATATATATGTATAATGCATTCCGGGTTCAATTCCCGCCAATAGCAGGCAGCGCTCAGCTCACCCAGCTATTCATCCCTCCATACCTAAATAAACCGGATGGTAAATAAATGGGTACACTGGGTAGCCTAATGGTCAGGATGTTGGGCTGCTCATCAGGAAGTCATGAGATCGAGTCCGGGTGAGGACTTTGCAATTCCTGACAACCCGTGATGGGTCGTGTTTCGGAATCCACGTTAAACTGTAGGTGTAAGATGGGGTAACAAGCTTGACCTTTGTAAGAATGAACAATTCGGACGGAAACAAAGCCAAGGTTACAAAGGGATATATACTATATATACTGTATATTGCTAACAGTTACGCTTACTACGTGTTATCTTTTGTATCACTTTCCTCCGACTCGGAAATTAACTCCTATTTTGTTGGAGATGTTTTGGGGTTCAGTTTGGGTTAGGTTACTCTGGTTAGATTAACCTAACCAAACCTCAATTAACCCAAAACAAAATACTGGTTGTGTAAAAACCTGAGGTAGCATGAAGTAGTAGTAATTTGACTTCGAGTTCTTTATTAAAATCCTAACATGAGTGAAATTCGAAAAAATAATCATTGTATATGGTAAAAAAGCGCATTCTGTAAATTCTTTAATGGGACTACCTCCCTACCTTAACCCAAGTGCAAGTAATTAAAGCTTTGAAAACATAAAAGATATCACCTGTACGAGCTACTTCACTGACCACCGACGAAAATGTAGGAGGAATTTGGCCATTTAAGTATATATATACTGTACAGTATATATATATATATATATACACACACACAGTGCGTTCGAAAAGTCTCTCCGCAGTGCTATGTTAAACGTATAGGAAATTGAAAAACTACAATGTTTTCATTGAACCATGATTTAGTGATTTTATTACATAACCTTTTGATTTTACGGCATGTGTTGAAAGTGTTTTCCACCATTTTGTACGCACAGAGCAACTCGTTTACACTCAAACACTTTTTTTAAAGTGTTGGTTGACTGCGGAGAGACTTTTCGAACGCACTGTGTGTGTGTGTGTGTGTATATATATATATATATATATATATATATATATATATATATATGTATATGTGGTGTGTGGTGTGTGTGAAAATTATTTTACGAAAGTAACACGTGAATAATATTTATGATGAAAATAACCAAGACGGAAAAAGAAAACAAAATGCTGCTGAAGCTCTTTCGTTAACAACGACTGACGATATCATTAGACGAAAGCGCTTGAGCACTTGAGTTTTTTTTCCTTCGTGAGTATTTTCATCTCATATATATATATATATATATTCGGAGAAAAGTAATTTCACATGTGACAGATGACTTGTCTTTCAGCTATATTTTACCCTTTTGAGAGAAAATAAATCATTTGCCCGAATGAGAACTAAAGTTCTTGACGTTTAATTTTGATATAATTTGATTCATACGAATTTTACCCTTCCCCGCCCCCCTCCCCACGGCCAAAGTAAATAAATAAAAAATAAAAACAAACTTTCAAACTTCACTACACCTTATATTAAACTACAGCCTCATTACATTACGCTTTTCACTAATTTAAATTACACTGAAACAAACTCAAAAGTATAACATTAATGAGACAACTTTTTGAGGAGTATATGTGAACCAATACAGTGGTGTACACACACACACACACACACACACACACACACACACACACACATATGTTAACCCCTCCTTCTATGGCCCTGATTCGGTTCGGATTCGACGGGGGGGTTCTGGTTAGGAGGCTGCAACGGATATTTCTTCTGATACTTTTCTTCTATAATTTTCTAATTCTTTCTCTGATACTTTATAACTTATCGACTTTACTAAGTTCCTCTGACGATAGCCCAACTCGAGGGGGAAAATAAAAAGTTTCTCTTACTGTAAATTTACTTCTTAAAAATTTACAGTTATTGCTCTGAATTTACAGGGGTAGAGGTTCGACCTCTTTCGACCATAGCTCAGGCCGGAATCTAAAAATATTAAGGAGGCAAGGGGCCTCTGCCCCCCTCCCCGCAGCGAGGCTGCTAACCAGGGGAGTCTCTTAGCAGTGACCAAGGCAGAGTCTCGTAATGAAGTGTCATTCATTTTACAAATGCATGTAAAAATATGCCTGAATGTTGGGGGATGGCAGTTGGAGGTTAAGTTTCCCCCCTTTTAAACACGATCAGGTGTTTGAAAGTTTCCAAATAAAAATTTAAAAAAATAAATAAAAATTAAAACTAATCTTTTTTTTTTGCCACGTCTTCATTTCTGAAGGCGATATTATTTCATAGTCGTACACAGTACAATTGAAGTACATGACTGAGTACATTTTTGTTTGGGTTTATTACAATTATGATTTCGATTATGGATTACTTCCCATTCGCTTATGATTGTCCCTTACAGTTCTATTAAAGTACATTCTTACATTATATATAAAGTCATTACATTCATTATAGTTTCATTGAAGTACATTACGTCGTTACCATTCTTACAGTGTTTATATATATATATATATGGTTAGATTATATGGTTAGATTATATGGTTGATTATATGGTTAGATTATATGGTTATTATATATAGGTTATTAGTACAACACAAGTACATGAGACATGACAAGATAATTTATATACAACATAATATGTTATATTACATTATATGTTATAAATTTGGATCAGAGCGAAAGATGTTGTTTATCTTAGAACGTTCGGTTCTGCTGATTCGCGAATTTGAGCATTTAACTACTGTAAGCCTAATGAATGCCTTGTTGAGGGTTGAACGCACTTAAAAAAAATAAAAAAATAAAATATATGTGGACGTATTTTACATGTACATAATCCAATAGGTTGTGTGCGTAATATAGAGACGCGTAAAATATGGACTGATAGGTTGATAGGTATCAGTAGACAATAGGTAGGAAACAACATATAATGATGTATAGAGAATGAAGTTTCTTTTTCTTTTTATTATTATTATTATTATTATTATTAAGGAATTTACCATACATTCAATACGGAAGATGTCCAAATACTAAACACGTGATTCAGTGTTCAAGGTATGGAAAACGTGAAGAGAATTAAGTTACTTTATGACGTCATATTTATTCACATTATGTCATACGTGCAGTATAACTGTAAGTCATTATTAGGGAGGACCTAAAAGAAACGAATTAAAGACAGAGTGGGTATCAAGGACTAAGAAGCACAACTACTGGTTCCAATCCTCTTATATGCAATGCGTATGTATAATCTAGGGTCGAGGGTGAGATGCAAGACAATCATAATTAATTATAACTTCTATAATAAATGAAAATGGATACGACTAAACCATAGGTATGGTAGATCGTAGGGTTTTGACACGAACAAAAATAGGAAGCCACAAGTAAAATTATTATCCAAACTCGCGTTAAGCGATTTTGGTTCTTATGTAAAAATGAATATTGATTATTCATTTCATTTTTACATTGCTCTCCCCTTTTAAAAAACTATATTTATACAATAATCTAATAGGGTATCATTAATACAATACAAATGAGAAAATAACATCCTAACTACTTCAAGTTAGATGACGAATTTTTTCTTTACATTACAAATTTTTATACAGAACAAGTGAGTTATTATATAATATAAAAAATTCAAAGATTAATACTTTAATTTATGCAAACAGAATAAAAGGATTAATACATTAATTTGGACAAACAATTAAGTTAGGCAAAGAATGGTATTGTTAATTTAAAAAGAAAATTTCTGTGGGGAAAATTACATACATACTGAATAGTAGGTAAAAGGGAAAAATATAAATTATTTTCCAAAGTTACCCTGATCGTGCAGTCTATAACTAATTTTATTGACTATTGTAGGTAAAAATCGAATTACGTAATGGATGATGTATAGACCTGTGGTCTAGTGTGTATGTGTGTGTTAGATACAAAGTGTGTATCTTATAAATTTGAGGGATAGATTAGCGGAGAGGATTCTTAAATTAACTGAATAAATGCCTGAGCAAAAATTTATATATAGTAAGCAAAAAGGCTTAGGACTATATAAATAGCAGAGTTAGCACCTACACGCTATGAAATAGTTTGTGATATCGAATGATTTTAGAATAAGGTTTGTGTATATATAGTATATATAGTGTGCATACATGCGTGTGTATGTGTAGAGATTTGGAAGGTTTTTGAATTAACAAAGTTTAAAAATAATGTATAATAATTTAAGATGGGTTTAGGGTTATAAAATCTTTTGAGTCAATTATTGTTGTTGTTATTATTATTATTATTATCATAAAATCCTTTAAGTTCAAGGTAGTATTTAAGTATTTAATTAAATTAGTTACACGTATTAAGGTAATAAAAAGAAATGTACTTAGAAGACTTACAATTGATGAAAGTAAATCTCACGGTTTAAAAATTGAATTTTGAAGATGGAATTAAATTCGACTAGTAACATTCCTAGCTATATATGAACTATATAACCATTAACATTAACCAGAAGTATCGGTACGATAATTGAATTAAGAAAATTAAGAATACAAATTAAAAATATAAATCAATTTATGCATTTTAATGAGCTAAACATAATTTTATAATATTCTTAAAAATAAAAGTAAATCGAACCTTAGATGAGTTTCGGCCAAGAATAAAAAGTGTTATTGAAATGGAAGGAAAGCATTTCAAACAATCTTTTCTTTTAATAATTTCAGGTAAATTTTACATTAAAAATTATTTTTATATACTAAAAAAAATATTAAAAAGGTTTAATGAAAAAGAAGACAAATCGGTCCATTTCCTTCTTACAACAAAACAAAGAAAGGTTAACTAAAGACGCAACCCGGTCAATTCAGGTTGAATTAAATTCTCTTTACAACACAAAAAAAGGTTGAATTAAATTCTCTTAACTTACAAAGAAAAAGTTGAATTCAATTGACTGCATTGAAATGACTTGGGACTTAAAAACTGACTTCTTAAAAACTAACTTCTTAAAAACTAACTGCTTCAAAACTAACTGCTTCAAAACTGGCTTCTTCAAAACTGGCTTCTTCAAAACTGACTTCTGTAATCTCTGGGGCGGTTGTCCCTCTTGGATGCAACCTATTGACTTGACCTCTTACCAAGTATTTCTATAAATCTCTGGGGCGGTTGTCCCTTTTGGCGCAACCTTCTGACTTGACCTCTTATCAAGTATTTCTGAAACTGACTTGAACGCTTGTCAAGTATTCTGAACTGTAACTTGAACTCTTATCAAGTATTCTTGAAACTTAACTGTCTAACTTGAACGCTTGTCAAGTATTCTGAAACTTAAACTATCTAACTTGAACGCTTGTCAAGTATCTTTATAAATCTCTGGGGTTTGGTTATCCCTTTTGGATGCAACCAACTGGAAACTGATTTGCAACTTATTTGCAAATAAAACTGACTTGCAACTTATTTGCAACGAAAACTGACTTCAAAACTGACTTGCAACGAAAACTGACTTCAAAACTGACTTGCAACTTGTTTGCAACGAAAACTGACTTCAAAACTGACTTGCAACTTATTTGCAACGAAAACTGACTTCAAAACTGACTTGCAACTTATTTGCAACGAAAACTGACTTCAAAACTGACTTGCAACTTATTTGCAACGAAAACTGACTTCAAAACTGACTTGCAACTTGTTTGCAACGAAAACTGACTTCAAAACTGACTTGCAACTTATTTGCAACGAAAACTGACTTCAAAACTGACTTGCAACTTATTTGCAACGAAAACTGACTTCAAAACTGACTTGCAACTTATTTGCAACGAAAACTGACTTCAAAACTGACTTGCAACTTATTTGCAACGAAAACTGACTTCAAAACTGACTTGCAACTTCTTTGCAACTAAACTGACTTCAAAACTGACTTGCAACTTCTTTGCAACTAAAACTGACTTCAAATATCTCTCTAAATCTATAAACTCTCTATAAACACTCTCTCTCTTAATTTGCAAGTCAATTCAATTCAGTAATTGAAAAAAATTTGCAAACAAAAATAAAATGTAAACAACATTTCACTCTGGTGTTATTATGTTTGGTACATAAAATAAAATTATTCTATACTGAATATAATAGTGAAAATAACTCTGAAATTAACTCTCTCTGAAATTAACTCTCTCTGAAATTAACTCTCTCTGAAATTAACTCTCTCTTGAAATTAACTCTCTCTTGAAATTAACTCTCTCTTGAAATTAACTCTCTCTTGAAATTAACTCTCTCTTGAAATTAACTCTCTTTTGAAATTAACTCTCTTTTGAAATTAACTCTCTTTTGAAATTAACTCTCTTTTGAAATTAACTCTCTTTTGAAATTAACTCTCTTTGAAATTAACTCTCTGTTACAATTAACTCTCTGTTACAATTAACTCTCTGTTACACTAAGGAAAATGTATCACTAGTGTCTGAAGTGTTCACTGTGTTTCTTGTAAATTCTGACTTAATACTCATTATTAACTGTTAATAATACTGACTTTTCAAGTGTTTATAAATTACTTAAGAAAACAAAATGTACTTAACAAAATTTTCTATGGGGAAATCCTTGAGACGTGTCCTGAAGACGTCTTGTTGGCTACTTCTTCTTGGATGAAAACTAGGCGTGAAGAACTTGGAGTCGTGACACACCGGTCAAGGGTGGATGTTACGAACTAGAAGTCGTGACACGCCGGTCAAATGGTTTTATCCTGATAAATCTTCTTTTATAAATCTTCTTTTATAAATCTTCTTTTATAAATCTTCTTCTTATCCTGGTAAAGGGTCGCCAGTCTGTTAACCCCTCCTTCTATGGCCCTGATTCGGTTCGGATTCGACGGGGGGGTTCTGGTTAGGAGGCTGCAACGGATATTTCTTCTGATACTTTTCTTCTATAATTTTCTAATTCTTTCTCTGATACTTTATAACTTATCGACTTTACTAAGTTCCTCTGACGATAGCCCAACTCGAGGGGGAAAATAAAAAGTTTCTCTTACTGTAAATTTACTTCTTAAAAATTTACAGTTATTGCTCTGAATTTACAGGGGTAGAGGTTCGACCTCTTTCGACCATAGCTCAGGCCGGAATCTAAAAATATTAAGGAGGCAAGGGGCCTCTGCCCCCCTCCCCGCAGCGAGGCTGCTAACCAGGGGAGTCTCTTAGCAGTGACCAAGGCAGAGTCTCGTAATGAAGTGTCATTCATTTTACAAATGCATGTATAAAATATGCCTGAATGTTGGGGGATGGCAGTTGGAGGTTAAGTTTCCCCCCTTTTAAACACGATCAGGTGTTTGAAAGTTTCCAAATAAAAATTTAAAAAAATAAATAAAAATTAAAACTAATCTTTTTTTTTTTTGCCACGTCTTCATTTCTGAAGGCGATATTATTTCATAGTCGTACACAGTACAATTGAAGTACATGACTGAGTACATTTTTGTTTGGGTTTATTACAATTATGATTTCGATTATGGATTACTTCCCATTCGCTTATGATTGTCCCTTACAGTTCTATTAAAGTACATTCTTACATTATATATAAAGTCATTACATTCAATTATAGTTTCATTGAAGTACATTACGTCATTACCATTCTTACAGTGTTTATATATATATATATATATGGTTAGATTATATGGTTAGATTATATGGTCAGATTATATGGTTAGATTATATATGGTTATTATATATATGGTTATTAGTACAACACAAGTACATGAGACATGACAAGATAATTTATATACAACATAATATGTTATATTACATTATATGTTATAAATTTGGATCAGAGCGAAAGATGTTGTTTATCTTAGAAACGTTCGGTTCTGCTGATTCGCGAATTTGAGCATTTAACTACTGTAAGCCTAATGAATGCCTTGTGAGGGTTGAACGCACTTAAAAAAAAATAATAAAAAAAAATATATGTGGACGTATTTTACATGCACATAATCCAATAGGTTGTGTGCGTAATATAGAGACGCGTAAAATATGGACTGATAGGTTGATAGGTATCAGTAGACAATAGGTAGGAAACAACATAACTAATGATATATAGAGAATGAAGTTTCTTTTTCTTTTTATTATTATTATTATTATTATTATTATTATTATTTTTATTATTAAGGAATTTACCATACATTCAATACGGAAGATGTCCAAATACTAAACACGTGATTCAGTGTTCAAGGTATGGAAAACGTGAAGAGAATTAAGTTACTTTATGACGTCATAGTTATTCACATTATGTCATACGTGCAGTATAACTGTAAGTCATTATTAGGGAGGACCTAAAAGAAACGAATTAAAGACAGAGTGGGTATCAAGGACTAAGAAGCACAACTACTGGTTCCAATCCTCTTATATGCAATGCGTATGTATAATCTAGGGTCGAGGGTGAGATGCAAGACAATCATAATTAATTATAATAACTTCTATAATATGAAAATGGATACGACTAAACCATAGGTATGGTAGATCGTAGGGTTTTGACACGAACAAAAATAGGAAGCCACAAGTAAAATTATTATCCAAACTCGCGTTAAGCGATTTTGGTTCTTATGTAAAAATGAATATTGATTATTCATTTCATTTTTACACATATATATATATAATATATATATATATATATATATATATATATATATATATATATATATTAATAGTACAATACTAAAAAATAAGTAAACAGTAAAATACTATTAAGGTATAATAGTCAATTATGCTTTTAATCTATAACATTGACGTTTTACAGTATGTATATATATATATGGCAGTCCGAGTGACCTTGGGAACTATCATCCTGAATCAGTATTACTCGTTCTAAACAAGATCTTTGAGAAACTAGTGCCTAAGAGACTCGCATTTTGTAGAATCTACAAATCAGACTGCATTATCTACAATGTAGATAATCGAGTCTAATTTATTCCACTCAGTTCGGGGTTTTAAAGGGAATCAGACACACAACAGTCTTTAATATTATTATATCTGTACTTATAAACTATCACTTAGTATCTGAATTTTCTGAATTTACAGTGATTTAGAAAAGGTGGTGTAAATATATGTAAATTTGACTAATAATAAAGTTAAAAAATATGAAATGAAACACGTATATGAGTAATTGAATACCGTATATTTGTTTCAAATGTTAATATTATTGGTAATAATTATTATTAGTATTGTTTTTATATTTTATTATCATTAATACAAAAGAAGACAAGTTCTTTATATTAATTTAAGTGTGTGTTTATTCTCAGTCTACAAATGTTTATTGCATTATAATTCTATAACTATAAAAAAAAAAACGTGGAATTATACCTGTGGCTCTTTATTCCTAATGATTCTTTTATTATATATATATATATATATATTTATATATATATATAATATATATATATATATAACCTAATGTGCTCCTAAGCTGTTGAAGATTCCTGACCCCTGTTCCAGTTTATACATATTACCTACAAATATTGGACTACCTCAAGGGCTTTATTTGGCTCCTTTGCTTTTTTTTAACTAATTACCTTTTTTATTTGCTTGATTGACTTCAACTTATGATGGTTGACGGTGACAATGAATTTGTAAAAGAAAGTAATAATTTACAGACGCTGACATTTGTCCTTGAATAACGCGTGTGTAAATTCTCGAATGGTAGACTTTCAACGAATTATGCCTAAATATAAACAAAACTAAATTTATGATTTTTACTACATGTACTCCATATCAAATGTCCTATATCATACCCATAAAGAATATATCTACTGAATTTGTGAGGACATTTAAATATTTGGAGTTTATTGTTAACAAGGATTTGAGACACGACTCGCGTGTTAGTAAGCGCACTATCATGCAAATTATTCAAATTTATAGCTATTACCTATTGCTAAGATAGGTACGAACAAGAGGGCAACAGCGTGGTGGGATGCCGAGGTTGCGTTAGCAGTTGAGAATAAAAGGAAGAAATGGTTGTTGTGTGCCCAAGGTGACTGTGATAAGAGAAGAAAGTCGAAGAGAAGGAGGGTGTATGAAGAGAGCAAGAGAAGCGTGAAGAGACTAATGAGACAGAAGAAACGGGGAATAAGTAATGAGTTTGGAAGGAGGAGGAGGAGGAGGAATGAAAATTATGTAGAGAACAGAAATGTTGTTCTGGAAGGAAGTACGGAACTGCAGAAATGAGACTAAAAACGTAAGTTTGAGAGTAAGGGTTGAAAATGGAAGAATGCTCACAGCGGATGTGGATTTACGGAATAGATGGAAGGAATATTTCGAGGGTTTGATGGGTGGAAGAGGTGAGAGGAGTGCAAATAGAAATATGATGAGATTTGGTGGTGTGTGACAGAATGCCTGAAAACATAACCATGGATGAACTGAAAGCGGCGGTTCGTAAGCTGAAAACTGGAAGAGCAGCCGGTATGAATTGGATATACGGGGAAATGATCAAGTACTACGGAGTTTGAAACGGTTAGTGGTTGTAGTGCATATATCAGAGTGCATAGATAAATGGGAGTGTGCCTGAATACTGGAAGAAAGCAATAATTGTTCCATTGTATAAAATAAAAGGTGAATAAAGTGAACTGTAAGAACTACAGAGGTATAGGTATGTTGAGTGTGTGGGGAAAGTGTATGATAGAATAGTAATAGAACGAGTTCGGGGTATTACAGAATACTTGGTGAACGATGAGCAACGAAGGGTTCCTAGGTGGAAGAGGCTGTGTGGGTGAAGTGTTCGCAGTGAGACAAATGATTGAAAAAGGATGCGAAAGGGATTGCAGAGTATACATGGCTTTTAGGGATCTTGTGAAGGCGTATGATAGAGTAAATAGGGAAGCATTATGGCGGGTCTTGGGTATATATGTGGTGAGTTACGGACTCATGAATGTAGTGAAGAGTTTCTGTGATGGAAGTAGTACATGTGTGAGAATAAATAAAGACCTGAGTAAATAGTTTGATATAAGTGTTGGTGTACGTCAAGGATGTTTGATGTCTCTGTGGCTGTTCAATACCGAGCGGTAAAAGTGCTAATACTAAAAAGGGGATTGAATCTGGTGCGTGATGGGAATAGGTGGGGCCTGTCGAATATGTTGTACGCGGATGCTGCTGCGCTATTTGCTCAGAATAAGCGTGATACGCAAGAGGATATTAAAAGTTTTGTGGCGGTGTATGAAAGAAAATGGTTGAAAGTAAATGTGGGTAAAAGCAAGTTATTGATTGGAAAGAGTGAGGGAAATTCGGGTTGTGATATAATGGTGATCGGCGAAACGCTAAACGTGGTAGAGTCTCTTAAGTATTTGGGGATGTGTTTTGAACAAAATAGGTGTGAGTGAGAATGAAGTTAATAGTAGAGTGAATCAAGGAAGAAAGGTGCTGTGTTCGCTGAAAGCGGTTGTGAGGAAGAGGAGACTGAGTAGAGATGCTGCGCGATGTTTATATTAAGGTGTGTTAGTACTGACACTTTTGCATGGGTGTGAAACACTGACATGGCATGAAAGGGAGAAGTTAAGGGTAAGAGCAGTTGAGATGGATAACTTGAGAAGTACGTGTGGCGTGCGCCGGATTGATAGAGTAAGAAATGATATGATTCTGGCGTGATGTGGTGTTCAGAAGTCAGTGAAAGTGAAAATTGAAGAAAGTGTGTTGAGTTGGTTTGGACATGTTGAAAGAATGGAAGATGACAAAATTGTGAAAAGAATGTACAAGAGTGTTTGCGAAAGTAGAAGGAGGAGAGGGAGGCTGAGAAGAAGGTGGATGGACATGGTGAATGAGTGCGTGAGGAAGCGCGGACTTAAGCTGATTGATGCACGAGAAATGGCCGCGAGTAGGTTGGAATAAAGGAGGCTTGTTAGAGGTATGTCAGTTCGGGACTCCGATACCGGTGTGAATGAATGTGTATACTTTAGTTTCTACATTTTCTCTTCTTCATTACTTTCTATATTTCTATATCTGAACATGTTTACCTTCTCACCCAAATTTTTCAAATATGCTAATTAAATTAATTAATTTCGGGGAGTTTAAAGAGGTTTTGAAAATACATTCAGTCTTTGATTCAGGGATTAATTTTACTTACGTTACTGACGACGGCTCGAACATGAGAATTATTTAGTGTTTAGAGCTCCATAAAACTGTGTATATATATATATATATATATATGTGTGTGTGTGTGTGTGTGTGTGTGTATTCTGTCTAACACCTTAATTAGTTTCACCTGTTTCCTACATCCATTTACAAATGTTCTAATTAATATTTGGAATGGAATAGTGTAATTTCGTAAGAAATGTGAAATTATATTCGCTGTTTACTAATTACTCATTAATTTATAAATTACTGCAGAATAAAGGAAAAATTGAAGGACGTAGAACATACAACAGACAAAGTATTGACAGACAGAATAAGGATAAAACAATGCAAAGACCGATTGATAATAAAGAGACATCAAACAGACACGAAACAGACAACTGAAAGACAGCAGACATGTAGGTAAATAACTGACAGACAAGAAGCAAATGGCGAAAGACACTAACAGACCGACAGTACAGAGACACATGCGCACCTTTTCGTCGTGGACGACAGCCTGAAGACGCGTTTTATCCGCTGCGTCGAGATGGAAAGCGGCTTCGGCGTATCTGAAGAGGTCATCTGTGGACGCCTTGCAGTCTTCGCCTACCGGAGCGCCCACCTGGTGGTAGATGGTGTACAACACTTCTACGTACAACGACTCCAGCTGAAACGGAGAAGGAAATCCTTTTAAATACTACAAAACATTTATATACCTTGGTTTTGCTTCCGCCAGAATTGTTCATTCTGACGAAGGTCAAGCTTTTTGCTCCACTTTAGACCTACAGCTTAACGTGGAATCCGAACGACGACCCACTACGGGTGGTCAGAAATTACGAAGTTCTTGACCAGACTCGATCTCACGACCTCCCGATCAGCAGCCCAACGTCTCAACCGCTAGACCACCCAGGGTACCCATTTATCCACCAACCAATTTTTATTGTATGGAAGGATGAACAGGGTTTGCTGCGCGCCGCCTGCCGCCACTAGGAATCGAGCCCAGAGCCGGTGGATTCGTAATCAGCGATGCTAACCACGACACCACGGGGGCGAATCAACGTTTATATATGCGTAAACATTTACATAAAATTCTGAAATGGATCTCCTTTTCATCAGACATCTCAAAAAAAAATAAAAAATAAAAAAAAATAAAAAAAAATATATATATATATATATACACACACACACACACAGTGTATATATAACACACATATATATATATATATTTTTTTTTCACATTACGCATAACGTGTATTACATTACCTAACCTAACCTAACCTAATGTTAGGTTAAGTAACATATGTTACGCGTAATGTGGAAATTTCTAATACCAGCATTAGGCAATATCTTGCATAATATCAACATTAGGCAACTATCCACATTGCGCATTAACATATATATATATGGAATCTTGATAACAAAATATTACTGTATAGCTTACGTTTTGTTTATAAATCTATTTTTGTTTTATTGCATGTATTTTACGAAATTACGTATATAAAATAAATGTGGAGTTTATAAATTGACAGAAAGGACGCCCAATTTGGGTTTCCCATCCAGAAAGACGTAATCTTGAACAAATAACACGGTATATGAAGTCATATTTCTCAATTTTAACAGTTTTGTGCGTATATACTACTATTACTATTTAAATGCGTTTTGGACCAACTTTTGTCAACTTACCACAATAGTAGAAATGAGTTGAACTAGTCATTTTTAACAAATGCAAAGGGAAGACATTTGTAAAAAGTTTTTTAAAAGAACTATGTATTTCTGAATCACCCTAATATTACGTAACTGGTAACATAATAACATGCTTCGAGTTTCGCAGATCGAAACTCAATAGATCATTTCAGAAGTAATATGTATTTGTTTATACAACAAATATTTGTGTCGAAAATGAATGCAGAAATAGCTTTGATGATATGATTACTTATCAACAGGGTTTCGTGCACTTTCTTCATTGCCTATACACACACACACACACACACACTCTCTGTGTGTGTGTGTATTACTTTGGTTTTCCTCTGTCTATTCACGAGTCGTATACATACAAATGTTTCGTGACTTTCTTCTTCCGCAGCTTATTATCCCATCTTTACATTGGGTCGCTGTTTTTGGTTCGTCTTCTCCACTCTCCTCTGTCGTATACCACGTCCTCCTCCAAGTCCTTCTCCCTGATGTCCGCCACCACACAGTCCCTCCATCTCGTCTTCGGTCTTCCTCTTCTTCTCCGTCCCGGCAACTCCATCTCCAGCACTCTGCGCCCCACATACTCCTCCTCTCTTCTCCTGACGTGTCCATACCACCTCAGCCTGGCCTCCTGCACCTTCTTAGATGCTTCCGCCACCTTCAATGTTCCTCTTATATGCTCATTTCTGACCTTATCCCTCCTCGTCACTCCACACATCCATCTCAACATCTTCATTTCAGCCACATCGATTTTTCTTTCATTGCTCTTCTTCATTGGCACAGTCTCCATTCCATACAACATTGCCGGCCTCACCACTGTTTTGAATACCTTTCCCTTCAGTTTCACTGGGACCCTCTTATCACAGAGCACCCCTGATACGTCTCTCCAGTTCTTCCACCCCGACTGTATTCTACAGTTTATCTCTCTCTCTGCTCCCCCCTCTGCATCCACTGTTGACCCCAAGTATTTAAAATACTCCACCGTCTTAACACGCTCTCCACTCAATGTCACTTCCCCTCCTCGGTCCTGCTGCACATCACATCTCATATATTCGGTCTTCTTTCGGCTAATTCTCATCCTCCTACTTTCCAACAAATCTTTCGTGACCATAGAAACATAAGTCACGAAATTTAAAACTTGCATTTTGTCTTATTACACATTTTTTGGCGCTTTTACCTGTTTTCCTGATATTATTTAGATTTCATTTACAGAAACTGTAAAACATAAGAGTACTTCTCTTCAAGAAAAAAAAACCTACAGCCTTTTTCCGTCATTTTGCTTCTCTCGTGATACTTTGTGCAGACACCATCAAAAATGGTACGTTGATTTATACCAAAAGTCGAAGTTGAAAAACTTTAAATTATAATACTTAATGAAACCAATGAGAAGACTAATGTCTTTTTTAATCTATCTATAAATAAAAAAAAATTTGCGCGGTTTTGGGCGGGGTTGAGCGGAGTAACAAATATCTCTTTCGCTCAGTCGCCTGTTATGATTGGCTGACTCGCGTAAAGTGGGTGGAGCTAATGTCTCTCACTCAGTCGCCCGTTAGGGTTGGATCTATCAAGATGAGCGGTGTTAAAGATCACGAAGTGATCACAAACCCTACCCGTAGGGTAAGGAGCCGAAGGCGCGGCTTGTTAAATGAAACTTAAAACCGGTAAAAATATTAAAAACAAAAAAATTGACGTGTCTCGTAAAAACGATGATATCTTTTCGAGTCTTAAGCTGGAAAAAAAAAATGAGCGAAACGAATCAGTACTGAAAATAGTGCTGAAAAAGGCATCATTGCTTTTTGAAACGAAAAGTCGACATTCTCTCTTCTATAACTTTCGCTGTGTTTTAATTTTTATTCAAAATGTAAATATAGTATAATACAAAAGATGCCTTATTTTAATATTAACAGAGATAACCCTAACTGATTAAATTATAAAGTTTCAGCTTTATAAAAATTTGGAAGTTTCCTAAAATATGACGATCGCTTGGAGCTGTTTGACGTTCAACTTTCTAAAACTGCTTTGCCCGTATTTTGCCCGGTTTTGCAATTGCGTTGAAGCACTTTTTCACGTAAAGTATTTGTTGCGTAACAATAAAAATAATAGCGTTTACGGTTGTTTAGTCTCCTTCGTAATGGCAAAGATAGCTTGCAAAGATTACTTGACGGAGAGGACCTACACTTTTACGAGGAATCCGAACCACCTACGGGTCTTTACATCATGCGGAGGTGTGTGTGTGTGTGAGAGAGATGCTTCTTTCTTCATCGAAATAGGCATAGACTCTCATTCAAAGATACCTTTCTATTATCGTTCAAAAGCAAGGTTATAAGTGTTCATTTTATCTTATTTTCTGTAAATAACTTCTTTCTTTCATCCACTGGATTTTGTCAATAATTTCCATTGTTTTATTTTTCGTATTTGTTTTGTAATACAACCGTTTCTAAATCGCATCTTCCCTGTCATATTTTAAACACGTTTTTTGGTTATAAACTTTAGCTTATTTTCAATAACGACATGTTTTGGGATCTTTCATTTGTCAAATGTTTTCTTTTATAAATAAATGTGATAGATTCTTTTGTTAACCGCATGATTTTGGCTTTATACTGACAACCATGGTCATGGAAGAGAAGGAACTTACGGATTAACGTGGAATTCGAATAACCACGCCGCTATATCATCTGGATGCGAGCGACAATCGCTCATCCAGTTTCTGACAGGCTCATTTCGTCGCTCAACTTCGATGATCTTACGAGAAGCGGTGTAATGACGTGACCACGCTGTAACCTTTATATCCCTTGATCAAAAACCCCACGTTACAAATGAGTTCGTTCATGACGAATTGTCTCTCTTGTCATATAACCATAATTCGTTATTCATATCGTCGCGAAGTACTGCAGTTTTCTTTTTATGCATCGTACGTATACGTCGCATGATTTATGCGTAAGATCTATGCGCAAGTTCGCCAAGAAAACAATTACTGATTAATAATTAATATTTCTTTCCTCCTTGGTATTCTATCCTTTTTGATGACTGCTAAAATTTATAAAATAAAACTCAATAATAATTATTTTAAATTCGGTCTTCGTCGTTGACCTTAGGTCTCACTACGTAATGTGTGAGTGTGTCAGCAAAAATAAGATGTAAAAATGTAAATCTGTGATAGTAATGAAAAGATTTCCCTTAACGACAAACCACAATCCCTCCATCCAGTCTCGGACAAAAGATGTTCCCTCTTTTTGTCGACAACGCGTTTTTTTCCTGCAAAATTTGAATACATTTTCGTGGCAATATACTCGTATATACTCGTATATATACGAGGTCTGTTCAAAAAGTATCCGGACAGGGTGTTTATTCTTAGAACAAGGTAATGCTTGGAGTTGTGACTGTGCTAAACATGTCTCTGCATGTCGAGACAAGTTGACTGATACGGTTGCAATTCATTGTGTAGCGTCAGTCCACTGTGGTGAGCCGATGAAGTTAAACGTGTTTTGTTTCGCGGCGATTTCTTACGATGTCGGAAGGTGTTGAAGGTTGAAAGTGTTGTGCACCATGAATATGTTCCACAGGAGCAAACAATCAACAAAGAATTTTACATTGAAGTTTTGAGACGTCTACGTGAAGCAGTTCGGAGGAAACGGCCGCAGAGGTGCGAGTCCGGAGACTGGACCTTCATCACGATAACGCGCCATCTCACTCGTCGCAACTTGCCCAGCAATTTTTGTCCAAAAATACTATCCCCCCATTACAGCAGCCTCCATATTCGCCGGGTTTGGCTCCATGCGACTTTATTTTTGTTTCCGAAGCTCAAACAAACCCTGAAAGGACACAGATTCAATGATGTTGAGACCATTAAAAGAAATTCAACGGAGCAACTTTTGGCCATTCCGAAAAGTTCTTCCGAAAAATGTTTTCAACAGTGGCAGAATCGTTGGGCAAAGTGTGTGGCTTCAGAAGGAGCGTACTTTGAGGGAGATTAAGCCCCAAACTCTGTAAGCATCATATTCTGTCTATAATCGCATCAGTCCGGATACTTTTTAAACAAACCTTATATATATATATATTATCATCTTGATTCAGTAACAATATCTGTCTCGTAAAACGTTTTGAAATGGTAAGAGTATATTTTGACTTGCATCTCGTATTAGAGTTAACGTTTCTGGACACGCACATATATATTTATATATTTTATTTATAAGAATACCAAAGAATCCAACCCTGCATAGAAGACATTCTTTCTCTGTATATTTGCAACACTGTTTTCTCATTTGAACGGCTTTTATCTCCAATTCTATTTTACAGCCACTCGTAAAATAAAAACAAGCAAAATATGTTATTCATTCAAAAGAATAATAAATTAAATATAAAATTCTTTATACTGAATTTAATATAACATAGTCGACTCTATTTTCAAATAATATATATATATATATATACAGGGTGTCCCAGAATTAACTATTTCAATGAAATCGGACAAATTTTTTAAAAACACACTTTTATTTATGTTTATCATGTTTAATATGTGTTAAAAATGTATAAATTTCTAAATTTTTTTCATAATTTTATTTTCATAATTTTTTCATTATCTGGTCCAATGAAAGACCATCTGAAGTCATAGAATGGCAAAGAGACTTTCCAAAAGTTAACGTGTGGCTTGGAATGACCAAATCCAAAATTTATGGCCCATTCTTCTTTGCAGAAGCAACTGTAACAGGTACCGTCTACCTTGATATGCTTCAGCAGTTTCTCGAACCACAGCTTCTTGATGATGGCATTCTTGATAATGTTGTGTTTCAACAAGAAGCATTGATCTTTTGACGATAAACCTTTGTTTTTATGAAACCCCATGCAAAGAAATCCAGGGGTGTCAAATCCGGAGAACGCGGAGGCCAAGGTCGAGGTCCTCCACGTCCAATCCACCGATTCGGAAGGCGTCTGTTGAGGTATTCTCGAACAATTAGAGCATAATGACATGGTGCTCCATCTTGTTGAAACACAACATTATCAAGAATGCCATCATCAAGAAGCTGTGGTTCGAGAAACTGCTGAAGCATATCAAGGTAGACGGTACCTGTTACAGTTGCTTCCGCAAAGAAGAATGGGCCATAAATTTTGGATTTGGTCATTCCAAGCCACACGTTAACTTTTGGAGAGTCTCTTTGCCATTCTATGACTTCAGACGGTCTTTCATTGGACCAGATAATGAAAAAATTATGAAAATAAAATTATGAAAAAAATTTAGAAATTTATACATTTTTAACACATATTAAACATGATAAACATAAATAAAAGTGTGTTTTTAAAAAATTTGTCCGATTTCATTGAAATAGATAGTTAATTCTGGGACACCCTGTGTATATATATATGTGGCAACAAGTTATAGCATTAATCTCAAGTCGGGCCTGGAATGTATTACAGAGCAATTTCAGACGTCAGAAATTCAGGAGTGCCAGCAGAAAGATATTTTCTGACAATGGTTTTCTCGCATCTGCTTTGAAATACCACAAAGAACGTCCTTGCTTTCGTTTTCGGAGTATCGTGAGAAATCTCACCACGTTTTAACAGCTTTTCACATCTTGAGTTCAACCGTCGAAGTTTCAAAAAAAAAAAAAAAGTCCTTCACGAAGCACAGTAGGAGAGCGGGGCACATTGAGCCGTGGGGTACCATTAGCCACACAGTTTGTAGCCTACAGTTTCTGATATTCTTCAACAAATGGCAGTAGTGCGCGATCGTCTATTGTGACAGAATTAAGGCAAGCAGTTGTTCACTTTTATTTTGTGTTATCTTGCTGTTAATATCCGTCTATTCATTTTTAGCCTTCCTAAGTAAAATTTCCAGGTAAGTTTTGTTTCTTTTATACTATGTTTATTGGACTGTCCCAAAGGTTATGTAAGCATAGTGATAGTGGAAAATATAAGCTAAATGTCAGAGACCTACGTATCCGCCATTCTGCCTTGTCCTAATATACAAAGCACGTGTTTAACCTCTTAACGACCGAAGTTTTTGTAGGGTTAAGTTATGACAGTATGAGTGCGTGTATTGGAAACAGTACATATTCGGGTTCAAATGGGGTACTTTGAGCCACATTAAGGTGGCTGGTTGAACCGTGGCTCAGTATACCTCACGATCATGAAAGAATTAAGGATATATTTATATTTTACAATATGTTCATATTAATGAGTGATTCAGACCTGGAGAGTTATGAGGAAGATCATCACGAAGATGAAGAGGTATAGTGAACCTGATGGACAAGAAACCCGAAACTGGAGACTTTACACTGGTAAGACTATTCCCAGTGAATTCTAAGAAGGCTCTGCATTATGTGGTCAAAATTGATGGTGTTCAAGACGAACACGATGAGCAAGCCTACAATGTTGAGTTTTACCGACAATCAAAGAAGATGGCCTGCCGTTTCATTAAACCTGACATTAAAGATGTGTCAACCATACTAAAGGAGGACATAGTCATGTGCATACCCAAACCTACCACTTCTGGTGGCACTAAAAGAATTGCATCTATGATGCATTTTGCAGTTGATCTCTCAAAGTACAATTGAGGGGTCGCGTACTATAACCGCGAATGCGCCAAAACACACTTTTGAGAAAAACCGGTTTAAAGTTTTTTACGTCGAAACTCGCTCGTGTAACGTGTTTGCTTTCAATAGATTTAATTAAAAAAAGTTTATAAGCAAGAAAAAATGCATTCTTTAATTTAATACATATTTCAACAATGAAAATCTAGTATAAATATTTTTATTTGTTTTTTAGAACAACACTATTTGTTACAAAGCACAAAAATGAAAAAAAAAAATGGTTTTAGATCTCTAAGTAGTAAAAATGGACATTTTTTTTTAGAAAGCCTATTTCTAGTGTGTTTTCACGAAAATCCTTTCAGGAGATGAAAGAATATGATTGACTGAACCATATGATGAAAAAAAAAAAAAAAAATCGAGATTTGACGCATTCGCGGTTATAGTACGCAACCCCTCAACTGTCAATGAAGATCTCAAGGATGATCTCTACAAAAATGACTTTTTTTCAACTAATTACTTTCTACGTGGTGTTAATTAGAAGATTGTAATGTTTTGTTGCATTATTAACACATTCTTGTATATTGTTATAATGATCTTACAATACATGATGTTGCAATTAGTTCCATGTTACAATATAAGATGTTGCAATTAGTTACATGTTACGATATATGATGTTAAAATCAAATTTTATTTCATGGTTCAAAGTACCCCACCACATGGTTCAAGGTGCCCCACGAGTGGGGTACCTTGAACCACTTTAAAGTAAATTTTCTGAACAAAAAATATACAAGAAATTATTTTTCCAACTTCAATTAACTGGGGGCTTAGCTTGCAGGTTTACTAAAATAAATAATGGTCTACAAATTATGTCTGTCTCCTAAATTTCTTTTGTAGTACAACCAGTGTTTCCAAAAAGTGGCTCGATGTACCCGACTCTCCCCTACCGAGAACATTTCTTCACCATGCTCTTTCACTTAGCCTACTGCGATCTGACAATATCGTGCAGACACTTGTGCTTTACAGCCTAGCATACATCAACGCAGTATTCAGTGTTCGTGCATAGACCTAACTCACTTGTCCT
This sequence comes from Bathynomus jamesi, assembly GCA_023014485.1. Lineage (NCBI taxonomy): Eukaryota > Metazoa > Arthropoda > Malacostraca > Isopoda > Cirolanidae > Bathynomus > Bathynomus jamesi. Next base: position 395,359 of record JAJOZX010003566.1, on the reverse strand, counting down.
ACAGTTGTTCTTCGAGTGTCGTATTAAGCCACGCGTTATACAACTTAATTTTACATCCAAACTCACTTCGTCTGCGATAGGCTTTCTCGAGTAACTTTAGTCCTGCCTGTGCTTACCATACATGCATTTTGTGGAACTTAATGTGATTCCTTTGCCTATTGCATTTGTCATTATATTATCACACTGACGATTAATTCCTAACCTTTCACCTTCGTAATTTTATCATTTCAAAACATTTATTTATGTACTTATTTTTATCAATCATTGCATTTTTTTATATTCACGTGTTAATATTAAAAAATAACATAACGAAGCCTATTAATCTCCTTTAATGACATTTATTTGATTTGATGACTCCTCAAACGTAACTTATTCAATTAATCTGTTATTTATCCAATTAAAATAAGCCTAATAAACTAGTGCATAAATCTAGCACTATCTTAACTATATGTAGCGGATGATGATAATGTCTGTCTGTTTGTCTGTTCTATGTTCGTTTATACACGCCTAAATGGCTAAGGGAAAGTTTTTGTAACACACCCGCCCTCAATGTGGATACTAAATTTGATGCAAATTACCCTAGCTGTTTAGGCATGTATAACAAACATAGAACAGATAGATAATATGTTAATATGCAACAGAGAATAGAATACAAAGACAGAACAGGTCACCTCTTTAATAATTTGGAAAATTTGCATCTTGCCTGTAGCAATCCTTGCTCAAATGATTCTCACTGTAAACTCATAGATAGGTATTATAGTAAGATAGTATCCCTGTTAAGAGAAGCAGGAAGCCCCCTGATTAAATCTTACAACTATACTAAGATTATTCCTGGATGGAATGATTTTATTGCTCCCCTGAAGAGGGAATCGAAAGACGCCTACGATTTGTAGTGCTTTCATGGTAGACCCAGATTAGGACCAGTATACATGAATATGTGTAGAAGTAGGGGCCAGTATAAGGCGGCCATAAGGCGATGTAAACAGGAAGAAGAGTCTATTCGAGCATCAAAAGCCTGTGAAGCTCACATAAATAACGATAATAACAAATTTTTGAACTTTGTTAAGAATCAAACGGGTGTCAAAAGTGCCCTCCCTCCGACAATCGATGGGGTGTCGGGGGAGGATGAAATTGCAACGCTGTGGGAAAAACCACTACTCTAACATTCTTAACAGTGTGAGTAAGGATAATCTTAAGATAGATTGCAGCGAAACGCCTGTGGGAGAGACAAGGGAAAATACTTTGATATCAGTTCCTGAAGTAAAGAGGTTAATTAAACAGTTAAAGACTGGTTCTGCGTCAGGGGTAGATGACCTATCGAATGAGCACTTAAAAATATGCCAATGACGTAGTATGTCTGCATATATCATTGTTCTTATCAGCCATGCATGCTCATAGCTATATCCCTGCAGAGTTCATGAGGGTATATATCTTGTCCCTGGTCAAAAATAAGTATGGAGACATTCCTGTCCAGCAATAATTACAGGCCTATTGCTGTTGCTTCCTGCTTCTCGAAACTACTAGAAAAACTCTTGTTACTCCGATTAAATGATTAACTATGGACATCTAATCAGTTTGGTTTTAAAAAGTCCCACTCAACTGACTTGTATATCTATGTACTTAAATAAATAATATCTAAATACACCGACAGTAACTCATCTATTTATAGCTGTTCCTTAATATAAGTAAGGCATATGATAGAGTGAACCACAATATTTTATTTAAAAAACTAGAAACCAGAAAGTTTAAAGTTTCCCATACATATTAAATTTATTGAAATTTTGGTATTCCCACCAATCTTTTATCGTGAGGTGGGTACAATGTATTATCCGAATGTTTTGGCTCCTCTTGTGGGGTAAGACAAAGCTCCTTGCTCTCTCCTATGCTGTTTAACGTGTATATTGACGGATTAATTGCTTCACTTAATGAGGCAACAGTGGGATGTTGTATAGATAACACAAGGATAAATAACTTAGTTTATGCCGATGATATGGTGTTAATAAGTCCCTCTGTTAAAGGTCTGGATCGGCTACTAAAAGTCTGCAAAGTGTATTCGCAGAAACATGACATTCTTTTTAATGTTACTAAAACTAAGGTTATGCAATTTCATCCTGAAACCTGTAATCAGCCAGCTGATATTAGGTTTAAAATGAAAGGTGAAGTAATTGAGGAAGTACAAGAGTTTAAGTATCACCAGCTCCTTGAGTGATGACTTATAAGAAAACAATCTCGGAGCCTTTGTGCTAAAGCTAATATGACTATAAGGAACTTTCGGTTCTGTACAAGTGAAGCTAAAGACACTCTCTTTCGTACTTTCTGCAGTAATATATACGGACAGCAACTCTGAGTAAATTATAAAAAAGTTCTGGCAGAACCCTAAACTTGCTATACAATAGGTCTTTTAGACTCTTACATAAATTACCCCCGAGATGCTCAGCTTCGCAAATGTTTGCTACCCGCAATGTCCCGAGCTTCCGGAGGTAACAAGACGTGCTCAATACAATCTAATGCAAAGAATTAAAAAATCAACCAACCCGATTATCCAAGCTATCCATGAGTCCTGCCGTTTAACCTCTAAGCTATGGAATTCTTGGTACGAAAACGTCAGTTTGCAGCTCCACTTAACTTCGACATTACTGCATCATTTCTAATCAAGTGTATATATTTCTATCCTTAGTATGTGAACTGTCATTGTATTAATAATATTTGTCATATGGACTATAGTCTGCCAATAAACCTTTTCATTTTCTTTTTCATTTTCATATATGCAAAACCCTGTCAAAATACAATATACACCCAGAAAAGTTACTAGAATAATCGATTTTTTGCGTAAGACAAACAAATCATGTCTTGTGTATAAAGAGGTTTTACTATAAATTGTGCAAGATGCAACTTGTGCAGTTGGTGTGCATGCTATGTCACTTTATCACGTGTCTGACCAATCAAACTGTTCAAAGTGAGAGATAAGTAGCTATAAAACTCGAATTTTGAAATGCGCCAACTCTGCAAATTTTGGTTAAAGAAATAAAAGAAAAGCTATAACCATTACCAGCAGGACCATCATTGACTCCCGAACGAGCACAATCAAGGATCACTCGATCGTCACGTGAAAGTTTAACAACTCACAAGACTTAAATGTATTGCGGATAATGTCAGTTTGTAACAACGAACAGCTCAAGCTTATTTGCATAAAATGGGAGCTAATAAACGTGTGTAATGTTTTATTTATTAAATGTTCTATCTATTTGGCCAATATATTAATAGTACGACAAGTAAATAAGTATATGTCAAGCCTTACCAGTCGACTTTTCACTGACACCACCTTGAATTAAATAATTTACGGTTGGATTATAGGTTTATTAAAATAACTGTAATTTAGTTAAGGATTCAAGTCTTTAGGGCAAGAGCGAATGTTATTACGTTAAACAGCACCGAGATAGAGTCTGGTAATTGCGACTAACGATAAACTGACAAACATATTACAAAATTTCGAAAGCCCCCAAAACCTGTGACTCTCACGGAACAAAATCTAGAATTCAACTCTAGGGTATGCAGGATCTTATAGCACCCCTTGTAGAGGGTTTTCCCACAACTTCTCCCCCAAGGGGCCCTTCTTTCCGCTTCTCAACAGAGACATCCACAAAAAACAAAAACCGTTACAATCTTTGAGAAATTGCACTCAGTTATGTCCGTTTTCTCATTGTATCAGTTTCTCGGAAATACTAGCACCGGACATCAAACAAACATCTTCAATATATCTTTCCTAAACAACTATATATATACACAAAAAACCCGCAATATTAAAAAGGTTGATTAGAAATGTTTACAAAAATGTTATATTAACAATCTTCATTAAAAATATTTCTGAAAAACAAACAAACATAGACGTTATTTCAAAATTTCTCTCTCATCTCTCAGTGCCATTTATTAAATTTATTACAATTCAAATCTGCGCATTACGCGTGTGTTTGTGTCGGCAATGTTTTTTATAGCTGGCAATATAAAGCGAAGATTAATATGAGCCAAGAATATGATATACACATCTGTGAGATTTAGAGGTCTGTTCTAAAACGAGTCTCATTTTATAATCGGTTTACGTATGGATAGATGAAGAATAATTAATCAAGCATTTTGGGAGTCTTGTTTACGGTTGACAGTTCAGCACAGTAGTCTTGATGTACTGAAATGGACAACAATTTTGGATATTGTAAAGACTAACCTGGTACTGATCGAAAGACGTTTAAACTTTGTTAAAATGTATCTATTCTTGAAAATTAGCTCTTTCTATTATTCCAAAAGGGCGTTTTACATTTAAGGAGCAAATGTTACAAAATGGCTGTACCACACTGTGCGGTATGGCCATTTTGTAACATGTGCGCCCACACATTACGCCTGCAAAGTGGGAGACAAAAAGGTCCGGAGGCACCTTGATCAACACATCACTCAGTAATTCATTATTACTCGATATGTTCAAGCGCTTTATGAAGCTCGTGCAAAAGCTACTCACTATTAATGGACTGTTTTTCCTAGTTTTATTGCATTTTTTTGTAAATGGAATTACTTAACCTCCTTCGCAACATCTAAGATCATATGACGGAGTGGACCCATACTCGTAGCTTCAAGTGGTATCCGGACCACGAGTCGCTACATAATCAGGACGTAAAGGACGGTTCCCATCCAACTACTAGCCAACTACAATGTAGCGTAGCTTTGGTGATCGACGAGAACCGATGTTACAACATTGGCTTCGACGTAGACCATTTTTGGGACGTTCTGTACGAAAAACTTCATAGCGCAAAGCCGCAAAAAAGTTATAATCAATATCGTGAAATTCAATCTGATTAAATCTATACAGTATACCTTAAAACGTTATTGTCTTAACTATCCCATTTTAATGAAGAAACTACTCGCCAGTAAATATTCCTTTGCGCTTCATGTGGGCAGTCGTCATAGAAGGCCTACTAATTAATGCCCAACAACATACACAGAAATGCCAAGTAGAAAAAAAATATGCTGGAACTAGATGTTCTCGCAATTTTTTAATTAAAAAGTTATAGAAGCATTCCAGACTGGATTGTGAAACTTTGATTTTGTACGAACGAAATGATACGTTTTGAAAAATAAACAAATAAATAAAAGGGGTCAGAATAACTGTCATAATTTATTAATTTATTTTTTATTCTGGTGAAAATATTGGTGCTTTAATCTCAAGAAGCAAGGAAAAATTCTCTCTCTCTCTCTCTCTCTCTCTCTCTCTCTCTCTCTCTCTCTCTCTCTCTCTCTCTCTCTCTCTCTCTCTCTCTCTCTCTCTGTGACACGTGGAACAGGTTACCTTCAGAAGTTGTGAACAGTTCCTCTGTGAATCAGTTCAAGAAAAGGTTAGACCAAATCTTGCACACTATTTGAGGGTGTAGAAAAGTTTCCCTGGCACCCGTTGCCATTGGTACCTCCTCGGTATGGGCCGCAAGGCCTTTTGAGGTACTTCTCTCTCTCTCTCTCTCTCTCTCTCTCTCTCCTCTCTATATATATATATATATATATATATATAATGTGTGTGTGTGTGTGTGTATATATATATGCCTTTATCTGTCAATAGATACAGTTGAAAATTATCCTATAGGCAGGGCCGGATCACCCATTACGCCAAATACGCCATGGTGTAGGGTTTCAAGATAAGAGGAGGGAGCATTATTATTTCTCGATAAATATTTCTCAAAGATTTCTAAATATTATTCAAGATATTACTTTCATAATTTCCCTTCCTATATATATATATATATATATATATGGGGATCTACAGGAAGCAAAAGGGGGGTGACTTGCTCCCTATCCATAATTCCTATTCATTTTTTTTTTAGTAAGCGCCCCAGAAATAAAAGCGCGGCAATAGAAAGCCAAAAATATGAATTGGGCAACTCAGTCGCATGAATAACGAATAGTTATCGTACATCTGACTCCTAATTGAGACATAAAAAAAATTGCCAAAAAAGATAAGTTTCAGCACAATGGTTCATGGGCCTTTTTTTTTTTTCGCTCTCTCGTCTCTCGTCCTATTGATCCGTATGGGATGATAGGAAATGTTACTGATGACTTTAAATTCAGAACTAAATCGCGGAGTACTTCTCGAGTTATATTATTAAAATCGCAGTTTTAGTTATTACATTCGGTTTGTTATCACTGATACGCGACTCGAGAGAAATGGTCATGTCTAGCCGCAGAAGGTCACATGAGTGGAGCTAGAAGGCGGAAATTGCAACAAGAAAGAGAAATCAGGAAAAAAGTTACCGAGAATTTACAAATTGTTTTTTCGGAAGGAGACTGAAAGATAACAAATGCGAGAGCAACATGAAACTATTTAGTTAGAGACAGTAAAAGAACCATTAAGAGAAGACAGTGGAAATAATTTTAACGCAAAACCAAAGCGCAGTTGACTTTCTGCTCAAAAAGGGTTCCGCTTATGGCCAGAATGAAGGTGGTCCCTTGGCATATTCGCCCATAAAACAAAGTAATTGAAACGGGTCTTTCTCTAAAACATTAATTTATGGAAGAAAGGCAAACGGCGAGCTGTACCACCAGGACTATTTACTATACTCACCCTCGACAGGAAACGTGTACACAGAAAACAAACACTTCCCGCAGCCCTCTCTACATAGAAATATTACCTTCTATTGTCTCAAATCACTCAAAAAGCTTTGAAAGCCATTTCTTCTTTCTAAAGAAGTTATATATTATTAAAAGAAGTTATTTTATCATCTGACAAGAAGCTTTGGTACCCAAAAGAAGGAAAAACTTCCCTAAAATGCACCTTCAAAAGGAAGTTATAAGTTCTGAATTTGGAAGGTTTCATTTTGAGCGTACTGCTTCCGCTGCAAGATTCTCTCCACCAGCACTTCTGCTTTGCTGGAGATAGTTTTAGTGATTGGTGTAATACTACAAAACTTTTGAAACAGCACGAAAACAGTGAAGAACGTTGCAAAGCTCAAGTGGAATAGAGTTCGCAGTTTCCTCGTGATCACTGACCAGGTGCTCACATTTCTACATCGGATTACACTATATATCACCAGATTTCAAAGGACTTTTCTGTCATCTTTGGCCACAAAAGACACTGATAAATTGAAGAGTGATGTTGACAAACTGATGAAGAAACATACCAATGAATTGGAACCTGACTACGTGGACGAATTTCTGCAATTTTCACACTTTTTGACTCGTATCAACATTGACATTACACCACACAAGGTGCTGCAGTACATCAAATAAAACGAAAGAGTGGGGTCCACCTTTCCGAATGACACAACTGCTCTTCGAATCTTTCTTACTTCCCTTATGAGGTTGGTTGCGAAGGCGAACGTTTTTTACCAAAGTTTGCGTTGAACAAAAACCAACTTCACTCAGCTATAAGCCAAGATCGACTGAATTCACTTGCTTCTCTGTCAACTCAGCATGAGATCACAAAATCTCTCCAGTTCAATGACATCATAAACAAATGTCTCAGAGAAATCCGGAAAATAAAAACTAATTTTTAATGGCTTCTTTTCATGTTCTTATTCCACAAAAGTAACAAAATTGGCTCAATATTGAAAATGTGATTTCTTTGCTGTACAAATTTATTAGCAATGACAGATTTTCTCTCTGTTTTCTGTCATTTACCGTCTCTGATATACGCAGTTCTGTTGCAAAATATTGCTTTTATATTTAAAGGGACCGTTGGTGAGTTCAAAAAGGCATATTTTTAAATTAGTATAAAAAGTAACAAATTCAATTTAATATTTTATAATATTAAGGGGCTCCAGAATTCTGGTTGGCGTAGGTAGGACCTCTTCGTAACTTAATCCGGCCCTGCCGATAACTCGTGTAAATAATAATTAATTTAAAGAGTAAAAAATCTGTTGATACATTCTCTCTGTATCACAAAATCTCCAAAGAACCAATTCCGAGAAATGCTTTTGATCGTCTTTATCGTTATTCTTAATTTTTATTCTCCACATTACAGTATATTGATACAAACTCAGTAAAAGGAATCCATATACTGTAAAATAAAACGAGATCATTATAGAGTTTCATCTGTCGTTCCCTCGTATACGACGATAAGATACTTTATTACGTTTCACTTACGATACTTTTTTACATTTATCATCCACGTACAATCTCGTTTACGTAAAATTTTAACTCGGTAATAACAACTTGGCTCCGAATTTAGCATTTGAAATAATGTTCGTCAGATACATCTCCAAGTTCATCGTATCATGTGACCCCAGGATGCTGCTCCTACATTCAGAAAGGGAGTAGTCTCAGCTTAGCCCAGCACTTGTTGCGCTTCTTGACAGGACCCATTCATGACCGATCGATAAGGCCGCGTTCGGTTCGCTCCTTCCGACACCGACTTCGACTTAGTTTTTTAATGTCCACTTTTTTTTTTTTTTTTTTAATTTCACAATGGTACTTCACGCGATTTCTATTAGATGAAAGACATCTAGCTACGGAATGAAATGCAAATGAAAACCTGGACTAAACCCAAAAAATACTTCAAGAAGAAATTCATATCTAGTTTTCGATATATTCTTGCACATTTGCAAGAAAACTACGATCCAAAGTAAACGCTTTTTCTTTCATTTGGCAGATTATGTAACATAAAATTAGTACAATAATTGATAATTGAGAGAAGGAAAAAAATTGTAAATAATAAAATATGATAAGAATCTTGAACGAGTTTTAACTTTGCATATGTATGTGTGTGTGTGGTGTGTGTGTGTGTGTGTGTGTGTGTGTGTGCAGCAATTCAACGGGTCTCTGAAAGCAAGGCTATGTTATTTTTGTGCCATTAATATTATAATCTGTTACGATTTATATTCAAGAAAGGACTGACTGTTTTTATTTTTTAATAATTATTCCTACATGCGAGTTACAATAACTTTGTTATTTTTATTTATTTTTTGTATTTATTTTCTTCTTTATTTTTTGCAAATAAAACTCGAAAATCTCTTTAATGAAGAATATTTTTAGCTTGATCAACAACACTTCACCTCAATTCTAAAATTTTGAACAGTTTATGCTAAAATAATTTTTAACCATCACTTAGGAAGAGTCGGTCACGGCTGGCCTGGGTCCCCATACACTCCGACCTTAATCACTAAGATTATTTGGTTAATTTGTGATGTTATTTAAAGGACAAAGTCTACAGGAATAATCCAAGGACAATTGATCAGCTACAAAATTAAATCACAGCTGAAACAAGTGGAATTGCGGAATATTTTAGTACAAAATGTTCAAAATTTCACAACACATTTAAATCAAATTATTGAGGCCAATGACGATTAAAAATTCCAATTTGTTATTGTAACTTATACAAAAATAGTTATTAAAAATAAAAGTAGTCAGTCCTTTCCCATATATATATATACAGTATATATATATATATATATATATATTATATATATATATATATATATATATATATATATATATATATATATATATGATGCAAACCCATATATACTGTATATAGTACAGCGTGTTCGGAAAGTCACTGTGCATTTATATTTATTTAATAGCATACAATAGTATAACATTGCATATATGATAGAGGTTATGGATGGGACCATCAGAACTTATAAAAGGTGTTGAAAGTGATGTCCTTTAACAGCAATCAGGCCTGGACCCGTCTTATTTTATTTTGAAACACCTTTGTCAGTTCGTCTTTTGAAATGGACCTTATGTACGCAGTTATTGCAGTTTTCAGGTCATCAAGCGTGAGTGGACGATCTCGATTATATAAGTGCACAGTGACTTTCAGAACACCCTGTATAAGCCATATATATATATATATATATATATATATATATATATGGGAATGAACTCAGAGTGGTTCCCTGAGGGTTTTTTTTATGATACACACAGACCGTGCATGGAACAAGGAACTCTTCTGGGAAAATTAAATCCACTATAGTCCGAATAAGTAATGGTAAATGACAAACACAATAGTTTTTTCCTTTTTCATGATGTTAGCCCGACGTGGGCAACGGGTCACTCGCAAAGAGGTCCCAAAAATATAGCTTCTCTCACCAGCTATCTGCAAAGCAGATAGGATCCAGCTTTGGGACAGGATCTAGGGTTTAAAGCAGCCTAGCCCCGCTACATTTAGAAACTCAATATAAGCAAAAGACTCGTTGCATTCACGTCGGATTGAATAAATCAAGAGTTCCTTGTTCCATGCATAGTCTGTGTGTATCCTAAAAAAAACTCGGGGAGCCATTCTGAGTTCATTCCCATCATGAAACGGACATGTTATAAGCCTTGAAAAGTGGACGCTCAATTCTGCCAGTTGAGGTTTAAGTTTTGTTTTTTGGCTAAAAATATAATAGTTACCCTTTTTTCTTTGATTTATTCAATCCGACGTGAATGCAACGAGTCTTTTGCTTATATTGAGGTTCTAAATGTAGCTGGGCTAGGCTGCTTTAAACCCTAGATCCTGTCCCAAAGCTGGATCCTATCTGCTTTGAGGGGAGCTATATTTTTGGGACCTCTTTGCGAGTGACCCGTTGCCCACGTCGGGCTAACATCATGAAAAAGAAAAAACTATAGTGTTTGTCATTTACCATTACTTATTCAGACTATAGTGGATTTAATTTTCCCAGAAGAGTTCCTTGTTCCATGCACGGTCTGTGTGTATCATATATATATATACCCTACTCGAATCCCTGATTGCCTTGGAGATAGGCCCAACATTCTGGATTTATTTCTCACCTCTCATCTTCTTCTTACTCTGTCAAACTTTTTTCTTTGCTCAGCCCCCGACCACAATCTTATATCTGTTTACTGTCCTATTGCTCCAGTTCGGCCTTTGGACACTCCTAAGAGGAGACTTCTTTGGCACTTTGGCGCCGCTGATTGAGAGACCCTTGAGCAGTACTTCTTTGATTTCTCATGAATAATTACTGCTTCCGTGGCCAAGGCCCCTCCGAATGTGCTGGGCGCATCACGGAGGTGATTCTCTCGGGCATGGTAACGTACATTCCATCTTGAATTCCAACTACTAATGCCAAAAACCCTTAGTTTAACTTTGCTTGTTCTAATGCTATCCACAACAGAGAGCAGGCTTTCAGAAGGTACCATCGCCAGCCAACTCCTGACTTTCACTTAGTTTATATTTCCGCCCGGAATCATGCAAAATCTGTTCTTGGACTCGCCAAAAGTTCTTCATCAGACAAAAATGTGAAACCTATCCAATTCTAATTCTTCTCGCTCTTTCTGGCATCTAACTAAGAACCTTTCTAACAACTTTACTTCTTTCCCTCCTCTTTTCCATTCCGACAGCTAAGTTGCCGTCTCTTCCCCCGATAAATCTGAACTCTTCACTCAAACTTTCATCTCCATTTCAACCATGGACGATTCCGGTGCAGTTCTTCCATCTCTTCCCTCCGACTTAATTATGTCTGAAATCAGAATCTCTCCAAAGATGTTTCTTCTGCCCTGTCTGGACTAAACTCTAGGAAATCGTAGGGCCCTGATGGTGTTCCTCCTGTTGTTCTCAAGAACTGCGCTTCAGTGCTGACACCACACCTAGACAAATGCTTTCGTCTTTCTTTCATTTGGTACTTTTCCTTCCTGCTGGAAGTTCGCTTGCATTCAGCCCGTCACAAAGAAGGGTGATCGCTCTCAACCTTCCAACTATCGACAAAGTGCTTTTTGAATTTATCCTTAATAGAAAGATTTTTAAACACCTCTTTCACAATCTTCTTTCAGAACGTCAGTATGGGTTCCGCAAGGGACGCTCCACTGGCAATCTTCTTGCACATCCTCTGACTCTTGGTCCTCCTCCTTGCGGGATTTTGGTGAAACCTTTGCTATTGCGCTAGACATTTCAAAAACTTTTGATAGAGTTGGCACAAATCTTTAATTTTCAAACTGCCTTCCTTCGGTTTCTATCTTCCTACTCTATCTGTGCCGTCATCTCTAATTACCTTTCTGGCCGATCTACAGCTGCGGATGTAGATGGCCACTGTTCTTCTCCTAAAGCTATTAATAATGGTGTTTCTCAGGCTCTGTCCTATCACCGACTCTTTTCCTTTTATTTATCAATAATCCATTAAATCGCCGTTTCTGTCCTTTGCTGATGGTTCCACGTTTCACTTCCCACCCACTTAACAAACCGTCCCTCTCAACAGTCGCTCTATGCTTCGCGTAGGACGGCTATGGTGCACGTGACTTCTGACCTTTCTACTATTTCTGAGTGGGGCAGAGTAAACCTTGTGGCTTTCAATGCCTCACAAACTCGGTTCCTTCACCTGTCTACTCGTCACAATCTTCCACACGACTATCCCTTTACCTTCAACAGTACACAACTCAATCCTTCCTCTTGTTAACACTCTGGGGTTTCCTTTTCTCGTGAATTTTCCTGCAAAGATCACATGTACTCTCTTTCCAAAACAACTTCTAAGAGATTAGATGTGTTGTACCGGCTTCGCAGTTTCTTCACTCCAAGTAAGTTGCTGCTGTCTTTGTACAGGGGTCTCGTCCGTCCCTGTATGGAGTACGCTTCTCATGTGTTGGGTGGCTCAACCAACACAGCTCTATTTGACCGGGTGGAATCAAAAGCCTTTCGTCTAATCAATTCTCCGCCTCTTACTGACTGCTTCAATCTCTCTCTCTCTTCGCCGCAATGTTACCTTACTCTCTCTCTCTCTCTTTACTATCGCTATTATAACGGTCACTGTTCTTCTGAACTCTCTAACTGTATGCCTCCTCCTTTAAGTAGAGCACGCAGCACCAGACTTTCGACACATTCTCATTCCTTTTCTGTCCAACTATCTAACGCAAAGGTTAATCGGTATTTTCAGTCTTTCATCTACTCAACCGGTCAACTGTGGAACAATCTTCCTCAATCCATCTTTTCCCCTGTTATAACCTCCAAACTTTCAAACGCAGAGTATCCAGGCATCTCGAAAAATTTGGACCTTGATTTTGGTTCTCTTTTTCCTCTATGGGAGGGGAGAGGCGTTTTGCGGGCATTCGCCGTTGGCCTCTCCTTCATATATATATATATATATATATATATATATATGTCTCGTAGGAAATTGTAGACACCACTCAACCAGGGAAGTACTTTTGGGGAGACGTTAGGCAGGAGACAACGAGTGTTGGATCTCCCGTTTCTTCTGTCACTGTCCAATTTAGCTGAGCTTTTTTCCATGTCTCATCTACCTTGTAAACAGTCCAGCATGCTCTCAAACATACACTTCTCCCTCTATTCCTCACTACATATTCATGCATCCTACGCACTACATAATCTTTTCAAAACTTTATAAAAAAGGCATTGTTTCTAAGAGCCTCAGTCCCCTGGGGAGGGAACCATAAATATTCCTACTTCTGGCTCCTCCGCTACTGCTACCGTTGTTGCAGACCCGGAAGCGGGGCTGGTTCTGTTACCGCCTATTCGAGATGTCCTGGACCTCTGTCTGATTCACTTTTCATAAACTTCCGCAACATCAGTGGATTTTCCTAAAATTACCATCCTGTTGAACACTACCTCTCCTCCTCTAACCCTTACCTTCTCCTCCTCACTGAAACTCAGGTATCTGGAAGCACTGAGAGCAACACAATTTTTGTAGCTCCTATTTTCTCTATACTCAATTTCTTTCCAAAAGTGAATCTTACGTGTATATGTATAAAAATTACTTACTTTTTCTCTCCAACTCCCTAATACAAAGGTTAATCAGTATTCTCAATCTTTCACGTACTCAACTGGTCAAATCTGGAACAATCTTCTTCAATCTATCTTTCCCCTGTCTATGGCCTCCAATCTTTCAAACGCAAAGTGTCGAGTCATCTCGAAAACTCTGGCTCTTGATTTCGGTTCTCTCCTTCTCCTTATATGAAAGGGTTGGGGTGCATTTTTGCAGGCGTTCCCCCTTGTTCCGTCCTTCCTGCATAATATATATATAAACTTTAAATAAATTTTAGGAACACAGGTGCGCATTAAAAAGTAATTCAAGCCCAATTAAGACTTTGAAATGTGAGGAAAAAAATTACGGCTTATAATTATTTACATTCCCTATTTATAAATTTCAGTAACATTATACGGGGCTCCAATAAACCTTAGCTCCCACGCCCATGGCCTAAACCATTAGAGGTACAGTAAAACTAAACATAACTTACAAAAGATAATTTAATCCTGCATTTAATGAGAAACAATTAAAACTTGGTGTTCCCGCCATTGGCTTCCAAGACAGCCTGAATTCGCTTTGGGTAGCTTGCCAAAAGTGACGTGAATAGATCTTGATCATTACGCAAATTTGCTAAAACAGTTTCAATGTGTTGCGTCATTGTATCCTTCGAAAATCGATTTGCTGCAGGTTCTTGAAACGAGACATATTCAACCTTGCCCTTTATAACTGATCCAATGTATTCACAGACGTTCAGGTGAGGAGAATTTCCTGGCCATTCTTCATTTCCAAAGAAATCGATCTCATGGTTCCGCAACAACTGCTGAGTGGCTAATGCCTTAAAACAGGGGGCCTTATCGTGCAGAAGTGTGACCTGATCGACATCCATAACATTGTTTTGGTTTCTTAGAAAAGGAATGACATGCTGGGATAGAATAATATCACGAAAATACTGTCCATTACAACTCTGACCATTTGGCTTCAGCACCCACAGGAGCTTCTTTGCAGTGAACAAAACAAACACACCAACACAGTCTGGACTTTTTAATAATTCGCGATAATGTTCATTGCCATCGATTTCATCTGGTGTTGTGGCCCACACTCGATTATTTTGGTAGTTAGGCCGACGTGTTACGTAAACAAAAAATTCATCGGAGACAGCTAAATGCATGAAATCATCCACATCCCAATCTTCAAGATAATGGGCAAACCACATTCTGTCATCGATGTTAAGTTGAGTTTTTCTTGGCTTTGGAAGTTCATGCCAAGGCTTTAAACCTTGCCTACCTATGACGGTACAGTCGAATGATCTCACCACTAACGATCTTTCCTCTCAACACTTCGATCTCTCTAGAAAGTTTAGCACAGCTGTTTTTCCGCTTACGCGTACCGCTTTCAATGATGTCCTTTGTTTCCTGAGAGAGTGGCAAATTTGGGCGCCCAGATTTGGTTGTATCCATTTCACATTCATCCAAAGTTTTATTCCAATTTCTTTTGACGAAGTCCTCACTTCTTCGCAACTTTTTGGCAACCCATGAACGTGTTATAAAGGTGGCTCCAGCATCACGAACTTTCCGAAATGTTATTGCTCGTATGCGATCTATCACACGTTGCCTCTCCGAATCACCAATTGATTGAGAAGCCATTATATTATCACTTTATCAGCTAGAGTAATTTTAATACCTGCAATAAATAAAGAATTTTATATATTTTTATAATCACTAAAAACTATTTCGATATAAGTAAACATGTAAGCTGCAAATGGGGGGGCTAAGGTTTTTTGGAACCCTTATATATATATATATATATATATATATTATATAACCATGGTTAACCTTGGTTTTGCTTCCGCCAGAATTGTTCATTCTGACGAGGTCAAGCTTGTCACTCCACCTAAGGCCTACAGTTTAACGTGGAATCCGAACCACGCCCTACCACGGGCCGTCAGAAATTACAAAGGCGTCGCCCGGACTCGATCTCACGACCTCCCGATCAGCAACCCAGCGTCTTAACCACTAGGCTATCCAAGGTACCTATTTATCTACCAGCCAATTTTTATTGTGGAAGGATGAACAGTTCGGTTTTTGCTGCGCGCCGCCTGCCGTCACTGGGTCTCGATCCCGGGGCCGATGGATTCGTAATCAGTGATGCTAACCACTACACCACCGAGGCGCATATATATATATATATATATATGATGAATTTCATAAACACATGAAATTAATAAATGATACACACCCACAAAAAAAAATTAAATGCGATTTCAAGTCCTTTCGTGTACTTAACAACACACGTCATTCAGAGAATAAAGAATAAAGGCAAGAAGCGGAAAATATATATCTGCGTAGCGTAAACAAAATAGTTAGGAAGTGTTTGCAAAAAATTAACAAATGCTTATTAACATTTAATTAAATAAGAGTGTCGCGTTCAATAGCGAAAGAACATTCAGAAATCTTATATTTTCGAAAGTGAAGCCAATCATCAATTGGGACTTAAGAGAAATATGAAGAAATGATTACAGTGACTTTATGAAGATTTTTTTTTCTTACTTATCAATCTATCATTACCTTATTTATAGGGTTTAGACAAAACCCCCAATGTTAACAATCCCATGAAACCTATTTTTAGCTCTGTAAACGCTGTAACTTATATCTTAATAGTTAGTCAGTTTATTAACGCCTTTAATTGGTTCTATATTATAAAAAATAGCACGGATTTTATTAACAAAATGAAGTTTTCCAATGATCCCAGTTTCAAAATGGTTAGTTTTCATGTATGTTCTTTATTCACTAAAGTCCTTGTTGATGATTTGCTCGACTTTCCAAAAGATAAGATTTCTGAATATTCTTTCCCTAGTGAACACAACACTCCTATTGAATTAATTAAGCTTTGTATCAAAGATTGTAAATGTCAGTTTGAAGATACCTTATTTACTCGCGTATAATGGGCACTTTTTTCTACCATTTTCCCATCTTTAAAATAGGGTTGCGCACTATACGCGATGGCGCACTGTACGTGCAGGAAAAACACGAAAAATATCAGTAATAAATAGGTATTACAAACAGTGAAAGAATACACAGGTATTTTTATTAAACTCTTATAGCCATACTTCCTTAGTAGGTGAAATAAAACGACTATTCAGAACTCACTTAACATTACGCTATTGACACTGCATATTAAGTTAATCAGGTAATCAGAGCGCAACAGACATTCTTTGAATGAAAAGTTTACCCTAATTACTGTCTATACAATTTCCACATCCGTGCCCGAGTTACTGGTCAAGCTTGGGTTCAAGTACTTACTTGTACTTGGTACTCAAGTACCAATTTTTAGGTGCTTGTACTTGTACTTGTACTCGAAATTTCACAATAGTTTGTACTTGTACTTGATGAAATGTACTTGAAAACATTCAAGTACTTCAAGCATTTGGTAATGAATCTCGACGAAATTGGTAATGAGTGCAATATTTGAGTTAGCATTGAGTGTCAGTGACTTCATGGTTATGAATACATTATCATTATTTTTTTAACTATGGTCCATGTGATGTATACATGGGCTTTGTGAAGTGCTTGAGTTCACCTTTTGCAACCAGTTGATTGATTCAGTTTCATCATTGTCTTTTTTATTTTACTTAAATTAGAAATACTCGTGATAACAAGCATCATTACCTCAGGATGAGGGACAAATTTACATTTACAGGGTGAGTCAAAAGTCCGGAAGCATAGGAACCTTTTATTGCAAAAAGACGTGTTACAAGTAATTTTGTAATATGTGCTCTATACGTTCTCCTTTCACTTCCAGACATTTCTGGACTCTGTTTCCCCACTTGACCTGGACTCTCTCCAGGACATCGGGCTGGATTGCAGCACAGACTTCTGTAATGCGCTGCTTCAAGTGGTCTGTGTCCCGGATCTTCTGACCACACACAATGGCTTTGAGGTATCCCCAGAAGTAAAAGTCCAGCGGTGTCAGGTCGGGAGACCGGGGAGGCCACTCCACTGGACCACGACGACCAAGCCAACACCCTAGACATTATTGTAATAACAATTTCCAATTATTTCCTATGTTTCCGGATTTTTGACTCACCCTGCAGACTGAGTTTAACATATTCACTTTTATATTCCGAACCAACTTACTTTCAGGCTAGGCATTTAGAGTGTTAGTGAGGTCATGCTTATAGGAAACATTACTTATTTGTATTATTGTTGTAACTATAAGCTTTGTGATGTTTATAGAGGCTTTGTGATGGGTTTGCGTTTATTTTTGTGAATAACAATAAAATTGTAACAAATAAGGATAAATTTTATTTTCTTCCACGAAAGTACTTTTATTTGTACTTGTACTTGACAATTAAGTACTTGGAATTACTTGACCAAATTTTTTACATCAAGTACTTGTACTTACTTTCTCAAATTCCTGAAGTACTTGTACTTACTTGTACTTGAGAAAAAGTACTTGAACCCAAGCCTGTTACTGGTGTTTGAGGAGGAGGCTAAGGGGTGATCTAATCTAGGTTTTTAAAGTTATGAATGGGTTCGATAACGTAAATAGAGAGAGCTTTTTCGAAATAGCACAATATAGTAGAACTAGAAATAATGGGTGTAAGCTGACTAGTAGAAGGTTCGAGACAGCAGTTGCCAAAAACTTTTTTACGCATAGAATAGTAAATAGCAGGAATAGTTTGCCGGTAGAAGTAACTAGTAGCACGTCTTGAAATATGCTTAAAAATCGATTAGACGCATATGCTGATAGATTGGGTATAGTTTAAGCTGGTAAAATTAAGGTTTTTGTAGTTCAGAACCCACGTAAAATTGTAGGTCCCCTCCGCCACCATGGAGGACATGCGCAATGCACAATTACAAACACGGTTAAGTAGACCAGCCATGAGTGGATCCTAGGGTCTTTGTTGATCTGAAACATTATAACATTATAACAATGGTATGGCGCGAACTCGAATTTCGCTTGGATGTGTTACACGTAACTAAAGGCGTACATGTTGAGATTTAATGAGAAACATAATAAACTTGATGTGTTATGCAACAACATGCAAAACAAAGCATTACTGTATCTTCTTTGAATTTCATGCAATTATTAAAGTTTACAATCGGGAAAGGACTCTGTGTATACCCTGTATTTATGTATGGAATATTTCAAAAGCAGAATTTTGCCAAGAGTTGTCAGCACTCGATTTTTGGATTCTGAGTTATGCAATATTATGATGAACATTCGTATTAAACTACGTTATTCTGTTCCATTTCTAAAAAACTGTTTAAGCTTTAAAGCTTAAAAAAAAGGTATTATAACAGTGTAGTTCAAAAAGAGTTTGATCTTAAAAATATCCTCAGCTTCCCAACCATGTAAATTTTAAACACTTTCCAATCTTACTTTAAAACAAGTGGAATTAACACATTTTTTAAAGCATAAAATACTATTAAATCTCGTTTAGTAAAGAACAACCTAGATAATGCAGTTGGTTGTGTCTATTCTATCGGATGTAAACAATGCGATTTAGTTTATAGAGGTCAAACGGGATAAACTTTAGATGTTAAAACAGCGTAAATATGCTTGTAGAATTTCCAATAATTCTAATGCATTTTTTAACCACGCGTAAAGATATGATCATCATAGTACAAATTGGGAAGATTCTAAAATTCAAGTAAAATATAAAGACAAAACTGAAAGGACCATTCTAGAATGTGTATTCACATATTTTGTAAACAACGGTTCGGGAACTTATAAAATAGACCATATCTTGTTAAAATACCTTTCTCCTTTAATCCTTCTCTGCCTCTCGCCTCTCTCCTTCATTCCCTGATGAGGTGCATTGTTAAATAAAACGAAAGTCCTTGGAATCACTTTTCCTTTTTTGCTGTGGGCGTCTATATATATTATATATATACGGTGAACCAAAAGTAGGTGGACAGTAGGTTGAATAGGGTTTGTGTTATATTATATTATAACTATGGTGTTCATTATAACTATGGTGTTTGTGTTATATTATATTAAATATTATAACTAAATTTATTTAAATTTTATTTTGTATTATAGTATACAAAAAAATTAAATATGTATTCTCAAAATAAACGTTATCATTTACTGTCCACCTACATTTGGTTCACCCTATATATATATATATATATATATATATATTGTAAAATATGTTTATTATAGGATTTCACGACTCTTCAGATTTCGGTGTTACTAAGTTGGAAAACTTGTTTCTGTATAAATGGCGAGACTTCTGGCAATGTGATTATATTAATCGAACGAAAATGTTTGCGCTTTCAAAGACTTTTTTCAATTCACTTTTCCATTATGATTCTTGGATCAAAAGTTAGGGGAAGACTTCTAATTTTTCGCTGCCTAGCAACAGCCAGGTCCAAGTCACAGTGGAAGGTAAATCCTATGATACACACAGAACGCGCGGGCACGTAAGTACGTACGTACGTACGCACGCACACACACACACACACACACACACACACACACACACATATATATATATATATATATATATATATATATATATATATATATATATATATATAAGGCCTTCTGAAGCAAAAGTAGCACAAGCGCCATCCGGGGCAAAAATGAGTTATACCCACTGAGAGGTTCTTCAGACCGTATACTATCATATGGTAATGGATGAATTGCAGAAACGCCAATGTTCGTATGGTCGAAAGTCCCGCGAAAAATAATGCGTTATCTCTGTCCGAAGGTTGCATAACTTTCAACGCGTTTTCTGACGATTAAAAAAAATGGCGCTTGTGCTACTTTTGCTTCAGAAGACCTCATATATACTCGTATACAGTGGTGGGCACCGTTAACCAAAAAGTTAACTTCGATAACGATAATCCGTTAACCCCAATTTTTAACTCCGATAACGATAATCCGATAATTTTACTACAAAGTTAACGGAAGTTAACGATAATCCGTTAACGATAACTATTTCTTTACTAACATTTAAAAAAACCAAGGAAAAAAGCTTTAAAACCCATAGAAAATGTTTATTTATGCAAAATTCAACAATAAATAGGTATTTAACTGTATTTTTATCAAGTTTTGCAACTTTTTTGCTTAACTTTTTTTTTTATTTTTAATAAAAAATGTACTGATTACATGTTTTGAAACCCTTGTAACCACTAACCATTAACTAAATTTTAATTTACCAGAGAATTATTATGGCGGGAACTGAAGGTAAATTAAATTTTAGGCACATTTATTAAAGACTATGACACAATGTGCTGGTTGCCCTTCAGAAAGACCAACTTCTCAAAGTTAGGCCCAACTGCCAGTCTTGACCTCTTGGGCCTCAGGATGTCCTTGCCGAGAGAGAAGAGCCGTTCCACTGCGGCAGAGGACGGAATTGGCAGACTGAAGTTATGGCGGTTTGAATTCATTCGCGGAGCGGTGATCTTCCGTGAATGACTCTCGCAGTTAACGTGTTAACGGACTTTAACAGACTAAATATCGAGTTAGCGGAAGTTAACTGGTCCGATAACGACAAATGGAAATTAACTTCCGTTAATAGTCCGTTAAAAAAGTTAACTTCGTTAATTAACTGTTATCGGATTAACGCTTTAGTGCCCAACACTGCTCGTATATATATGAAGCGTCTTATCGCCGCGACAATGCATTTTTCTTTTATGGCCGAAAAACGTAGCCAAAAGTGTTCTGAATGCGATGTTATATGCCTTAAAACCGTTAAGGAACTGTAATATCTTCAATTCCTTATGGGAGGAAAAAAAGGGACAAATCTCATCATTTATTTTTATTTTCACATCGCGTTTTCTCTGAACTTCCTCACTGGCGATAAGACGTCGTTTCATATATATTAGGGTGACAATAAAAATCGAAAGTTGGAGTTTTTTATTGGCCATTTGTTCAATGCTGCTACTACATGAGAAAACAATGTACTGTAAATATTAGGTCATTCAGATAATATTTAAGGGTGTCTCAAGTGAGGTAAATAATTCTCCTTATTCATTAATATTTTTTTTAATTACTTATTACGATTGGAGTACGCCTGCACTTAAACTTTATGAACTAAAACTAACGTTTATTTACATTAATTAAAAAAAATATTAATTTATTTTTACTAGGTAATGAATAATTAATTTTGTTATAAGGAGAATTATTTACCTCACTTGAGACACCCTTAAATATTATCTGAATGACCTAATATTTACAGTACATTGTTTTCTCATGTAGTAGCAGCATTGAACAAATGGCCAATAAAAAACTCCAACTTTCGATTTTTATTGTCACTCTAATATATACAGTATATATATATATATATATATACAGGGCGTCCCAAAAAAATGTATACACACTTTAAATAATTATAAAGGCAGTGTTTATTAAAATACATTTCATTTTCAAAATGTAATAGAATCTACAGACATTATTTAATTGTTTTGTCAACGCCTGTTTTCAAACTGACGTCCGTTCTGGTCCAGGCACTGCTGATAACGCGAAGCAATGGAATCGCAAACATCACGAAACATTTCGTTTGGTATTTGTGTGCATTCTCGTTCAATGGCTGCTCTCAATTCAGCGACTGTTGCAGGTTTATAGCGTAGACCTTGTCTTTTAAGTATCCCCATAAAAAAAGTCTAGTGGTGTAGGTCTGGTGAACGCGGAGGGTATTCTACGAAACCCCTTCGTCCAATCCACATCCACATCGTGCCAAGTACCACTCGCAATACTCCACTCTTCGGTCCGGATCATCTTCATTAATAGCATGGACTAATCTTGGAATGTAACTTTTCCATTGACAGCGCTTCAAAATGCGTTGGACAGACGATTCTGAAATTCCTACCTCACGACTCGCTTGCCGCACAGATTTTCTTGGACTTTGGTGATACGTTTCCAGTACTCTTTCTTGCTTTGTCGGGCTTGTCGATGTCCGTGGTCTTCCGGAACGCTTCTTGTGGACATTCTGAACAGTTCCATCGGCTTCAAACTTATCTCTAATTCGAGTGATGGTAAGTCGCGTTGGTGGATCTGTTTGAAACTCCCTCCTAAACTGTCTTTGCACTTCAACTGCGTTTTCACACTTCCAGTAGCATTTTAGAATGAATTTCCTTTGTTCAAAGCTTAGTCTGACTGCCATTATTAATTCTAATGGGTTTAACTTGGAAAGAAAGAAACATCAATTGAGCTATCAGCTGTTAAAGTGTGTATACATTTTTTTGGGACGCCCTGTATATATATATATATATATATATATATATAATATATATATATATATATATATATATATATATATATATATATATATATATATATATATATATATATACTGCGTTCCAAATTATTAAGCAGATTACATTTTGTCCAATGTTTTCAAAAGTTTTTCCCCGATTTCAATGAAATTTGTAGCAAATAATCACTATATATAACGGCATTGATGGTATTCATTTCGATAAAATATTTGATACTTAAAATAATTATCTCATTTTATTGAAAATATGTAAAATATTGTGTTCCGAATTATTAAGCAAGTATTCTATTTACGGATCTAAATGGTGAAAATGGGTAAGAAGGATTTAACACTAACTGAGAAAAGAAAACTAGTCAAGTTACTCGCTGAAGATATAAAATCTATTGAAATTGCGAAGCAGTTTGGCAGAGCTTATCGAACTGTAAACAAGTTTGTAGCGAAGGGTACCAAACTGAGGCAGCGAAGTGATAAAGGAGCTATAAGAAAAGTGACAAGGCGGCAGATATCTGTAATCAAGCGCAAATTGCAAAGCATCCATTGTCCTCAAGTAAAGAGGTTTTTGAGCAGGCTGGCATACGTAATGTACCAAGAACATCTCGATGTTGAATCCTCCAAACAATTGGCAAGACGTGTAAACCTACGATTCAGTCACCATTAACACCCAGGTACAAGCAGCAGCGTGTTGAATGGGCGCGTCAGTACGTGAAAACAGATTTTAATATTGTATTGTTAACCGATGAATGAAGAGCAACCCTTCAGGGATCTGATGGTTGGTCAAGAAGATGGATTGCTAAGGGTCAATCTCTACCATGGAATGAAGTTTTCTTTCAGAAAGTTTGTGTAAGACTGGGCATTCATTTTTACACCATCAGGCACTCTGTATGGGACAGCTACTTCATTGCCTATCAATCTGTCCAAAACATGACACCACCTCCACCTTGTTGGCGTCTTAATCTTGATGGTAGAAATTGGCTCTCAGCAATCCATCGTCTTGACCAAACATCAAGTCCCTCAAGGGTTGCTCTTCATTCATCGGTGAACAATACAGTATTAAAATCTGTTTTCACGTACTGACGCGCCCATTCAACACGCTGCTTCTTGTACCTGGGTGTTAATGGTGACTGAATCGTAGGTTTACACGTCTTGCCAATTGTTTGGAGGATTCAACATCGAGATGTTCTTGGTACATTATGTATGTCAGCCTGCTCAAAAACCTCTTTACTCGAGGACAATGGATGCTTTGCAATTTGCACTTGATTACAGATATCTGCTGCCTTGTCACTTTTCTTATAGCTCCTTTATCACTTCGCTGCCTCAGTTTGGTACCCTCCGCTACAAACTTGTTTACAGTTCGATAAGCTCTGCCAAACTGCTTCGCAATTTCAATAGATTTTATATTTTCAGCGAGTAACTTGACTATTTTTCTTTTCTCAGTTAGTGTTAAATCCTTCTTCTTACCCATTTTCACCATTTAGATCCGTAAATAGAATACTTGCTTAATAATTCGGAACACAATATCTCACATATTTTTCAATAAAATGAGATAATTATTTTAAATATCAAAATATTTTATCGAAATGAATACCATCAATACTGCTATATATAGTGATTATTTGCTACAAATTTCATTGAAATCGGGGAAAAACTTTTGAAAACATTAGACAAAATGTAATCTGCTTAATAATTTGGAACGCAGTGTATATATAGGGGGGGTACAACCACAGAAATAACGCTTTTTGAATCATTCTCAACCTCATACTGTTTCCATGTTTGTGCCCGCTCTAAAAGCAAATTCACCTTCCTTTTCATTGCTCGTCGAAATGCGACCAAAATTAATTCCTCTTTAAATTGTATAATACTCAATTCCCCTTTCTCCAATTTCATTTGATAATATCAAATTCCCTTATTAAACCCCATGAATTTAAGATACGATCTAATAATGCTCGTAACTCTAATCGTAGCGAGATTAAAATTGTTCGTTTATACTTCGATTATTATTAACAATGATTATCACATTTTATTATCATCACATTTTATTCCGTTTGTATATCGTTCATTATTAAATAATATTTATAAATATACATACAATACTGCCGTCACTCATTGGTTTCGTTCATATTTCGTAAATATTCGTTTGTTGCGTGAATATCGTTTCATTCATTGATTCAACCATTTTATTATCGTTAATCGTCCAAATGTTAACATCAGTTACACTGTGTAACACTAATTCTGTTTATATAGAACTTTTTATGTTTTTATATGCATTTGTGGGCGCTGAGTCCAAATCTGGCCTTGGTTTGTGTCTATCATCGATGGTTTCAGAGATAATCCATTTTTCATGTTTTACCAGTATAATGTTATTATGGGCGCAGCAATATCAGAATAATCAGGAATTGTTGAGAACAATCCGGATGTTCGTTGACAGTTTTTTGCTCGAGAAATTGCCCGAAACTTCCACTGTGCTATATAAAGAAGAGCGCAGAGTCTGAGAAGTCAGTAAGTGTGAGCACACAAATAAAGCAGATTGTTTGTCTGATGGTTACCAGCACTGAGGTACTGTGTTTCTGTGCTTCTCTGTGCTGACGATTTGAGTGTTATCGATCCTTTTTCATTGCGAACATTATTTCAGTGTTGTGAATACATCTATTTTCTGGAATCTGTAATCTGTTGCAGATTTAATAACTCTTCTCTCTATATCTGCAGGTTATGATTAATGTAGTACAGTTTGGTAAAGAGAATGGCAACTAGAGCTTGTAAACACTCGCCGGATATATTCTGCTACGTTTGTGGGTATTACATAGGCCCCAAGCAAGTATCGCACAAGATTGTGAAAGGCACCAAATTCTGGATCGCGTATCGGCTCTATTTTGGTATGCCTATGGGTGACCAAGATAAGCCCTGGGCACCCCATGTGATCTGTGAAAGCTGCCGTTCCACACTTGAAGGGTGGCTGCGGGGAGTACGCAAGGCAATGCCCTTTGCGGTACCCAGAATATGGAGAGAACCAAAGAGCCACCACGACGATTGCTACTACTGCATGGTAGATGTTTCTAAGTACAGGAAAGTTAAAGGAAGGCAGACTCTTCAGTATCCAAGCATAGCGTCGTCCATAGCTCCTGTACCACATGGCGAAGGTCTTCCAATACCACGTCCACCAGAACAGGTATCTATCCATTACTTTACCTTCTGTATTTACAGACTGTGGGTCATTATGTGTCGATTTTTCTTAGTGCTGATGCTCTTCTACATATATAGCTATGCCTATATTTTGTTTCTTTGCTTTGCAGGTTGAAAACGAGGATGCAGCTAGCTCATCTGAGATGTCGGCTGGTGAGGACAGTCATGATGAAGAATATACAGTAACTTTCAGTACAAACCCTCACTTTCCAAATCAGAGGGAATTGGACGACTTAATTAGAGATTTGGGTCTGACGAAATCAGGGTCTGAGCTTCTGACCTCCAGACTCAAAGAGTGGAATTTGCTTGGAGAAGACTGCAAGAGCACTGTATACTGAAAGCGGCATGAAGAGTTTGCAAGGTTCTACGATGTCAATGGCTCTCTCTGTTATTGCAGCGAGGTTAATGGTCTATTCACAGCTATTGGGTTAACACATATACCCTCAGAGTGGCGCCTGTTTATTGACAGTTCAACTCGGAGTTTAAAAGCTGTTCTACTCCACAATGGGAACAAATATCCATCTATACCAGTTGCACATTCTGTTCAAATGAAAGAGGACTATGAAATGTCAAACAACTGCTCACTCAAATCAGGTATGAACAATATAACTGGGACGTGTGTGGTGATTTCAAAATGATTGGTTTCCTGTTAGGTTTACAAGGAGGGTTTACTAAATATTCATGTTTTCTTTGCCTGTGGGACAGCAGGGCTTCAACTGAGCACTATAAAACAGTTTAGTGGCCTCCCCGTGAAGGACTGCAACCAGGAAAGTACAATGTACTCAGGGAACCTTTTGTGAAGCCTGACATAGTTCTGCTACCACCTCTCCATATTAAGTTGGGTCTAATTAAGCAGTTTGTAACTGCGTTAGATTTTGGAGAGGAAGTTTTCCAACAGATTCGGGTCATGTTCCCTAAACTCTCTGAGGCCAAAGTCAAGGCTGGCATCTTTGTAGGACCACAAGTCAAGGTGCTGTTGAATTCAAAGAACCTTGAAGCCAAGATGACTCCGATCGAAAAAGAGGCTTGGTGTGCTTTCCGTGATGTGGTTCGTGGGTTTTTAGGCAACCATAAAGCACCAAACTATAAGGAGTTAGTGTCAAACTTGATTAAGTGCTATGGCAAAATGGGGTGCCGTATGTCTTTAAAATTACACTATCTGCATTCACATCTAGACTTTTTTCGTGATAACCTGGGCGATGTGAGTGAAGAACATGGCGAAAGATTCCATCAAGATATTCAAACGATGGAGAAAAGGTACCAGGGCCATTGGGATGGGAGACTACGTATGGTCGCTGATCAGAAAGGATAAGAATGTTCATACGCGGAAGTCGCGTTCTTCAGTGCATTTTTAAGGAATACACGCTGCATAACGAGGCTTGTTATTCTCTTATCGGTTCTCTTCATGATATATATTATATCCTTTGCACCATTTTGGGTTTGTCAAACAATTTTGGCTCAATAAACATTAATTTCCAATAGTGTTTTTATTTTCAGAAAATATTTATGTTAGCCTTCTTTATATACTTTGCCATATGAAAAGTGTGATAACCTATATTTTTGAAACAGTTGATGATAGAGCAAAACCAATATCATTTTTGGAATGAGCGCCCCGAAATCATCAAGAAACGATAGAAAAATCACACTAAACAGAAACTTTTTCAAATTTTGTTCCAAGTGTTATTTATTCTTTTACATTATCGAATATTAACTGAAAAAAACGGACGAATATTTAGCAAAAATAAAAAACATTTTAAGAAATTAATAATGTGTTGAAAACGCAATCGGAGTCCTCTTTACAGTTCAGCTTAAACTGTCACAATTATCATTTCTAATTATCATTTATTGGATTCAACTGTAATTATTAACGTAAATTAATAATAAATTAATAACAAATAGATCTAAAATTTAATCGTAATTTAATCCCCTTTTAATTAAATACGTCATAATTGCAGTTGTAACAATTATTCCTTACTTAGGCTTTGATCGCTTTCAAAATTATTTCATTTCATTGTTGCCACATAAAGTATATATACATAGAGCATTCCCCGTTTGTCCTACCTATTACATCTAGTCATTTTATTCATTCATCTACCTATGTCTACCTATGTCTTTTTCTTCTTTTGTCGATTACGTACATCTTTGTTACGTAGGCCTACATGTGTTTAATTTTAAGTTTTCGTTCTTTCTTTAATAATATTTACTCAAATAGTCTTAGTTTGCAATGATTCGTATCGTTATTTCCGTTCAGTGTCTTAAAAGTTCAAAATTATGAACGTCACCACTGGCATAATCAATTTTAACAAAAAATACCATCTTAAAATGTCCTTTCGCTCTGTTATATAAAGTCACCTATGTTACGTTGCATTATTCTTGTTATTCGTCTATGTCTTATGGTCCCTCACGTTATCATCGTGTCATTTTCATTTTATTGTAATATCGTATAATGTTATTAATGAGAAGAAGTGTTTAAGAATCTTCCTATTAAGGATAATTAAAAAAACCTTAAAAAGGCAAGAAATCAAAGCAATTGGACGATAGTTGGAAGGGTTGAGGGTGGTCACCTTTCTTTGAGACAAGCTGAATGCGAGCAAACTTCCAGCAGGAAGGAAAAGTACCAGATGAACGAAAGAGTTTGGCTAGGCGGGGTGTCAATGCAGAAGTACAGTTCTTGAGAACAGGAGGGCAGGGACGTATCCAAGGTGGGGGGGGGGCGAAGGAGGCGGTCGCCCTCCCCCCCTTGGACTAGAAAACATATTGTATGTAAAATATTAATTGTATGTAAATATTAAATAGGTAATCATTATAACTGCATTTGATCAAATTACAGATTTGTTCGATTGTCCGGTTTAGAAAACATCATCAATTAAAAATTGTAAAAAAAAAAATCGCTAGAAGCCTGTAATTAGCCTGACTCTTAACATGTAAAATTCATCATCAAAAGTTTCATTTCGTTATGAAAAACTTATACTATTCTAATTTAAGACAAAAAAAAAACAATTTATACTGTATAGCTATTTCCATGCTGATTTTTATGGCATAAATATCACCAAGTTATTTTATTAACATATAGTCATATTAATGTATGCAAAAAACTTCACTTTTCTTTCCTACGTGAAAGTCAAAATATGATAATTAAAACCCACTCTAATAGACAGAGTTTATTTCCACAACAGTTTCGATGCCCACTGGCATCCTCTTCGGGTGGATACAGAAAAACGAATGAACCAAAAACAAGAGGGAAAACAGTCCAGGGACCATTAAGAAATTCGCACCTAGGTTAGATCCCGTTCTCCCGACAGTGGAAGGGTAAAGTCAGGTAAGTCAGGCTAATATGGATGGCATATCTGGCTATTCGCTGGCAACGCTGGTTTAAATTTGAGTGTTGATTCGATATGTTTTTTTGTCAGAAGACAACGTACATTTATCCAACAATTATGTTTCGCTGAATTATTTTATTGTTTGGTTGAATTATGAATTTGAGTGAATTATGTTGAATTTTGTTGAATTGAATTATGTTGAATTTGGTTGAATTATTTTATTGAACGACTTATATTATTTTATGCGTATTGAGAAACATTTACGATGCAATTTAGCAAAACACCACAGTTGAGTACTATATCATCACCAAAAAAGATGTAGTAGAGATGTTAGAAGTGAATGTCAAGATTTACGGCATCACAATTCTAATGCTAAGAATGCACTATAAAAGATAATAGTTTATATACGCATTTAAAGAAATATAGTATAAAATACGTAGAATATTATGTCAATTGATTTAAAAAAATCAACATTGTTTTTGCGGCTAGGTTATATGGAGTTATTACAGTGTTGTAAAAAATCCAATGTTGTCAATGGGGCTGTAACTATATGTCAGGGTGTAAGTTTAATACTGGCACCCAATACATTAGCAAATTTTAGCGTTTATAATAATTGTGCGAGTGCAGATTAGTACTGAATTATATAAATTGAAAATAATTTAGGCACTAATTTAAAAGTATATGCCAGCTTTTGTAATAATTGGTTATCAAGGTTTAGGTTGACCTAATTATATGTGGTATGATAGTTTTATCAATAAATTAGTCATAGTTGTGCATAATTTTCTTATCAATATAAACGATGTACATTTATTGAAAAATTAAATCTATTCACTATGTATTTTGAGTATCTGAACTATTTGTTTAATGCGTGATTAATTCATAATTATGTAATCTATGCGTAACAATCACATATATTGATACTATTTATGCTTGAAGTATTAATGAATGTGTATTCTTATGATATGTACATACAGTATTTCTTAAACTCAACTCTATGTTAACATTAGAATCAGACAATTTGCGTTTAAGCAATGCGGACGAAGTTTTGGACAGATTTGCTCGTAAAAAAGCGAGACGATTGAACATGATGCTGGAATAACACTAGAAACCAAAGAAATTATCGCATAACAATCGCTGCACTAGTTTTGTGATAAAAAAAGTGTGTCCGTAACAACTCCCGGTTCTACTTTGGCTATTGATTTATTGGTCAAATGATCTAATACTCTCTTATGGGCTAGTTTTGTGTCTACCTGACTGCATACACTCGAGCAATTGAGTATGTATATCTGTAGTGTGTAATCATTTCCCTGTATATAAACTTGCCAGGCAGTTAGATTACGTAACTTATAAATATTGATTTCGCTGTCAAATTTAATAAAAATTAATCCCAATTGCAATAAATCTGTATGTTTACCCGTCCTTTGATCGTATTGAGCTAGCACGAACTATTTGAAAACGCACACAGTGTAGCCAGTTTATATCACATCGCTTTGGATCATAACTCGGTTGATATTACTATATTTGATAAACCACGTACGACTGATATTCAACACATGGAAAATGCCTCGCTTAATATCATTAAAGAAACTGCTTATTATCACGTTTTTCTGATAATCAATTGTTGTTACATCGGTGGAAAAAACAATGACATACGCAAGTTTTCAAATAATAAAACATGTTAACACGCTAAAAAGCACTAATGCAAAAGACGTTCATTATCATTTCATCCTACACCGAGAACGTGATATTAAGCATGTTACATTGTAGTAGTATAGTTGAATGATGAAGCGTAGGTATAACCTACAACGTTCCCTTCACCCCCCTTGAGCAAATCCTGGATACGTGCCTGCAGGAGGGACACCATCAGGACCGTACGCCTTCCTAGAGTTGAGCTCAGATAAGGAGATAAAATATCTTAGGAAGAGATTCTAATTTCAGACATAATTAAGTCAGAAGGAAGAGATGGAGGAACAGAATTGGAATCGTCCAAGGTTGAGTTGGAGGCGAAAGTTTGAACGAAGAGTTCAGATTTATCAGAAGAGACGATAACTGAGCCGTCAGAATGGAAAAGGGGGGGGGAAGAAGAAGAAGTAAATTTGTTGGAGAGTTTCCTGGCTAGGTGCCAGAAAGAGCAAGAAGAATTAGAATTGGATAGGTTTTCACATTTTTGTCTGATGAAGGAACTTTTGGAGAGTCGAAGAACAGGTTTTACACGATTCCGGGCAGAAATATATGCGAAGTGAGAGTCAGGAATTGGATGGAGACGGTACCTTCTGAAAACCTTCTCTCTGTTGTAGATAGCATTAGAACAAGCAAAGTTGAAACAAGGATTTTTTTTTTGCATTAGTAGTAGTAGGAATAGAATATGGAATGTACTCCCCTTGCCCGAGAGAATCACCTCCGTGATGCGCTCAGCGCACTCGGAGAGGCCCCGGCCACGGAAGCAATAATTATTCCATGGGAAATCAAAGAAGTACTGCCTAGGGGCCTCCCAATCACCGGTGCTAAAGAGCCAAAGTGACAAAGGCACCTCCTGTTCGGAGGATCCAAAGGCCGAACTGGAGCGATAGGACAGGAAACAAATATAAGATTGTGTTTGGCGGAGCCCAACGGGGAAAAAAGTTTCACAGAGAAGAGGAAGGATGAGAGGTGAGAAATATATCCAGAATGTTGAGCCTCTCTCCAATTCGATCGGGGATACGGGTAGGGTGCTGTATAATCTGCTCTAGGCAATTTAGGATAGAAAAGTTGTCAGTGAAATGGGAGGAACGCCAAAGGTGCTCGTGAACGTTGAAATCTACTAAAATGGAGATTTCAGCAAAAGGAGAGTGAGATAAAATGTATTCCACTTTGAAAGTGAGGTACTCAAAGAGTTTTGGATAGTCAGTAGAATTACTAGAAAGTAGACAGCACAAATGTATGTAGTTTGACATTGGCATGTAAGCCGTAGCCAGAGGGTGTAGAATTCGGAGGATTCAAGTTCGGTAATACGAAACCAAGTTAAGTTGTTGCGTACATATACGCAACATCCAACTTTGGTATGTAATTGAGTATAGAGAAAGTAGGAGGGTACAGAAAAGGGGTTGCTGTTAGTCGTTCCAGACACCTAAGTTTCAGAAGGCGAGGTTTAGAGGAGGAGAGGTGGTGTTCAACAGATTGAAAATTTGATGAAAGTCCACGAATGTTGCGGAAGTTTATGAAAAGTGAACCAGACAGAGGTCCGGGACATTTCGAATAGGTGGAAGCAGAATCAGACCCGTCGCCTGGGTCTGCAATACTGGTACCAGCGGAGGAGCTAGAAGTCGGGTCATTTATGGCTCCCTCCTCAGGGGCCTCTGGGGCTCTTAAGTTTTGAAAAGATTGTGTAGTGTGTAAGATGCATGAATGTGTACTGAGAAATAGAGAGAGAAGTGTGTTTGAGAGCATGCTGGACTGCTCACAAGGTAGATGAGGACAGTAACAGTAGAAACGGGAGTTCCAGCACTCGCTGTCTCCTGCCTAATTAATTATTAAGTTTCTCTCATTTCCTTAGTTTTGTAATATAATTTTAGTTTATGTCATTTTTGCATATAAATTCATTCTCATTATTCGGATGAACCCCGGCTAAAGACCCGTTAAATTTGGAAACCAGCTTCATCGTGTCGAAATGCTACCGACGTTACCCCCACCAGACGCACCCTCGAAACTAGTGTGTGTGTGTGTGTGTGTGTGTGTGTGTGTGTGTGTGTGTGTAAAAAATTATACTCTGCGAAAAGGGGAACAATGAATCTAAGTTGTTTATATCTCTCAAAAAAGGTACAGTAACTTTGGTAAAATCAATGATGTGATATATTATGCTCTCAAAAGGGAATCCCTTTCCCATTTCCCAAAGAAAGAAATACATGGCAGAACAATTCCTTATATGTATACTGTATATAATAAATATGCATACATGACACGTTACACACGTACTCTAAAACGCCTCTTGGACATTTCATTATACATTCTGTGTCCTATTACGTAACATTTCAAATGTATAATTGATGCACTCTCATTAGTAACGTATAAACAACTTCGGACACAAAATATAAAAAAGAAACGTTAGAATGTCGTTTAGAATGAAAGGGGTCTTTACCAGATACGGATACACGATACTGTGCAAGGAATCCGCATTATCCGGTTCAAATACAAGTAAATCCAGCCATAGGCGTGCGGCACGTAATCTTTTTGTGGGAGTGGGGAGCTGATACAAATTTGCCCGAATTTTTAAGTTACAACAAAGAATGCCCGAAATTAGATAGTTTATGTAATTAACTGTGTGTGTGTGGTGTGTGTGTGTGTGTGTGTGTGTGTGTGTGTGTGTGTATTTAAGAAGTTAGGATCATCACAGGCTCAGGCTCCCTCACTCCAACAGGCCATTAGAAGCACTAACATTACCAAAGGATACGTGTCATGCTTTGCCAAATTAATTGTATGATTTTTTTTTTTTATGCATCTTCCATGATGTATTGTAATCCCTACCGGTACTTAGTTAATTTTGATTAATAGGGCATAAGACTATATCAAATATTTCAGCCATGTATAATAAAGATAATAAAAACTTGTGAGCCAACACAACTTAAACTTAAAAAAAAAATCCTATAAGTACTAATAACACCTTAATAAGTACTTAATAACAGCTAATAAATAAAAATAGGAAATTATCTTATAACTTTCTGATCCTGAATTTATAATATGATATTTCTCCAACTTTTACAAGCTATTATTTTTTCATTTTGCCCGAATGCAGAGCCAGTTTTCCCGAATTCATTCACCCCCCCCTCAGCCCCCCCGGCTCGTACGCCTATGAATCCAGCTGAGTTTGTCGAATAAGAGTATATGAACATCCTCAGCTTAAGTATGAGTTCGTAACTGTACTCGAAATCCGAAGAAAGACGTAGAAGTAATGATCTATATTATATATAAACTTCGATCATTTTAAAACTGGAATATGGCTTAGGAGTTCTTAAGTCAGTTTGAAGGAAGAGAGACGGGAGTTCCAGCACTCGCTATCTCCTGTCTAATATCCCCCACCCACCCCGAGTATTTCCCTGGTCGATTGGTGTCTATAATTTCCTCGATATACCGTCTGTAGTTTCATTCTTCCTTCTATATTTATAATATAATAAATCAAACTGAACCCACTATACGACTGACATAATAATCAGTGATGAGGACCAGAAACTGGCACAAGGCTTAGGCCAACTAATGCGGCCTATTGCGCTAACACTTGGCTTATTATTACCATTATCGAGAGTTGAACCCCCGACTTCAGTGTCTGCACTTTGTTTATGGGGAAATGGTGTTACCCATTAATAGATGTTCAATTGAATTGAATAAAATAACCTTTATTAATAATAAAATAAATACATTCGTTTCAATTTACAATGACATGAATAATTGTGAAGCTCGACTATTTATTTTATTTAATTTGGCCCTTAAGCTTTACGCTTTACTGGGCTCTTATTAAAAATAAACAGCTAGTTGTTATTAATTAATAATAAATAAATAAATAAGTAAATAAGTATTATTAATAGTTAAAACGTGTATTAATCTTAAATTATCACTACTGACATGACGAATACAAGGTCACCATTGAAGGCACTCTACCAATACCATACAAAGAAACTAATATTATACATGAGAGATAAGAACTGAACAATCTCAAGATATGTGTTTTTAATACTAGATTACACACGAGAAATTAATAATTAGTAAACAATAGTAATGGACATTAATCCTAGATTTTTGTTAGTTTGCCATTATTAATCGGCATTTCAACTTGGTTTTAATCAAATTTATTCACAATATTTTTTATATCGGCATTTAAGTCGTTCCATAGTTTCAATCCAATGAAAATGGGTAGTTTTTGAGATGAAGATAATCTAAATTGAGATATAACGAGCTTTGATCTATTTCTGGTCTGATACGAGTGGATTTCTTGATGAGTTACAAAATATCTATTTACCCATTGTAAATTAATGACTGTTCTTACACTCGTGAATAAAAATAAAATGTGCCAATTTGGTTATATCGTTGAGCTTTAGTAGGTTTAGCTCTTTAAATAATGCACTAAAGTAATCAAGGAAATCAGCATCAGATAATAACCTTATTGCTCATTTTTGGATGACAAAGATACCATTTAATGCGTTGTTAACGGAGTTCCCCCAAACAAGGGTGCAGTACGTTATATAAGGAAGAACAAGAGTATGATAAAGAGTCAATAAAACTTGTTTAGGGACTACATTTCTAAGTTTAAACATTATAGCAACGTTCCTCGAAAAAATTTTCACGATATATTTTACGTGATCATTCCACTGCAAAGTCTTATCTAGCATTACACCAAGAAATGTTGTTACAGTACACTCCTTTTTAGCAATTATAGCGATTTGAATTCTGAATTAAATATATTCTTAGCTAAATTAACATCTTTGCAAGAAAAAGAGACACTTGTATCATCTGCAAACATTATGAAGTTTGCTTAACCCATAAGTTCCCGGAGGTCTTTTCCGACACTAAATAAAATTGTCTGGCGTTAGCCAGAAGAAAATCAGTAAAATAACGCTAGGAACTAATGAGTTAAGCGAAGGACGCTGGCAAAAAGGACTCTTCAACATAATAAGATACTTTCAGCAAAACAATTCCTTTGACACACTCAAAAACATAATTAACAAATAACTCATTATATTTTACAGTTTATTCATAATAATAATCAAGTAACTTACATTTATAATATAATAATAATATTTTATATTAATTAATAAAATATTACGATTATAACACGATTAAAAGTATAAAATGTATCATTACATTTAAAAATTAATCGTCGAATCAAAAATAGTTATTAGTTTTATCACAATATACAGGGTATCCCATAAGTCCGGTCTCATAGGAAAATTTATTTTAAATTAAATTTACAAAAGTAATACATTATAATTAAAACAAATAGTCAAAATGATGTCCTATTTTGGGAACTTTTTTTTTTGTTGCGGGTAAAATAACGCAGTGGCTAATATAGAAGCGAGTTACACTCGTGAGGAAAAGGTGGAGGCCTTTTCCTCAGGAGTTACACTCCTGAGGAAAGGTCTCAAAACAAGATATCAATTTGAACATTCGTTTTAATTCTAATGCATTATTACTTTTGAAAATTTAACTTAAAATAAATTTTCCTACAAGACCGGACTTATGGGACACCCTGTAGATGCGTTTTGCTATAACCCCCAAATAAGACTCTAGATTCTCTACATTCCTCCTCTCCCATTTTCTAGATTCTAGAAGATGCGAGAGGCAGAATATAGAGCGCTGTTGACGTCAAAATTAGACCAAGAAAAGTGTTGAATTGAAAGAAAGAGAAAATTTGTATTTAAAGTCAGAAAAGGAAAACTAATCAAATGTGAACAGATAAAATAAGCAACGTTGTTGGTGTCAGTAGAACGCTTTCACAACCAAGTTATACACACTTGGATCAGGACAAAGGACGCGGGTGTGAGTGGCAAGGTAAGACGAAAATCTGAACAAAACAACTCTCTCTTCCACCAAGTGTATTTCAAAGCCACGAACGTGACCTTCGATTGAAGAGGGATTTTCGAGTAGAGTGTTTTGAAACACACACACACACACACACACACACTGGGTGAGGGAAGCTATATTTTGGGACTTCTTTGCGAGTGATCCGTTGCTCACGTCATGAAAAAGAAAAAACTAGTGTTTGTCATTTACCATTACTTATTCGAACTATAGTGGATTTAATTTTCACAGAAGAGTTCGTTGCTCCATGCACGGACTATGTGTATCATAAAATATCTCAGGGGACCATTCTGAGTTCTATCCCATAGTATTATATATATATATATATATATATATATATATACACACACTTGGTAGACAAACTTAATTTCATTACACATTGTAAATGCAGTTTTGATGATTCGTGTTTTGTACATGCTTTGCTCAAATTTTTAAGATCTCGATATCCTTCTTTACTCCATACCTCGTTTCCAGAATCACTATTAAAAAGTAAACAAGGCCAACAGAACAATTTCTGTCTTATTGGGCATCCAGTCAGCCATATTTTTTTGCTAAACCAATCATTTGAGAAGGCTCTATTGCCTTGTTTATCAGATGTTATTATTTTGAAATTATTTAATTTAGACCTACCTGACTTTTTAATCTGAATTTGCAGTTCTCCTTCCAATTTTAAAAAATTGTTTTTTAACAAATAGTCGACACTAATTTCCGTTATAATAAGGCACTAGAATAGTACTTATTGAAAAGAAAGCACATAGATCACATCATCTATCACTCGCACGTTGTCAAACTTGCTATACTAAAGACTAAGTGATTTGTATATTCGCGCAACCCCCCCCCCCATCCCCTTGTGACGTCATACACCATTCGCCTATCAATCTTCTTCCTTTAACCCCACCCCAAATCGTAGTTTCTCATATTTCTTCATACGCGATGGCTTCATAATGAGCGTAAGCGTGCAAAATGTATCGTTTAGCAGGAAAGTCCGCGCGCTGACTATAAGTACATTTACTCCGTGTTAAAAATGGCATACATCAAATCCGCCACACTAGTTGAATTTATATTATAGATTGAAGGTAGGCAGGGCGTTTTAGGTTGTAATAGCTAATATGAAAAAAAGAAATCATATGATATTGGATTAAGAGGGCGCGATCGACAGATTTTGTCTAATTGCGCTAATTTATATTGATATATTTATGCTTCTAAAGTTTGACAAAATTAATGGTCAAGCAAAGCCTACCCTGCTTACCCTATAAAAACGCCTCTGATATATACACACCAGGGATGGGAAACTGAATCGAACTGGAATCGATAAACTGATAAAACCGATATTATTTTATGAACTGAAATCGGAAAAAACTCGAACTGAAAAAAATTCTAACAACTAAAATTGAAATTTGAACTGAAATTGAAAAACAATCAAAAATTGAAATCTGAATTCGAATAGATTAAAAATAACAGTTTTGCATTTGAGTTTAGAGGAGCATTTGGATTGAAAAAAAATATAAATAACGTGAATTATTTTCCTTTTTTTGCGACTTAACATTTGTATGGATTTAAAATATCTATTTATCCTTTAATTCGATGTAGAAAATAACGCGGCTGAAAGTACTAGAGACAATGATTTTAAAACTGAAAGAAAAAGAATTAGGGAGGAAAATTTTTATCCCATATCAAAATACTTTTCAATAATGACTGTGCTCCTTTCGTTGACCTAAGTTTAATCACTTGGCAAGGACGCCTTCAGTTTTTTCTGACCATTAAATTTTTCAGTTCGATAATAGCTTACTCTCTATATCTACATGTGAGTGAGATAATCCGTGCGACTGACCAAACTTCAACTCAAATGTTAATCCTTTGGAATGTTACTTTAATCTCCTTGGTATTTCTCTAAATGTTTATCCTTTAAAAAGTTCCTCTAATCTCCTTGCAAATACAAATATAAAATTAAATCTGAATTTGTCAATAGGGTACCCCAAAAAAATAATATAAATAGTACAAAGAAATTTTAAAAGAAATCTGAAAAAAACTGGAATCGAAATTTAAATTGGATCGAACCGAAAAATATAAAACTTGAATCGAAAAATAAACTCAAATCGAAAAAAAATTAAAAACTTAAATCGAAACTGAAATCGATATTTTTGCAAACTTAAACTGGACTTAAAAATTTATCAGTTTCCCATCCCTGATATATACTCGTGTGTGTGTATATATAGGGTGGCGCAAAAGTCAGGAACCATAGGCACATTTTATTAAATTATAATAAATGTTCGAATTTGTGGCCTTCCACTTGGAAGCACTTTCTGACGCGTTGTATGCGTGATGTTTGAACATTCCTTAACACATTGGTATTGATTTTGGCACACTCAGATGTGATTTTATCCTTTAGAGAACGTATGGTTCTGGGTCGATCAGCATAGATTACCAACTTGAGATTGCACCACAAGAAAAAGTCAAGAGGCGTGAGGTCTGGAGACCTAGGTGGCCATTCGACGGGCTCTCGCCGTCCGATCCACTTGCTTGGGAATGTTTCATCTAAAGAGCTCCGGACGAGGGCTGCGAAATGTGGTGGTGCACCATCCTGCTGAAACCACATCTCCGTCCGTTCTGCCAATGGAATGTCGTCC
The DNA here is from genome assembly GCA_023014485.1 of Bathynomus jamesi. Classification (NCBI taxonomy): domain Eukaryota; kingdom Metazoa; phylum Arthropoda; class Malacostraca; order Isopoda; family Cirolanidae; genus Bathynomus; species Bathynomus jamesi. The sequence goes on along the minus strand of JAJOZX010003566.1, from coordinate 355,800 downwards.
AGTATGGGCATTAGAAATGTTTGCAACATATGCCAAATATGTTTCACCTGTTACATTGCCGTCGAAAAAGTACGGACCAATTAACCGATCCACCCAGAGCGCAGCCCACACCATAATTCGTGGATCGAATTGCACATGTCCTTCCTGCATCCAGTGGGGGTTCTCATTGGCCCAACAGTGTGCATTATGTCTATTGACACGACCGCTGAGGTGAAATATCGCTTCGCCGCTGAACATGATCCTTCGTTGAAGCTGTCGATGTTGTAGAAACCACTGGCAGAACTCTACACGACGGTCTGTGTCGTCACCTTGCAGTTCCTGAACGAGTTGGACTTTGTAGGGGTGGAAACGATTTGTTGTAAGAATTCGTTGAATGGATCTTCTGGAGACACCAGTTTCCTGGGATAACTTTCTTAAGGACTTACGTGGTCTGTTTTCGAGGTGATTGAGTCCTTAGTGATGTTGCTGCATCGGTTGAACTTTTTGGCCGGCACTACGCGGCCGATCATGAACACTTCCCGTTTCTTTGAAGCGAGTGAACAGTTTTCTAACTGATGCCTAAACAACTGGCTGCCTCTCAGGGTGTTTGTCATTAAAAGCAGTAGCAACTGATCGGTGTGTGTTACCGCGCCTTGCACACATTAAAACTATCTCCACCCGTTCATCTATTGTCAATTTCTGTGCCATAGGTTCAACAACAAATCTGAAAAGAACAAAACACACATTAAAACAAATTATTAAAATGTGCCTATAGTTCCTGACTTTTGCGTCACCCTATATATATATATATATATATATATATATATATATATATCCGGAGAAGCAAACCATTCGTCAGGAAAACGTAATATTTTATTTCTTAACACCAATACAGTTTCAGCTCCTTGCGAGCCCTTCTCAATTGGGTAATGAGAAGGGCTCGCGAGGAGCCGAAACTGTATTGGTGTTAAGAAATAAAAATTTACGTTTTCCTGAAGAGTGGTTCCTTCTTCATACTCGTCGCGACAGTACGTTATTTTACATTATATATATATATATATATATATATATATATACAACTGCAAAGAACACGCAGTATAAATAACGTAAAGAAACGACGCGTGTATAGGAGATATTCCGCGCAAGACGAGAGAGAGAGAACGGAACAAATGAAAAAATGAGGTAACCACCTGGGAATCGAACCCGGGATCTTCCGATTGCCGGTCAGACGCGATACCATTACACCATGGACCTCACTCTTCCAAATGCCGTAATTCTTCTACATACTCGCAGAAACCAATGCCCCAAGGGGGCACCTCCCGCATGCCGTAACATTATATACATTCAACTGCAAAGAAACACGCAGTATAAATAACGTAAAGAAACGACGCTTGTATAGGAGATATTCCGCGCAAGACGAGAGAGAGAGAACGGAACAAATGAAAAAATGAGGTAACCACCTGGGAATCGAACCCGGGATCTTCCGATTGCGGTCAGACGCGATACCATTACACCATGGACCTCACTCTTCCAAATGCCGTAATTCTTCTACATACTCGCAGAAAACCAATGCCCCAAGGGGCACCTCCCGAGTGCCGTAACATTATATACATTCAACTGCAAAGAACACGCAGTATAAAATAACGTAAAGAAACGACGCTTGTATAGGAGATATTCCGCGCAAGACGAGAGAGAGAGAACGGAACAAATGAAAAAATGAGGTAACCACCTGGGAATCGAACCCGGGATCTTCCGATTGCGGTCAGACGCGATACCATTACACCATGGACCTCACTCTTCCAAATGCGTAATTCTTCTACATACTCGCAGAAACCAATGCCCCAAGGGGGCACCTCCCGCATGCCGTAACATATATACATTCAACTGCAAAGAACACGCAGTATAAATAACGTAAAGAAACGACGCTTGTATAGGAGATATTCCGCGCAAGACGAGAGAGAGAGAACGGAACAAATGAAAAAATGAGGTAACCACCTGGGAATCGAACCCGGGATCTTCCGATTGCCGGTCAGACGCGATACCATTACACCATGGACCTCACTCTTCCAAATGCCGTAATTCTTCTACATACTCGCAGAAACCAATGCCCCAAGGGGCACCTCCCGCATGCCGTAACATTATATACATTCAACTGCAAAGAACACGCAGTATAAAATAACGTAAAGAAACGACGCTTGCGCGGAATGTATATAATGTTACGGCATGCGGGAGGTGCCCCCTTGGGGCATTGGTTTCTGCGAGTATGTAGAAGAATTACGGCATTTGGAAGAGTGAGGTCCATGGTGTAATGGTATCGCGTCTGACCGGCAATCGGAAGATCCCGGGTTCGATTCCCAGGTGGTTACCTCATTTTTTAATTTGTTCCGTTCTCTCTCTCTCGTCTTGCGCGGAATATCTCCTATACAAGCGTCGTTTCTTTACGTTATTTATACTGCGTGTTCTTTGCAGTTGAATGTATATAATGTTACGGCATGCGGAGGTGCCCCCTTGGGGCATTGGTTTCTGCGAGTATGTAGAAGAATTACGGCATTTGGAAGAGTGAGGTCCATGGTGTAATGGTATCGCGTCTGACCGGCAATCGGAAGATCCCGGGTTCGATTCCCAGGTGGTTACCTCATTTTTTCATTTGTTCCGTTCTCTCTCTCTCGTCTTGCGCGGAATATCTCCTATACAAGCGTCGTTTCTTTACGTTATTTATACTGCGTGTTCTTTGCAGTTGAATGTATATAATGTTACGGCATGCGGGAGGTGCCCCCTTGGGGCATTGGTTTCTGCGAGTATGTAGAAGAATTACGGCATTTGGAAGAGTGAGGTCCATGGTGTAATGGTATCGCGTCTGACCGGCAATCGGAAGATCCCGGGTTCGATTCCCAGGTGGTTACCTCATTTTTTCATTTGTTCCGTTCTCTCTCTCTCGTCTTGCGCGGAATATCTCCTATACAAGCGTCGTTTCTTTACGTTATTTATACTGCGTGTTCTTTACAGTTGAATGTATATAATGTTACGGCATGCGGGAGGTGCCCCCTTGGGGCATTGGTTTCTGCGAGTATGTAGAAGAATTACGGCATTTGGAAGAGTGAGGTCCATGGTGTAATGGTATCGCGTCTGACCGGCAATCGGAAGATCCCGGGTTCGATTCCCAGTGGTTACCTCATTTTTTCATTTGTTCCGTTCTCTCTCTCTCGTCTTGCGCGGAATATCTCCTATACAAGCGTCGTTTCTTTACGATATATATATATATATATATATATATATATATATATATATATATATACAGGGTGGTGCAAAAGTCGCGCATTATAGGAATTTTCAGTGTTGACTATAATATATTATTTTTTTCTTTTAGGTAGGGGATGGCTACGAAATTAACAATAGACGAGAGGATGAGCTTGGTTTTAATGATTTGTTGTACTTGGTATTCCATACATTAAAACCAAGCTCACCCTCTCGTCTTTTGTTAATTTCGCAGCCATCCCCTACCTAAAAGAAAAAAATAATATATTATAGTCAACACTGAAAATTCCTATGATGCGCGACTTTGGCGCCACCCTGTATATCGGTTTCAATCATCAGTGGAATTTCTATTAACGGTCCTTTAAATGGATTTTGAATAAGCAAAATGAGCCTTTCATGAAACTCTGTTTAAAAAAAAAAGAAATTCGTGTCTCTCAGAATTCTATAAAATAATGAAAAACTGCTCCACTCTTTTTATTTAACTCCCAAGAGTGGTCGGAGATTGGGTTGGGACCCCAGCATTATGACAATTTTTATTTCATATTATCTTGCACTTATGCATTATAAAGGTATCCCCCCTCCCCCCAAAAAAGCCTGCGACTATATATATATATATATATATATATATATATATATATATATATATATATTTGTTCTCAGAGTGGTTTCTTCATGGCTACATGGTGGAGTATAGTCATACAATACTGTTTTCCTTTTTATACAACTCGTAATTGTACTGAAGCGCGTAATTCAGTGAACAGTTTATTTTCGAACACCCTGTACTTTGACGAATGACATATCCCTCTTGTCAGCGATTAACTCCCTTTACAAAATAAAATGGAGTAGCGGTAGAGTGTTGCATTATTTTGTCATTACCTGCAGTTCCTGATTGACAAATCCGACTAAAATATAGGAGGAGATTATAGACACCAATCAACCAGGGAAGTACTCCGGGTGGAACGTTAGGCAGGAGTCAGGGAGTGCTGGAACTCCAATTTCTCCTGTCACTGTCCTCCTTAGCTGATCTTTTTCCGTGTCTCATCTACCCTATGAGCAGACTAGCATGCTCTCAAACACACACTTCGTCTCTTCCTCACTACACATAGATGCATCTTACACACTACGCAATATCTTAAAAATTTATATATATGTAAATTTTTATACAGTAATCGGTGGTGTAGTGGTTAGCGTCGCTGACTACGAAACCATCGGCCCCGGGTTCGAGACCCGACGGCAGTCGGCGCGCAGCGAAACCCAGCTGTTCATCCTTCCACACAATAAAGAAAGTGGTTGGTAGATAAATGGGTACCCTAAGTGGCCTAGTGGTTAAGACGCTGGGCTGCTGATGGGGCGTGGTTCGGATTCCACGTTAAACTGTAGGTCTAAGGTGGAGTGAAAAGCTTGACCTTCGTCAGAATGAACAATTCGGGCGGAAGCTAACCAAAAGTGTATATATATATATATATATATATATAACAGGGTGTCCCATAAGTCCGGCATCATAGGAGAAATTCATATTTTTCTATTTCTACAAACCATAATTCATATTTTTATCTTTCTACAGGCCATAATGTCTGTGAGCAAGGAAGAACGAATCCAGATAATTCTACTCATAGGAAATCGGAGTCAAAGAGAGGCAGCTGCTGAATTTAACAGACTGCATCCAGACCGCGAGCCAATAACAGAGAGTTGTGTTAGCACTCTTGTTGCAAAGTTTAAGAAAACAGGATCCATAGAAGATAAACCACGCAGTGGACCTTCAAGGAGGTCCACTGACGATGATACAGCGACTGCTATCCTGGCTCATTTTAACAGAAGCCCCAATAAGTCTCTTCGGCGATTGTCCGCCGAGACAGGAGTGTCGAAAAGTAGCATCCATCGCATTCTTCAGGCTCACAAATGGCATCCATATAAACTTCAGATCCTACAGAAATTAAGCGAAGATGATCCCGACCGGCGGATGGAATTTTGTGAATGGGCTACGGAACAATACATATTGAGCACGTTCTGTAAATAAAAGCTTTTGTTTTGCCTTTTTTTATTATTTTTCCTATGATGCCGGACCTATGGGACACCCCGTATATATATATATATATATATCGGGTGGGCAAAAAAAAAAGGGAGACCTCGAACTTTGGCTGTAAAATCTAAAGTTATGGTCTAAGTAAATTTTCTATACGGTGAGCGGATTTCAAAGAAAACTATAATGAAAATTATGGATTTATTGAACATTTGTTTATGCCACTGGAAATTCTCTAGTTACACTACTACTGCATTATCGGGTCGGCAAAAAAAAAGGGAGACCTTTTAAATCCTTCATATCTCGGCAAATACGGTACATAGAACCATGAAATGTTAGTATGTTAATACTAGGTAATTTTATGGTTTGTATGCCATTTTTTAGCATTTTAGCTGAGAAATTGGATTTATGGCGAATATTTCAGAAAAATCTTGCGATAATTAAAGCGATTCTAATTAACGTAAGCCAACTGCGGGAGGTTTGGACAAGCTTCTCAAGAAAATCGATCAAACAGGAGATGCTAAAAGATGGCATACAAACCATAAAATTACCTAGTACTAACATATTAAAATTTTATGGTTCTATGTACCGTATTTGCCGAGATATGAAGGATTTAAAAGGTCTCCTTTTTTTTTTGGCCGACCCAACAATGCAGTAGTAGTGTAAATGGAGAATTTCCAGTGGCATAAAGAAATGTTCAATAAATCCGTAATTTTCATTAGTTTTCTTTGAAATCCGCTCACAGTATAGGAAATTTACATAGTTGTGGTGTGTGAAAAAAATATTGAAATCTGACCATAACTTTCGATTTTACAGCCAAAGTTCGAGGTCTCCCTTTTATTTTTGCCCACTGGATATATATGGCATCGCTGAGCCTTGGAGACCTTGATTTCGGCTCTCTCCTTCTATGGAGGGGGCGTTTTTAGCGGGCGCTCGCCCTTAGCCCCTCCTTCCTGCGTAAAAAAACAGAGAAAAAAAATACAATAAAATAATAGGTCATAACGATCTGAAACGGAGGAAGGCGATGAAAAAATCACTTTATCCACCGAGCATAAAGCCTTAATTCTCAGCATGGACGGAATGTCATCATGAGCACCGTGCTATTACTATTTTAAACAGGAAATGGTTTTAGATGTTGAATGGATGAATATGAATAATATTCATGACGAAGCTACATTTAATCGGGTAGCGGAACAAAGTCGATCTGCGTAATGTCGTCATGCATAATGTCAATACTAAAAAGTTAATTTAAATTAGGACAGGTTAGGTTCAGTTGGGTTAGGTTAGATTCCATTATGTCTGGTTAGGTCTGGTTAGGTTAGGTTACATTATGCCCGGTTAGGTCTGGTTAGGTTAGGTTACATTATGTCCGGTTAGGTCTGGTTACGTTATGTTAGTATTTTTTATCGAAAATCTGAAATGTAATTTGAAATCTGAAATCCATATACTCGCATAAGGTCGAATATCGACACTATGAAATTCCATTTTGTTCATGTAACGCCATTTAATGATAGCAGCTGAGATAACTCAATATTATCTTTCTAGCTTCGCATTGCATAGTGAAGATTGACACGACACGACAAAGAAGATATTTCAAAGAGACGATAATATTTACTCATAAACATTTACTATTCACGTTAAATGTTTATTAGTATGATAAGAAATGCTTATAATCACATATTAACCTCCCTCTAAGAGTGAGAACTATGAACGTATTCGCCGAAACTCTCGAAAAATAAACAATTCAAAAAGATGATGTTCCGTTAATTTGGACAACAACAACAACAACAACAACAACAACAACAACGCAAGAGAATTGATCTTCTGTTTGTTTACGCCTTGTAACAACACGAAGAAAATGAATGGCGTTATTTAGTATACAGTATTCTATATGCAGATCAAGTGAAACCTTCGACAGCCAAAAGTATATCCCACGAATACTCAAGGAGGAAATAGTTATGGCCATACCCTGAAGGCTTTTCATTTCTACTTGTCTAGAACTATGTAATAAATTACACACATATATATATATGAGAGAGAGAGAGAGAGACTCATTAGATCTGTAATCGTCTGCATATTTTATTGGACTGCTTTCTTTTTATACATCCTTTCTTACTCGTTCTACAAAATTTATCCATCTCATTATCTGTTTAATATAAAAAAAAATCCATTCGTAATGCAAATGGGACCACATCACAAATTCCAAAATATATCCGAACCATTTTAGTAACTTAATTATGTAAAGAAACTGTATATAAGTATCTGTTTCAGCCAAAGAACTCGGAAATAATTACTAATTACGACTCATTATACAGCCAATACAACCTATAAGAATAATAATAGACAAGACGGGAAAGCCAACCCAGTTTGAACATAAGCCTCTCTCTCTATTTCTCAAACACACACACACACACACACACACACACACTACAAAAATTCCGAAAAATCTAGCATTATAATGGTTTCATTAGATGTAAAACCACGAAATGGAGCGAAGAGAAATGTGAAAAAGGTATAAAATGGTGAGTATGTAGATGTGAGAAGTAGAGACAGACCGAGTAAAACATGGAAAGATAAAAAGTAGTAAATGTGTGAATAAATGTAGAATTGCCATGAATGTAGAAAATCAGTTAACGAGAAACAGAGAGGAATGAAAGCGGGTTTTTAAGGTGTGTAAATGGAGACGTTGGTTTCATTTGACGTATCCCGAAGGCAGCGTTTAACAAACTGTGCGGCGCGCCCCTCCTGGGAGGCGTAAGACACGCTGAAAGGGGGAACGAGGATATTTACAAAAATGTGAAAGTAAAAATCTGGATTTTTTTTCAACAATTTCATTCACCATCATTATACCCGTTACTGACACGTAAAAATTCATTAGAAAACATGTCATGTACTTTAGTACATTAATAAATGAACCATTCATTTGTAATGGTACCTCACACCGATTATGGTACCAATAAATTGCACCCCAGTAAATACGATTTGTAGTTGAAATAAGGAAGCTGTGAAGGATTTGACCTCAGTTTGAAGGGAGCAATGGATGAAAAATGTTTGGCAAACGCTCGAAAGCAAGACAGAGGATCCCTGAGGGCGGGTTGGTGCTTTACTTCCATCAGTGATTCTCTCTGTATTCTTGCGCACGTAACTGATTTACGTGTTTTTGTTTTTGTGCCCATCCCATGGAGAAAGGAAAATAGGTCCTTAGATAATATATGTATATATGTTTTAAAATTAAAAATTCTAAGTCCCAAAATCAGTTTAAAAAAAAAAAAAGAACCCGAGTAAATTGAAAAAATACGTCACCTTCAATTTTTAAAAGAATTTACACATGAACTTTGAACTTTTCTGAAAATGCAGAACTAGAATGACAGATTAAATATTTACTACACTTTATGAACCTTGACGAAGTCGACTTTAAACGTAACAGTTACTTTGCAATCGAACTTCGCTCGGCTCATAATAATAATAATAATAATAATGCAATTTTGCAATGCCTAATCTTAAAACTGGATTTTTAAAGTTATTAAATCAAAATCATGACCAAAAAAATCTTTAACCAGTCCTTGAGAATCACAGACTGAAGAAGAGTACAAGGTGTCCACAAAAGAATCGTACAAATTCCATTTCAAATAAACTAAGTTTGTACGATTCTTTTGTGGATATCCTGTATTTGTGATTGCTTAACCTCGTTCATAATGGCAAAGGTCACGCAACGGAGGGGACTTACACCTTTACGCGAGATCCAAACCATCTAAGGGTCTTTACCTCACCCAAACTTAGATAACGGTCCCCCATCAATTACTGAACAGACCCAACGTCGCTTTACCTCAATGATGTAATCACGTGATATAAAAAATACCACTTTTCAACCCCAAAATAAAATATGATTTTACATCACGGAATTATCATTTAATCCACAATGAAGGAAGAGAAAACACCGCTCAATGTTGAGGTTGTGACATATACTGTACCATACCCACATCAGGAATAAAAGCCGGTTCCTCCCACAACTGCTGAAACCCGAAGACTTTGATCCAAACTGCGAAATAAACTCTTTTCCGAAGTTTATCTGCATCTGGAAGGTCTCACCAATTTTAAGTCCAAATACGCTATAACGAATTTGGATTAAATTCGGGTGCGTTTATAGGTCTTTAACATATATATATATAAAGGGTGATCCAGAGAAATGGGACCCAAAAGAAACCCCTGTAACTCTTAAAGTATAAGTCCTTTTATAAAATCATACGCATCATTCGAAAGAGGATAGTTACAAGTTTGTACAGGATTGTATAGGTTTTGACAATACAAGACAAGATAAGATACAAAACAAAATAAAAGTGTTAGTTAAAACTAACCCTTCAAGATGACTGCATGGACTGTGGAACAGCTGCGTTTCATAACTGAGCAATATCATGAGCATGGAAGAAGTGTAGTTTCAGCTCAAAGATCTTTCAAGACAAATTTTCAGATGTCAAAATCACCTTCTAAGAAAGTAATCCGTCGGTGTGTCAGAAATTTTTCCCTAACTGGCAGCATTGGAAAAAGAAAACCAACTGGAAGAGTGCGCACAGCAAGGATAGACGAGATCATTAACAGAACTCATGAAATTGTACAGGATAATCCTAACATAAGCATCAGACGTGCTTCTCAGCTGTTAGGAGTTGGATATGGAACAACAACACCGTATATTCAAGCAAAATTTAATGCTCTTTCCATATAAAATTCAAACAGTGCAACAACTAAACGATGGAGATTTTGCACGAAGACGACAATTCTGTCAATGGATCCAACAGAAGGTAAATGACACCACCAATTTTCTAGCAACTTTGATTATGTCAGACGAAGCCCATTTTCACTCGAATGGAACTGTAAACAAACAAAATTGTCGTTTCTGGGCAACAGAAAATCCATTGAATATTACTGAAGTCCCGTTGCATAGTCAGCGTGTAACTGTTTGGTGTGGTCTTACTGCATCTCAGATCATAGGGCCGTACTTTTTCGAGGATTCCACCGGAAACACGGTCACTGTAAATGGTGATCGCTACGAAAAAATGTTGACCGATTTCCTTATTCCTAAATTAAGAGACCTTTGTCTAGAAAACCAATGGTTCCAACAAGACGGAGCTACCTGCCATACCACGAGGAACTGCATGGCAGTTTTGCGTCAAACGTTTCCAGGCGAGTTAATCTCAAGATTTGGAGACGTTGAATGGCCCGCAAGGTCTCCGGATTTTTCTCCCTTAGATTATTATATTATCTCTGGGGATATTTAAAGAGTAGGGTCTACACAAATAACCCAACGACCTTGCAAGAATTGAAGGCCGCCATCACAAATGAGATACAGGCCATACCACCGCACACTCTTGCAAAAGTGATGCAGAACTTACAAGCGAGAACACTGGAATGCTTGGCAACTAATGGAGCACATTTGAAAGGAGTCATTTTAAAAAAATAAATATTTCATAATAAACTTGTAACTCTACTCTTTCGAATGATATATAGTTTTTATGAAAGGAATTAAATATTAAGAATATTTGGCTGTTTTTTACGGGTCCCATTTATCTTGATCACCCTTTATATATATATATATATATATATTATATATATATATATATATATATATATATATATATATATATAAGCGCCTCGGTGGTGTAGTGGTTAGCGTCGCTGACTACGAATCCATCGGCCCCGGGTTCGAGACCTGACGGCAGCTGGCGCGCAGCAAAACCCAGCTGTTCATCCTTCCACACAATAAAGAAACTGGTTGGTAGATAAATGGGTACCCTAGGTGGCCTAGTGGTTAAGACGCTGGGCTGCTGATGCGGCATGGTTCGGATTCCACGTTAAACTGTAGGTCTCAGGTGGAGTGAAAAGCTTGACCTTCGTCAGAGTGAACAATTCGGGCGGAAGCTAACCAAAGGTGTGTATATATATATACATTGGGTGTTTCATATGACTGTAGACATTGGATATATGTAGAAAGAGCAGTGGTGGGCACCGTTAACCAAAAAGTTAACTTCGATAACGATAATCCGTTAACCCCAATTTTGACTCCGATAACGATAATCCGATAATTTTACTACAAAGTTAACGGAAGTTAACGATAATCCGTTAACGATAACTATTTCTTTACTAACATTTAAAAAAATCAAGGAAAAAAGCTTTAAAACCCGTAGAAAATGTTTATTTATGCAAAATCCAACAATAAATAGGTATTTAACTGTATTTTTATCAAGTTTTGCAACTTTTTTGCTTAATAACTTTTTTTTTATTTTTAATAAAAATGTACTGATTACATGTTTTGAAACCCTTGTAACCACTAACCATTAACTAATTTTAATTTACCAGAGAATTATTATGGCGGGAACTGAAAGGTAAAATTAAATTTTAGGCACATTTATTAAAGACTATGACACAATGTGCTGGTTGCCCTTCAGAAAGACCAACTTCTCAAAGTTAGGCCCAACTGCCAGTCTTGACCTCTTGGGCCTCAGGATGTCCTTGCCGAGAGAGAAGAGCCGTTCCACTGCGGCAGAGGACGGAATTGGCAGACTGAAGTTATGGCGGTTTGAATTCATTCGCGGAGCGGTGATCTTCCGTGAATGACTCCTCGCAGTTAACGTGTTAACGGACTTTAACAGACTAAATATCGAGTTATCGGAAGTTAACTGGTCCGATAACGATAAATGGAAATTAACTTCCGTTAATAGTCCGTTAAAAAGTTAACTTGGTTAATTAACTGTTATCGGATTAACGCTTTAGTGCCCAACACTGAGAAAGAGTAATACAACTTTATGACAATGTTTTATTTTCAACATACTATTACGGAAGGTGTTCAAGAGGACATTTGAAATCTGTTGTCGATGTAGACGGACTAAGAACAGTTGAGGATTTGAAAGCTAAGATAAAATTGGAATCGCAGCGAATTTCTGCTGAAACAATCAGAAGTGTTCAGAGAGATTGCCATTTACGAGTAATGAAATGTCTTGAAGTTGAGGGTAAACAATTTGAACACCTTCCGTAATAGTATGTTGAAAATAAAACATTGTCATAAGGTTGTATTACTTTCTACATATTTCGAATGTCTCCAGATATATGAAACACCCTCTGTGTGTGTGTGTGTGTGTGTGTGTGTGTGTGTGTGTGTGTGTGTGTGTGTGTGTGAAGAGCTCATTTTCAAAAAGTGTTAAATTCATTTTTGGTCAAAGTTGAGTTTGTACCACTAAAAAACAGTTCATGCCCATGTGCTTCAAGGTGTGTTATCGATTAGTTTGAAAAGGTATTATATCCCTTTCATAACGGACATAACTCCAATTCGCTTTGTTTCCAAATGGGTCTAAATCCACAAATCCACCAACAGCGCCCTCAATAAACTACAATGTTAGTATAATTGTATGCACCTAAGTCTACAGTGAGAGATAACTGAGGATGTGTGGTAAACACAATGCATGCTGAGTTCAACACACGCATGGCATGGGCTCAACAATGGTGTGTGGCTCATCGTCAAGATGACATTTTGGCTTGATATAATTTTGATATGATTGATTGAAGTGGTTTTGTACGGCTGTTTTTTTTTCGTGTTTGTTTCAGTGTAATCAGAAGTCTTTTGGAGAACATGGCTTTGATTGTATTCCAAAAGGTGCTAAGTCCACCGCCAATTACAAACAAAAAATATATTTACAAATTAATCATGTGTACTAGGTTTTATTCAGACATCTTTTTTTGCTTAATGGCATTCACTCCCAACGATAACGTGAAAAAAACTACCTTAAGGACAGACTATACTAAAAAAATATAAAATGTGCCAATATCTTAGAAACTGGTTTTATGGACTTAGCGCCTTTTGGAAATCAGCTCTTCATAATACACACACACACACACACACACACACACATATATATATATATATGGCATTTCTGCTGATTGCTAGAATAAAAGTTTAAAATTTAAGGCCTGAAAGTTTTAATGACAAATAAAACCTGGTTCAATAAAAACCAAAATAAAAAAAAAACCCTTCCGACTTGTAACTTACACAAACTGACCAAAGCTGGAAAAAAGTTAAATCAGCGGGTTTCTTCTCTCTCTCGGAACGACAGACGAGGGCGCAATTGCATTTATAGAAAATTTTTCTGGTTTCTCTCGAAAAACTTCTAAACTTAAACTGAAGAATAGGTTTGAAAACGTTTTGTGGTCTCGGAAGTCGAATGACATTCTCGATGTTAACGAGCGAACGAAGCTAACTGTAAAAACTCTCTTGCCGAGCAAGATTTGAACAGATTGAACAAGTTGTCGAGAAAAATGTTTGGTTATTATAATTTGATGTTTCAAATATTTCAAATTTTATCTGTCGTATTTAATATGTCCTCGTCTCTCTCTCTCTCTCTCTCTCTCTCTCTCTCTCTCTCTCTCTCTCTCTCTCTCTCTCTCTCTGACACACACACACACACACACACACACACACATAAAAACAATCAAGCACACAAACGAATGAAGCAATCCTCGCTATCTTGAATCAAACACAAGATTAATATTGGTTGAGTTAATTAAAAATAAACACGTATCTTGGTAAATACGATAGCGTAAAAGTTCTATTTACAGATGACTGTTGCACATACAATCAACGTTTCTATAAAAATCCAAAATGGATGAAACCCTAAGCGATGAAAATACTTTGATTTTAAAATACTGATCTGAAAAATAATGTAACAAAGTGAATGAAATTTCAAATAAACTCGTGTCGGTTGAAGTACAGGGTGCCCATAAATTATCTTTACAAATTCAAGTGAAGCTGAATTGAATTTGTAAATATAATTTATAGACACCCTGTACTATTTTCGTTATTTATATTTATTATTGAGGTAAAATTTTAAATATTTTCATAAAGAATAAACAATAACTGACAAATAATTAAATAAATTCTCGTGTTTTTTTCCTGAGCGAGAATTAATCGGAAAACATACATGAACGTATAGGCCCCTTATATATATATACAGGGGTTAGACAAAATAATATGAACACCTTGATAAATGGCGGTTTTTATTCTTAATATGGAGTTGGTCCTCCTTTAGCGGCAATAACAGCTGCAATGCGTCGGGAAATTGATTCATACAGCTTTTGGACAGTGGCTAGAGGAATCCTGAACCATTCTTCGAGCAAACCCTGCTCCAGTTCCTCCAAAGACGCCGGCGGTGGGAATCGGCTTCTGACCTGCTGCTCCAACTGACACCACAGATGCTCGATAATGTTAAGATCCGGGGATTGTGGAGGCCAATCCAAGCGTTCTACTTCACTAACATGCTCTTCAAACCAGTTTTTAACGACCCCAGCGGTGTGGATTGGTGCATTATCATCCTGGAAGACGGCGCCGCCATTGGGTAACAGCGTTTGGACCATGGGATGGACCTGGTCAGCCAATATTGAAAGATAGACCTGGGCGTTAACCCTACCATGCAGTACTACAGCTGGGCCAAGAGTATTCCACGATATTGCTGCCCAAACCATCACAGATCCGCCTCCATGCTTAACGGTTGGGGTCAGGCAGTCGGGGTCATAAGCATCTTTAGGCTGTCTCCAGACGTAAACTCGACCGGAACATGGAAATAGCGTAAAGGAGGATTCGTCAGAGTAGACTACATTCTTCCACCGGTCCATTGACCAATTCTTATGGTCATTACACCATTTTCTGCGCCGCTCAATGTTGATGTGCGAAAGGAAGGGTTTGGCAATTGCAGCCCTCCGATGGTATCCAGCTCCATGGAGCTCGCGACGTACAGTTCTGGTCGATACCGGGCTTGCAAGATGCTGGTTAAGCTCTGCAGTCACTTTTGGAGCTGTGGTCTTATGGTTCTTTGTCACAATGCGCTTTAGCACCCGGCGGTCTCGATCACACAGCTTCTTCTTGCGTCCACTATTGCATTTGTCGGTGCTTGTCTTTCCATGGTTTTGGTATGCAGACATGACCATAGAGACAGTTCCTCTGGATACATTGAACATCTGAGCGGTTTTCGTCACCGATGCACCAGCCATCCGCGCTCCGACAATTTGCCTTCTTTGGAAGTCTGACAGGTCTTTCATAACTGCTAATTCATAATTCACTCAGATCTGTAAAAACAACGTGAGGGTTATAAATTTAGGCCGGGCTGAAACTCAAGATAGAATTAATCAGAGTCATTAACAGTTGGCTTTTGATATAAAAATAAGATTCCTGAAAAAAATAATTGGTGGCCACCAACGTGTGTCCGGCCACCCCCGTTTTTGTAAAAACATCTAATGCCGCACTAGCAAAATCAGGAAAATGGCAATATCTCTTCTTCTGAACATGCTAGAGAGATGGTTTGCATACCAAAAGATGCAGAATTTGATTTAGAACAAATTATTAAGAGTGGTATCTTTTCATGAAACCTTTAGGTTTTGAGTTATTTTAGAAAAACTAATTTTTGGGGCCCATAGACCCCCTTTCGACGGACCTTAGTGACAAAAGAAATTCTAAAATAAGCATGATTTGGCTTTTTGATTACTAACATTGTCCTAAAAGGATGTTGACATGGACATAGTGATCACATGATATGACTTTTCCTTGTTATCTTGCATCCATTATGCTTGATTAAAGAATAGAGGGTGGGGCTGCTTCATGAACTTTTTTTAAACGTAATAAATTGAAAACTTGTTTTTTTTTTCAGGTGCCTTTGTTATAAGTTTCCAACTGCAATTTGTCATTGAATTCAACATTTGCAATATAAAGTATGACTTCTACAAGGAAAACAGTTGCTAAAGTACTTGGTGATGTACGTTTTATGCCAGCAGAACAGTTTCAGATATTTGGAAATGTTTTTAGGGCAATCTCTTCAGTGGGATATTTGTCTTCTGCATCTAAATGAATTGCCACTTAGACACATCTTCATAACTTTAGATGGGACAAAAAAGTCCAGACAAATTTTCTGGCCCTATTGGTTCTCAGCTCAATGGGGATGTGTCAGAATGGAATGTTGTGGACTTCAAATCTATACCTTATCCTGCATTTGTGCTTCTACCAAATGAGGTGGTCAATAATTTGGCAACAGACCAATACTATGGATACTGCATCTGCTGGGCAATTATTACTGGTGAAGTGGATGAAGACCTTGCACTCTTAGAAGTTGGCCTGCTAAATCACTCTCGATGGCTCACCTTAGCCTGTAGAATTCTTCGCTTTTATGTTTCACAAAAAAAACCCAGTAAGAACCTCAAAATCATAGTAGAATTCATCATCAAAGTATACTTTCACAGTTGGTTCAATATCAAGGCTAATAAGAGGCTAAGTGATGGGTCAAGAAACCTATTCAATATGATCCAAAGAGTAAATAAATTCCCTGACAGGAAAATTAGAGAAATTTGTTATGACGTATTAAACAATAACAGCTATTTTGCTCATGGTGAAAATATTTTAGTTGGAATGCTGGCTGATGAAGATGAAGAGGTGAGGAGGTGTGTTGTCAATAAAGTTCTGTGTCTGAGGGGAGTTATAGAGGATTTTGATGATGAATCTGGTAGTAGCAATGATTTTGCAGGTGGAATAATTGAAAGTGATGATGAGAATGAAGAGGATCATGAAGGTGGTACTGATGAATATCCTGTTATAGATGAAAATGTTAGGGTCTTTAGAAAGCCAATCATCAATTTCAAAGCTTCTGCATACCACAAGCTGTCTGCTATGTCCCAATGGGAAACTGTTCCACCTGTATTAAAAGAATTCAGTAATGATGAACTGCGTGATCTCATTAATACCGCATTGAAACTGGATCACGAGTGCCACAGTCAGAATGTTGAAAGGCACATCAAGCTTGTCACTGAAGCATCCTTGGCTGTTGTAGGTCATGAGCGTAGAGATGGTCTTATTAGAAACAAAATTAGATCACGTAAATTAATGAAAGATTTTGTCTAAAAAATATTTTAAGTTCTAGATTATTATTTATCATGCTAAAATATGACAAAATGACAATTTGTTAATTGTATAATTTAATGTTTGGCATTTTGGAATGTCAAAAAGCATTTTCAATGAATTTAAAATGGCTGATTTTGATTGATTTTGATTGCTGATTGAAAACCACTAATACATGTCAATTTGCAGCTTGAGAATGTTTTATTGTGTTGACATTCAGTCGAAAGGGGGTCTATGGGCCCAAAAAATTAGTTTTTCTAAAATAACTCAAACACTAAAGGTTTTATGAAACAATACCACTCTTAATAATTTGTTCTAAATCAAATTCCGCATCTTATGGTATGGAAACCATCTCTCTAGCATGTTCAGAAGAAGAGATATTGCCATTTTCCTGATTTTGCTAGTGCGGCATTAGATGTTTTTACAAAAACGGGGGTGGCCGGACACAAGTTGGTGGCCACCAATTATTTTTTTCAGGAATCTTATTTTTATATCAAAAGCCAACTGTTAGTCACTCTGATAAATTAAAATCAAACAAAAATTATAGTTTCAGCCCAGCCTATTATAACATGACGTATACACTCTCTGTTACGCATTTAAATAGGTTTGCCAGTCATTTGACCGTTTACTTTGTGTCTGAGCAGTCCGTAAAGATAACCGGTGAAATCGGCGGGTGTTCATATTATTTTGTCTAACCCCTGTATATATATATATATATATATATAATATATGCTGCAAACCCACAAGGAAAAAGAAAAACGATTCCAAGGCCTTTCGTGTATTCAGAGCTACACCTCGTCAGGGAGGTGTAGCTCTGAATACACGAAAGGCCTTGGAATCGTTTTTCTTTTTCCTTGTGGGTTTGCAGCATTCATTCATTTCACGTGTTTAATTGTGAAATTCATCCCATATATATATATATATATATATATATATATATACATTATAACTGCAAACACACAGTATAATTAACGTAAAGAACGACGCTTTGTATAGGAGAATATTCCGCGCAAGATGAGAGCGAAAGAACGAAACAAATGAAAAAATGAGGTAACCACCCGGGAATCGAACCCGGGATCTTCCGATTGCCGGTCAGATATGATAACCATTACACCACGGGCCTCACTCAATCAAATGTCGTAATTCCTCTAGATGCGCGCAGAAACCAATGCCCCAAAGGGGCACCTCCCGCATGCCGTAACATTATATACATTATAACTGCAAACACGCAGTATAATTAACGTAAAGAACGACGCTTTGTATAGGAGAATATTCCGCGCAAGATGAGAGCGAAAGAACGAAACAAATGAAAAAATGAGGTAACCACCCGGGAATCGAACCCGGGATCTTCCGATTGCCGGTCAGATATGATTTGTTTCGTTCTTTCGCTCTCATCTTGCGCGGAATATTCTCCTATACAAAGCGTCGTTCTTTACGATATATATATATATATACACACACACACAGGGTGGTCCAAAAATCTCAATCGTATCGGCGTATCTGACCTAGTTTATAAAGTAGAAAACATGCAAGTCTAAACCTGTCAACGCACATTTGGGAATCCAAACAGAAATTTTGTCGATATTTGAGGTTTGCACTTCTGAAAATTCATATTGTAAAAATAGCGAAATAAATATATATATATGTATTTCACCCAATCGTGACGTTTGGGCCACACTGTATACACTTTTGCAACACAAATATATGTTATACTGCGAGTGTGTCATAAATAACTGCCCGATTTAAGCTATAAGATTCTTTTCTCATCTCACTTTAAATTCAGCCTTGCAGTTAGTTCTGACACACCCTGTATTTTTTTTTTTTAAGACTTTAGTAAAACGGGCTAAGCCTTAACAGATGGATAGAAAAGTACCTCAATATAACCATTGTCGGTATTCGTACTGTTTGCCTTAGTTATTCTGAATGTCTATCTATAAAATCAGAATCTCTTCCCGGCCTTACGACATACGATCTATTCGACATTCTATCGACAAGTATATTGTGGGTTATATTAAGTTAGGTTAAGATATGTTAGCTTACGCTAGGTTAGGTTAAAGTTACTTTTTTAGAGTGTCGATTATATGGTCTTGTCGATGAAATGGGCATAGGTCCTTTATTTCATATAAAATTTCTTGTTTGCATTTGTAAATTGCATTTTGTCAACAACAACCTTGATAACAACAAAAACACTACCACCAACAACAACAACAAAATAACAAAAACAACCAAAAATGACTGCTTATATAAAATAACCTCTTGGGTGTAGTAAAGCGATAAAAATACGAAATCTATCATCAATTCAAGACTATTTTATAGTGTGCAAAAACGTATGAATTATTCATTCTCTTAAAATCATTTTTAGGAACTTTGAAAAAAATACACCAAAACTATAAATTCATAAAAGTTATTTGATTGTATCAGTTTTATGCCTTTTGTTTTCAGCATTAAATACGGAGTAATTTGACGTGCTGAACTATTATAGCATTATAGTAATAAAGTGAGGACCTATTGGAATAAATAAATAAATGCGTCTATGAACTCATTTACAAATAAAAAATTAATAAATTTTTCATTTTTTTTTAATATTATAAAAAAAACCGCATATATATATATATATATATATATATATATATATATATATGTAGCGGATCGACAAGAAATAGACCAACAAATAGACAGATCCTTTACTTCCACGCTA
This sequence comes from Bathynomus jamesi, assembly GCA_023014485.1. Taxonomy (NCBI): domain Eukaryota; kingdom Metazoa; phylum Arthropoda; class Malacostraca; order Isopoda; family Cirolanidae; genus Bathynomus; species Bathynomus jamesi. The sequence goes on along the minus strand of JAJOZX010003566.1, from coordinate 335,928 downwards.
TCATCAAAGAACTTAAAAAAACACGTGGGCAAGAGTCAAACAATGGAGCGTCTATTTCTTCCCAATGGGAGCGAACGAAAACCGTTAACAACTAAAAGACGCGTGGACAAAGCGTCTTAAGAATTGGCGTGAAGTTTACGTCACAGGCCTACGGTATAAAAGGAGCTTCCACTTATACTCACTCTCACTCACCCGTACGCTCACCATCATCACGTGAGCAGCGCGTCCACCAGCCGTTTTCCGGCCCCCTGGCCGAGGGGCCGCGGCCGCTACTTTCTTCAGGGCCTACAGTTGTCATCACGTAAGATCTACAGACCGCCTGCAGAAGCAATCCTTCGAGGCCCAACCGGAATCACTTCGGGCATGCGGTTTGCGGCCTACGCCGCACCTCATAAGGCCAGCCTGCACCTCGAGAAGTAACATCACCTCAGGCCTCCACGAAGCCTACATCCATCATCTCAAGAGGCTTAACGGACAACGACAACTCCAATCTGCGTAATAGGTTCGTTTTCAACCCGCCTTCAACAAAGTTTACGTCACCATAAGATAAGTACCCCCTATCCTAAGTACTCTTGTGAAGCCTACATTAGCCTACCGCCGAACGGTAGGCTATACTCCCAAAGTGTGTAATCACGCGTCCATTGACTCCCGTTAATAACGCAGTAGGCCTGTCATCCAATTCAAGTGTCATTTTTATACCGTTATTCCGCGTATCATCCGTCATTATGTTCAAGTCATATATTTGTGTGTTAAATATTCTCTTGACGTAATCATTTAACATCACATGATGTTCTTATATATAAATGATATTTGTGCAAGCATTTCAATCTATTATTATTAGGCCACATCAGTTATTCTATGTGCATCCATGCAATCATTTAGCCTACTTAATCAGTGTCATGTTTTTCCATTCAATGTACCAAACGCACGTGCACTCTTTATATCATTAACTAGGCCCATTCAATGTTTCATATCGCATGCCATTTACATACCATTGATGAGTACAGTACTTATTGCGTGTAAATTAACTATTAACATTTCATCCTATTAGCTAAGTCCATGTCATAAGCACAACGTAAAACTACCAATTAATTACTGTCAATTCTTTGTTATATCACAGTGAATAAAATAACGGATTTATTTTCATAATAAACTACAAAACCCATAAGGTGTCTTTTATAACCTTAACATTAATTTGCTTGAGCGTAAATCAAGCTGGTGACCCTCGCTGCCATTTCGGTCACTTCCAATAGTATGGTGGATCTACTCAAATAGCCTTTCATTAATAAGTAATCAGTCAGTCATTGCCTTAATCAATCGTTGCATACAATTAAATCATTATCACCTTAAACGGCTAAAACTAGGTCCACTATATATATATATATATACAAATGTCGTCCAGTGACAACCAATAAAGAATTTTTATCCGTTGACAATAAAATAATTCAATCCTATTTCTTTCTTCACGTCATATCGTGTCTGCCTTCGACGCGAGAGATTTACCGTGGAGACACGTTTTCAAACGTCTATTGCGGGTGACGTATCTTGAAAACGAGAAGACATATCTCAAATGGCTCCTGAATACGAGGGTTTCCGGTCAAAATTTACGTTTGGAAACGGGAATGTGGCCTTTTCGTCAATAATTACGACTCGCATTGAGCTCGATGTAGGAGAGGAAGAGCGCTTCCGAAAGCCCATTACGAATTGATATTGGTTTGTGATACGAATCGACGCAATTGGAGCTTCAAAAGCCCTAGAACGAGAGTCATTTCCAGCAGGACAATAGGGGTGTGAACATCCAAAGTGACATTTGATAATTTTCATTATATATTTCGTTTCCAACATAATAACGCACTCCAATATATATATATATATATATATATCGTTGACCTCGTTGATGTTCCGTGTGTTGGTCCCTCTTCACATGAAGGTCAAACTGGTGGCTCCGCCTCTAGGCCTGGCTTGGTGGAGGAGCGAGTTGTTTTCTTGCGCTCTCCACCGCACATAGCCAGGTACACCCGGTTCATCTGGTACCGTCCTGAGCCAGGCATCTATTCTTCTCTTGGAGACTTCAACTTTGACCCCTGTAACGTTTCTGAGGTCCTTTGGAAGCTGGTTAAAAAGTCTTGGCTCCCTGACAACCAAGCTATTTTCCTATTTTTCCTATTTTCCAGCGTTGTTTGGATGGTAATTGGGTTTACTTTGAGGTTTGGTACCAGTTTTTCCATCATTTCCCATATGTAGATTATGGTGTACCTCTCTCTTCTTCTTTCCAGAGTACAGATTTAGTTTACGTGGTCTTTCCCAGTAGTTGAGCTCTTGGCAGCCATCAATCTTAGCTCACATGTGAAATGTCTCTGAGTTTCTTCTAGTTTATTAGTTTCTTCCTTTTTATATGGGGACGTCAAGACTTAGCAGTATTCAAGTTTTGGTATAATCAGTGTTTTTAGCAGGGGAATCATTACTGTCCTGTCCCTTCTTTTGAACGTTCTTAGTCCCTGTCCCACGACTCTTTTTGCTTTGTTTATCGCTATCTGAGTTTGTGTTTCGAATTTCGAATCATCAGTCATTATTACCCACAAATCGACCGCTTTCGTGCTTCTCTGAATTTCCTGTCTATCTGGAGCATAATATGTATTCTGTTTAAGTTCCTCATTTCTACCATATCTCAAGAGCTGAAATTTCTCGATGTTAACTGTCATGTTTTTCTCTTCTGACCATTTGTATATTTAGTTCGTGTCAATTTGCAAGGCCTCCACTTCATTTGCATCGCTGATTTTTCTGTTGATCTTTGTATCGTCTGCAAATGATGTTACTATACTGTTGCTGTTTACTCCACTGTCTATGTCTGCTAGCGTGATAATGAACAGGAGTGGGGCCATATATGTATATATATTGGGGACTCTGTGTGTGTGTGTGTGTGTGTGTGTGTGTGTGTGTGTGTGTGGGCGCGCAGTATAGATTATGATTAAGATTATCATTATGATAAGCTTTATTGGTAGGATATAAATCCCATAAAATAATACAATATTTTTGACGGTAATAAACGATAAGATAAATCAAACAATAATAAATTAAAAAAACAAAAAATTATGCCTAAAACAGAAATAAAAATAAGACACGAACTGAAACAAGTACATAATAATAAAAACTACCCACAGCTAAGATCACAAAAATTGAAAAAAGGAAATAAAAATGTGTGTGTGTGGTGTAGAGTTCATTAGTATATTACAGATTTACGTGTACAGTACGTACATTTGTCTTTCAAATGCCGGCAGCACGCAGGATCGTCTTGCGACTCAGGACTGACTTGGGTCATGATGCCTCGAGTCGCGTGTATTTTACATCGACAGAATGGGAGCCCCGCATACTACAGCGACCGCAAGACGATCTTGCGTGCTGCCGGCCGAAGAGTTTCGTCCACTACAGTTTACGTTATGGTAATCCTTTTCAACGAGTGTGTTATAAGTTCGTATAATAATTAAGTACCACACGTTGATGAGTCTTCTTATATTGCGCTACTGGTTCAAGTGTCATTGGAGTGTCGACAAAATCACTTTAATTGAAAGAACTCGTGTTTATAAATCTCTTGTGGATTACTGTGTACCCCTTTGAAGAGATAAAATTTAATCTTCTATTAAAAGTTTATAACCTTTTATACCCACTCGAACCTTGTGTACACATTTTTCTTTTAATCTCCGAGTCAGCTCTATAACTTTGAAGGGTTTATTTTATGCAGGATGAAGGGTTCAAGGCCGAATGCCCACAAAAATACCCCCCCCCCCCCACCCAAAACAAAATAGAAGGGAAATGAGAGAGTCGAAATTAAGGTCTCCGAGCTGAAAACTATACTATTTTCTTTTAATTTTGAAAAAATGTGTAGTGTGTAAAATGCATGTATGTGTAGTGAGGAATAGAGAGTATGTTTGAGAGCATCATACTGGACTGCCATTTTCTTTGGTAATTTCACCGTACACAAACGAAACAAAAGTTAAAATTACACTTCGGCAGGCAAAAGGTCATTCTTATAAATCTTACTCAGAGAATCAACAAAAATTCAACTTTTTAATGAATGAAATTTGACTAACTCGGAAACAGACTTAGTACGCACACTATGACGTCAACAATGCCGAGGAAGCCCCAGAAATTGGGTACGAAACGTCACTACGTCTGCATAGTGTTTTGATACCATATTTACGATGTCGTTGAAGATGTAACTGCTCTCTCATCTTGACGGTCCATGCACCTTAGACGTACAGCTTAACGTGGAATCTGAACCCCGACTCACCCAGGAAGTCTGAAAGTTCTGTTACCCAGACTCGATCTCCCGATAGGTAGCCCAGTGTCTTAACCACTAGGCTACCAGGGAAGGGGTATATATTATATATATAGAGGGTGGCGTAGTATCGCGATACATTTTCTGTATTTTGTATCGTATCGCGATACATTTTTTATTATTTGTATCGTATCGAAAGATATCGCGATACATTTTCTGTATTTTGCATCGTATCGCGATACGTTTTTTATTATTTGTATCGTATCGAAAGATACGATACAAATAAGTGTCATTAACGCGATACTTTATCATAGACTCAGTCAGTGAACAAACCTCGTCAAGAATTATCTAATTATTGAGCGAATAATTCATCAGACATTCAACATTTACACATGTATCCTTTGATAAAAGAACTGTTCATAAAATACAACACTACACTGCCATCAAGCGCTCCAGTTGAGAGACTTTTTAGCATAAGCTGGAAATCTCTTTACTTCAAAGAGAAACAGAATGTCTGATGAATTCTTTGAGAAGTCACTGTTTTCAATAAAAATAGAAAGTAATTAACTTGTTTCATATATATATTATATATATATATATATATATATATATATATATATATATATATATATATATATATTAATATATATATATATAGCGGATCGACAAGAAATAGCAACAAGTAGACGGACTGTGATCACTTTTATTTATTTCTTCGTTGTTTACTCTACTTTCTGCTCTCTATTGCATTTATCTTTACACTCTCTTTACTCATTTCCACAATACTTATATTATATTCATGGTAGCCACGCCGAGCCTATGAAAGCCGTTACAACACAAAGGGGGAAGGGGGGTTCATTAACACTATTTAAACGCTTGTTAACACTTTATTTAATTCCGAAAATGGTTTAGTTAATTTAGGGGATGCGAGTAGGAATTTTACTATAATATTTTACGTCGGAGAGGGGCACAAAACAATTAATTTAATTTTACGTTACATGGCCCCAACTTACGCTTATCGCGCTACCAAAGACTGACTCTCTTTGGGGGTAGTCCGCTCTGTCGGCCTCTGTTCAGGATTGCCAACTCTTCCCATTTTAAACAATTTCAAACAAACATACTTTTTCGTAATTTCACAATTATTAGTAAATGATTTATTAAACATTATCTTAATTAAACAAAAATTAATATTCTTAACTAGGCATTACTACACTCGCATCACCCCCTTGAAAATAAGTTTTTCATTAGGAAAACTTATTAATATCGTTTAACAAATTTAATAAATTTATTCAACAAATTTATATATTTTGCAATTTTTTTTTTTTTTTTCTTTAACAAATTCAAAGTTGATAGACAAGAAATAATTAGAATGACAAATTCCACACATATATTTTGTATCATATTATAAAAACGAAAACTTTATAATTTTCACATTTGCATAAAATAACATTTCACACTAATAATTAAATTACAACCTGTAACTAATCTATACATGCCAAAAAAAATAACGAAAATTTTCTTACAGTGGTGCACAAATTTCAAGTTCACAATCTATTCCAGCGATTCCTCATCAAAGATCGCTTTACATTTGAAACAATTATTTGTATAGTTATACAGTTACTATCAGGGCAACATAGAAAAAATAAGAAAAAGTTTACATAAAATACTGACCAAGAGCGCACATACTATTTCACGAAAAACACAACAAATATGGGCAATAATCGCACCCTTTCACTTATAATTTCATTACATAATAATCAGTACATTAATTTGCTGGACGTTGTTTAGATCACAATCCGCACGCTGACAACGGACTTCTTCAATTTTCAATCGCAGCTCTCCTGCTCACTTCGCTAGAATGCAAGGGATTGCATCAATCAACATGCAACAGGGCAGCACGCTATAATGGTTCCGCTCTCTCTCCAAATGGCGAAAAAAAAAACAAGAGACGTCCAATTCTAAAAGGATCAGGGGGGGAGATATACTGAAAGCGGGACCACGCGCTGGAATTGGACGGAATTTGCAATTCTAGAAGTCGATGAAGAAACTCGCCTTGTCTCATCTCCACTTTTGTCGGTGAACGCTGCTCTTCCTACGTCCAGCTGAAAGACTCTTCTACTGGCAACAATCAAACGATCACTCCGCCGTAGGCCGTTTCCCAACGAACCTACTGTATGTCTGTATGGACAGTACAGTCTAGACACCCGTTCAAGCTCTCGTGGCTTGCCTACCGCGTGCTACGACACATATTTAGCGAAGCATTCGAGCAGCGTGACCAGCTACTGCCCGAAAAATACCAGTAGACCATCTTCGATCGAAACTTTCGTGTGCCAAGACCCTGCACACGTAAATTTCTCTTCTCTTCTCGAAACTGTCCTGCGCCAAGTCCCTGCGCATTCGGTTCCTCTCTTCTATCTCTTCTCTTCCGAAACCATCCTGCGCCAAGTCCCTGCGCAGTTGGTTTCTCTTCTCTCTCATCATTGGTGATCGATCACCTATCCGGTCGACTAAACTCAATGGATGGAACTCGGATTCAACTTGGTTGCCTCCAAACCGAGCCTTTTGAAATTTTGAAAAAAAAGTTTATTCGAAACGTGTTTCTGTACTGCTTATCATTTATTTAATATTTAATTTACCGAATTTTCTCGACAGTTCACTTCGAAACAATAACTACACATTTGCTCTGGCCAAATTCACGGAAAAAAAAATTACACATCTCAAAATTTCGCAAAAATTTAATCACATCTAGCTACCAATAAGGTCACTTATGGCAGTTACAGCGGAGAAGATAAAAAAAGGTCATAAAACGTACGAAACAAAATTGTACAGTATAAATATAAAAGCGCCCATACATAGTAACTGTTAGTATAATTTAAAACTATTATTGTTCAAACTACCGTCAGAAATCACATCATACTTTTAAATACAAAAGACAAAAATGAACCCCAGAAACTTCATGTCATCACTTCTCTGACAATCATGAACCCTCTTGCCCTTTGAGGGGAGCACACTAAGACGCCACAAAAACGTTACTGGCTATCTAGAAGGCTCCATTTCCGAGGGAACACTCGAGCCAATGTTTTAAATGCATTAGTTAACCCACTGAAGGTTTAAACAATAAATTTTCCAAAACAGTTATTAAAAAGTTTAAAAAAATTAAAATTACTACCGAAAATTATTTTAATACAGTAATTCAACTTGAAACGTCTAAATTTCATATGAATTGAACTCGCAATTCGCAAATTACATCTGAGACAACTCTCTCCTTCAACAGAAACCCCAGTATGGTTTGCAAATCACAAAAATCCCAGTAATTTATCGTTTCCAAGTGAAACTACAAATTTGCATCGTTATACTAAATAAGAATAGATAATATGCACTCAAAATACACGCAACCTACTGTAAACAAAAACAAAACATTGCATAATTGAGAGCGGTCGCTTTGTTTGTAAGCGAACCTCTATACAAATATCCCTAACCGAATGAAACTGCATTATATCCTGACATAATTTTGTAATTTTTCTATGCAAACGCTCGAACTAAAAAAAAGGACATTTTTCATTTCTAATACCCAAATTAAAATATCAAATCAAAACATCCTTTTTACAATACAATCTAAATTCCAAATAAAAATTTTACCATTTCATTGAACTGGAAGAAAGAAATAAAAATCGGCCTACCTATAAAATAAAATTGAATGATTTATAAAACGTAAAGAAACTATATGAAAATTTTCTACACCAATTTCTGTAATTCAAAAAATTATAATAATATCCAGCTTTCGTAAAATATGTGTACCGTAACTCACATTGGCCGCCAAAATAAAAATAAAATTTACTGCCGCACTTTTAGGCCTATAATTAATAAATTCCATGCTATGCGTGGAAAGAACAATTTAGAATTTAATGCATAACATTTGTGCTTATTAAAGAAAATCCTATGATTATTTATGTTAAACCAATTAAAATTTTGTTAAATAACTAAGAATTTAATACTCAATAGACATATTTAACGATAGGCCTACAAAAATCTTTCTTTAGTACAATACAATAGCCATTTTACAAAATATCAGTCGGAATTGTCGTGAAAATGAACGAAAGGAACGGAGAGAAAAAAATATAGATAATCAGCCTACCTACCAAATTTTATGATTATAAATATATATAATTATATATATAACTAATATATACGTATAAGTTAATATGTAAGTGTATAATTAATGAATATATAAAAAAATCCAAAAAAAAATTTATAGAAAATTTCACACACAATTTCTCTATTTCAGTTAAACGAATTTAGCTTATTTTGAAGTCTAACACAATCCTATACGGCCAGCCTATAATCTGACAAATTAATATGTTTAAGATTATTTTTCGACTGTCCCTTAAAATGTAACTTAATCCTATTTAGCGCGAAGCGAAGCGAAGCAAAAAGCCCGTAAACCTACATAAACAATAAATAAGCCTATCATTATATACAACAATCGAAATATAATCAAAAATCTACTAATGAATCCCAGAAAATTTTACATGTTCATGAAATGTCTTACAATACTATATATGTATATATACCTAGAAATGCGGTACAAATTTTCGCTGAAACATTTTTAAAGACCGTATAAAATGTGTATCACACTGTATTTAAACTAACATAATTCACTTACGTACAAATTCAGTGTAAAAATTTTTTTCTATATTAATCTTATTATTATATATTATCACAATTCTACTAATTCCAAAAGTTTAAACACAAAAAAGACACAAACGTAGGTAGGTTTGAGGACAGGAGAAAAGTGAACGAAATAAGTGAAAAGAATTGAGTCTCGGCAGCAACGAACGATTTGAAATATACCTCTCCGACGGGCTGAACGAAAGCTAACGAATTAGGAAACAAACGACTCTGAAATTTAATGTTAGACTCAAATGTTTTGACAACGGAAAACCGACTCTGTAACGACTAAAAAAGTTTTGAGTCTCTAGACTCAATCTCAAACAACAAATTTTGACGCGCGAAATTTTTGAAGCGACGCGACTCAGAATAATTTGGAATGTAAGGGGCGCCATTTTGAATTTGCATTTATGAATTTTTGTTAATTTGATAATTACTCTAAAACGGGTAGCGAAACAGAATATCCACTAATTTTCTTTATACGGAGAACGTGAAAACGATCGTGATTAGTCGAAAGAACACACGCACAAATTTTGAATTCCTATTTATCAGAGACGAAAAAATAATGCATAAGCCTAACGGAGTGCATGGGTTCGTATTATTAAATTGATAACAATTTAATAAGGTTAGCTGCCACCAAATATGTCGTGATACTTTTATTTATTTATTTTCTTCATTATACTCTACTTTCTGCTCTCTATTGCATTATCTTTACACTCTCTTTACTCATTTCCACAATACTTACTATTATATTCATGGTAGCCACGCCGAGCCTATGAAAGCCGTTACAACACAAAGGGGGAAGGGGGGGTTCGTTAACACTATTTAAACGCTTGTTAACACTTTATTTGATTCCGAAAAGGTTTAAGTAGTTTGAGGGATGCGAGTAGGAAATTTTACTATAATATTTTTACGTCGGAGAGGGGCACAAAACAATTAATTTAATGTTAAGATTACATGGCCCCAACTTCACGCTTATCGCGCTGCCGGACGACTGACTCTCTTGGGGGTAGTCCGCTCTGTCGGCCTCTGTTCAGGATTGCCAACTCTTCCCATTTTAAACAATTTCAAACAAACATACTTTTCGTAATTTCACAATATAGTAAATGATTTACCTTAACATTATCTTAATTAAACAAAAATTAATATTCTTAACTAGGCATTACTACAGGACAAATCCTTTCCTTCCACGCTATCATCAAACAGTCTTGGAAGACACGTGGACACGGATTCAGAACAATGAAAGAGTCTGTTTCTTTCCAAAAGGACGGGCTCACAAGGCGTCTTAAGATTTGGCGCGAAGTCCTACGTCACAGGAACTACGTATAAAAGCGAGCTTCCACTCACACTCACTCACTCGATTTCCACCTTTACGAGCAACACGTCCGTCAACCGCCTTCCGGCCTCCTGCCGGAGGCGCGGCCTGCTACTTTCTTCAAGGCCTACAATTTATCGTCTTCAGCACCTCAGGCCTACGCCTGCAAGATCATTTAAGGCCATCCTGCACCTCGAGAAGTAACATCACCTCAGGCCTCCGTACGAAGCCTACATCCATCATCTCGAGAGGCTTAACGGACAACGACAACTCGAGCCTACGGTAATAGGTCCCTCTTCAACCCGCCTTCAACAGAGGTTACATCGTCCTAAGATAAGTACCTCCTATTCTAAGTACTCTTGTGAAGCCTACATTAACCTGCCGCCGAACGGTAGACTACACCCCAAGTGTAATTAAGCGTTCCAACTGACTCTCGTGAAAGAACGCAGTAGGCCTATTATCCAATTCAAGTACATTTCAATACCGTAATTCCGCGCATCATTGTGTTATTGTGTTCATTTACATGTTGATGTGATAACTTAATTTCTCTTACTGCAGGCCTAATTCATTTACAGTGTATATTCCCTCAACTATCATTAGGCCTATCCAATAATAACGTCATAACTTCCATATTATGGGGCCGCATCATTTATTCTGTGTCATTACAAGGCCCATTCAATCATCTAGCCTACTTAATCAGAGTGTCATGTTTTCCATTCAATGTACCAAACGCACGGGCATTCTTTATATCATTTACTAGGCCCATTCAATGTTCCATGTTGCATGCCATTTACATACCATCAATGAGTATATCACTTATTACGTGTCAATTAAGCTATTAACATTTCAACTTATTAGCTGTCTATGTCATAAGCATAATGAAAAACCATCAATTAATTACTATCAATTCTTTGTTATATCACAGTGAATAAATAACGGCTTTATTTTCATAATAAAATACAAAACTATAAGGTGTCTTTTATAACCTTAATATTAATTTGCTTGGATGTAATCCACGCTGGTGACTCTCGCTGCCATGCCTGTCACTTCCAATAGTATGGTGGACTTAATCAAATAACCACTTATTCCAATCGGTGATACTGTATGACATCATAAATTATTAACCCAGCCTTTCATTAATAAGCAATCAGTCATCATACAATTAATCATTATCACCTTAAACGGCTAAAACTAGGTCCACTCTATATATATATATATATATATATATATATATATATAATATATATATACACGAGAGTAATTCAATAAGTATCCGTACTTTTTATTTTCAGAATTTTATTTTCACATCTGATAGATTATAAACACATCACTTCTCAACATAGTCTCCCTGTTTCTCAATGCACTTAGTCCAGCCATCTACAAGCTTCCTAATGCCATCACAAAAGAATGTTTTTGGCTGTGTGCATAACCACTTTAACCAGTCATGCACCGCCTCCTTCAGGTCATCATCGCCTTAGAATCGCTAACCTCTCAAAGCGTCTTTTAGTGGTTCAAACAGGTAAAAATGCGAAGGTGCCAGGTCTGGACTGTAGGCTGGATGGTCGAGAACTTCAAATTTAAGTTCTTGAAGGCATTTTCTATTCTGTGCAGCGGTATGAGGGCGCGCAGTGTCGTGTAACAGAATAACACCTGCCGACAATCTCCCTCTCCGTTTTGTGTGAATTGCTTGCTTTAACTCATTCCGAAGCATGTCAGAATACGATGCACCTGTTACTGTAATTCCACGCTCTAGATAATGTTCAAGGATAGGGCCTCGTGCATCCTAAAACAGTGTTAACATAACCTTACCTGCTGACGGCTGCGCTTTGAACTTTCTTGCATCGGGAGGTCTGGATGTTTCCATTGCATGCTCTGTCGTTTGCTTTCTGGTTCATAGTGATGGATCCATGTATGGACGTCTGCTCTCGTCTTTCGGCGCGGTATCATAATGAAGGTGAAAACTTTTTGGAGCGCATTATCACTGGAGATGAAACCTGGATCCATCACTATGAACCAGAAAGCAAACGACAGAGCATACAATGGAAGCATCCAACATCTCCCGTTGCAAGGAAGTTCAAAGCGCAGCCGTCAGCAGGTAAAGTTATGCTAACACTGTTTTGGGATACACGAGGCCCTATCCTTGAACATTGTCTAGAGCGTGGAACTACAGTAACAAGTGCATCGTATTCTGACATGCTTCGGAATGAGTTAAAGCAAGCAATTCGCACAAAACGGAGAGGGAGATTGTCGGAAGGTGTTATTCTGTTACACGACAATGCGCGTCCTCATACCGCTGCACAGACTAGAAAATGCCTTCAAGAACTTAAATTTGAAGTTCTCGACCATCCAGCCTACAGTCCAGACCTGGAACCTTCGCATTTTTACCTGTTTGGACCACTAAAAGACGCTTTGAGAGGTCAGCGATTCCAAGGTGATGATGACCTGAAGGAGGCAGTGCATGACTGGTTAAAGTGGTTATGCACACAGCCAAAAACATTCTTTTGTGATGGCATTAGGAAGCTTGTAGATGGCTGGACTAAGTGTATTGAGAAACAGGGAGACTATGTTGACAAGTGATGTGTTTATAATCTATCAGATGTGAAAATAAATTGTGAAAATAAAAAGTGTGGATACTTATTAAATTACCCTCGTATATATATATATATATATATATATATATATATATATATATATATAGTTTCTAATATATAATATATACTCTATATATATATATAATGTTATAATGTTTCAGACCAACAAAGACCCTAGGATCCATTCATGGCTGGTCTACCAAACCGTGTTTGTAATTGTGTATTGCACATGTCCTCCGTGGTGGCGGAGGGGACCTACAATTTTAAGTGGGTTCCGAACCACAGAAACCTTAATTTTACTACCTTAAACTATACCCAATCTATCAACATATGCATCTAATCGATTTTTAAGCATATTTCTAGACGTGCTACTAATTACTTTTACCGGCACACTATTCCAGCTATTTACTATTCTATGCGTAAAAACGTTTTTGGCAACTGCTGTCTCGAACCTTCTACTTGTCAGCTTACACCCATTATTTCTAGTTCTACTATATTGTGCTATTTCGAAAAAGCTATCTCTATTTACATTATCGAGCCCATTCATAATTTTAAAAACCTGGATTAGATCACCCCTTAGCCTCCTAGTCTCGAGTGTAGTCAATTTTAACTCCTTAAGTCTATCCTCTTACGACTTTGACCTAAGCGACGGAATCATCTTGGTTGCTCGTCTTTGAACTCTTTCGATTTTGCCTACATCCTTGCGCATATACGGATTCCAAAATTGGATCGCGTACTCCAAATGGTGTCTAACTAATGATTTATAAAGAGGAACAATAATATCGCGCGATTTGTACTCAAAATTCCTAGCTATAAAACCTAGCACTTTGTTCGCCTTATTGACCGCTGCTATACTTTGTTTTGTCACTTTTAAATAACCAGTGACTATAACTCCTAAATCTTTTTTCCTGATCTACGTTTGCCAACTCCTTCCCTGACATACTATATGCAAAATTACTGTTACACGAACCTATATGTAAAATTTTGCACGTATCAACGTTAAATCTCATTTGACATGTGACTGACCAATCAACGATTTTGCTCAGATCTTCCTGGATTTTATCTCTATCTTCGTCATTAATCGCCCTACCATCCAACTTCGTGTCATCCGCAAACTTTGAAACTGTACTGACTAGGCCGACATCTAAATCGTTAATATATATAAGAAAAAGCAAGGGGCCCAATACAGAACCCTGTGGAACGCCGCTCGCTACATTAGCCCAACATGACTCCGCTCCATCAACGACCACCCTCTGTTTCCTACCTCGCAACCACTCTTCTATCCAATTTATTACTACACCCCTGATTCCATGAGCCTTAGTTTTTTCAACGAGTTTTTTGTGCGGTACGGTGTCAAATGCTCTTTGAAAACCTAAATATACTACATCTACCGCCCGATGACTATTGTAAACTTCAACCACGCTTTGAAAAAAATCCTAAAAGATTAGTTAAGCAAGATTTGTTTCGCCTAAAACCGTGCTGCGTATTTCTAATCAACTTATGCAATTCTAAGTGTTCGACTATACGATCCCTAATTATCGATTCCAGTAGCTTACCTACAATAGACGTTAAACTGATTGGCCTGTAATTTCCCGTCGCACCTTTATCGCCTTTCTTAAAAATAGGTGTTACATTTGCTAACTTGAAATTATCTGGTATGCACCCATCAGAAATAGACGCATTAAAAATCTTTGTTAGCGGCACAACAATGCTTTCTTTTAATTCTTTTAGTTGTATGGGATATATGGAATGCGGCCCCGGTGATTTAAACATTTTCATTTTACTAATATAATGCATTACCTCCCTTTTACTAACCACAATATTATCTAAAGTATTACCATTTTCAAAAGGTATTATGTCTATGACCGTAGGGATGTTCGTTATATCTTCTATTGTAAAAACTGACGGAAAAAATTCGTCTAACAGAGTAGCCATTTGTTTGCTTTCAGAAACTAGCTCACCGTCAGAATTTCTCAACGGTCCCAACACGGTCTTTACCGGGTTCCTGTTGTTAACGTGCCATATTGAAAAAATCGCTTGGGGTTTTCTTTGCCGTCACGAGCTATGGAAATTTAATCACGCTTGGACTTTTTTATTACACTTTTCGCTTCACGCCTTAGAGATATGTAGTTGTTTCGTAACCACAAATTATCTTTATCGCACTTATGTAGCCTATAAGCCCTATCTCTACTCTGTATAATATCCCTTACTCTAGAAGTAAACCACAAGAGCTTGTTATTTACTTTCGCACGCTTGATCTTGTACGGTACACATTCCTCATTTATAGTCCTAAATACTGTTTCAAACGATTCCCACATTATTTTTGCGTTGGAGGTTCCCATTACGTTTTCCTAATTGACGTGTGACAATTCATTTCTAAATTTACGAAAGTTAGGAATTTTAGTCGAGTTAGCTGGTTTCGAGTGACTTACTGAGAGGACAAACTCTGCCATATTGTGATCGCTATTGCTTAACGGTTCTATTACTTGAAGATCAGTGATAAGCCTATCATTCGTAGTTATTACGAAATCTAAAATACTGTCCAACCTCGTAGGTTTCCCAACCTTTTGAATAAAAAAGCTATCCTCGAGAGAAATATATATATATATATATATTATATATATATATATGTGTGTGTGTGTGTGTGTGTGTGTGTGTGTGTGTGTAAGAGGAGAGTGTGGACACCAATGAACCAGGGAAGTACTCCGGGGTGGATGTTAGACAGGAGACAGGGAGTACTAGAACTCGTTTCTCCTGTCACTGTCCTCCTTAGCCGATCTTTTTCCGCGTCTCATCTACCCTGTGAGCAGTCCAGCATGCTCTCTAACACACACTTCTCCCTCTATTCCTCATTACAGCTACACGCATCTTACACAATACATAACCTTTTCAAAATTTATATTAAAAAAAATTACATAATTGAACCTTGGAGTCCTTGTTTGTGGCTCTCTCCGTCTTCTGTGGAGAAATCACTTTTGCGGGCGCTCGCCCTTGGCCACCTCCTTACAACATAAAAAAAAATATGTGCGTGTGAAAAGTACAGTTTTTTGTAATTATGATTACAAAAACTGGAAATGTTTTCAACAGAAGTTATTTTGTTTGAAAATCGAGTATTTGTACAGAAAATTGTTGACAATGGACAATCGACTTATTTGAAAGACAAAGTTTCAACAATTTCACCTTTCAACAATTTAGTACGATAAAGAAAATTAATTTTAAAATTACCAAATCGTTTTTTTCTTTTATATGGTGAAAGGAAGCACAGCAAATGACAAAGCTTTTTTCATTTAACATAATAGATTGCCTCTTTTCACTAATCACAATATTGATACATCACAACAAAACTTGTCATTCAATCATGTTTCAATATATATATAATGTTATAATGTTATAATGTTTCAGACCAACAAAGACCCTAGGATCCACTCATGGCTGGTCTACCTAACTGTGTTCGTAATCGTGTATTGTGTATGTCCTCCGTGGTGGCGGAGGGGACCTACAATTTTACGTGGGTTCCGAACCACAAGAACATAAGAAATTTATGTAAAAACTGCCGGTAATTTGGCAACGACCAATTTTTACGAAACTAAATAATTATCAATTTAAAACTAATTAATTATCGATTTAAAACTAAAGATAGAATCTCTGGATCCAGAGGATCAAGTCATAATAGACTACTATCCACAAATGTTACACTCTATATCTATTTATAACGGACATGCAAATATATCAGATCCAAAGAATCCAGTCAATTTCATTACGGTATCCATCAAGTACGGTCCATATCGATTGCGGACCAAGTCAAAATTTACAACCATATACATTACAATATATACACTTACGAGGAAAGTGTAGGTGTGGCTGTAAAGACTGTAGAGTAATGTAGAAATGTGTGTGCACCCATTATGGGTCTCCCATTTAAAGGTGTTTGTGGGGCAAGTGAAGATCATGAGTTTTTCAATACCTCACAGTACTATGGGGGGCACCGCTCGGCAGAGGAATCTCTTTAAATGGGGTGTGTAAGGACAGAGAGTATCCCCTAACCCAAGACGCTGCCTCCCTATATCCCACAACACTTGTGTTGAGCTGTGGGATCTATCCCCACAAAGCCTTAATTTTACTACCTTAAAACTATACCCTTTCTATCAACATGCGCGTCTAATCGATTTTTAAACATGTTTATAGACGTGCTACTAATTACTTCTACGGCAAACTATTCCAGCTATTTACTATTCTATGCGTAAAAAAGTTTTTCGCAACTGCTGTCTCGAACCTTCTACTTGTCAACTTACACCCGTTATTTCTAGTCCTATTATATTGAGATATTTCGAAAAAGCTATCTCTATCTACGTTATCAAACCCATTCATAATTTTGAAAACCTGGATTAGATCACCCCTTAACCTCCTAGTCTCGAGAGTAGTCAATTTTAACTCCTTAAGCCTATCCTCGTACGACTTTGACCTAAGAGACGGAATCATCTTAGTTGCTCGTCTTTGAACTCTTTCGATTTTGTCTATATCTTTGCGCATATGCGGATTCCAAAATTGGACCGCGTACTCCAAATGGGGTCTAACTAATGATTTATAAAGAGGAACTATAATATCGCGCGATTTGTACTAAAAATTTCGAGCTATAAACCTAACACTTTGTTCGCCTTATTGACCGCTGCTGTACTTTGTTTCGCTACTTTTAAATCACAGTGACTATAACTCCTAAATCTTTTTCCTGCTCTACGCTTGTTAAATCTTTCCCTGACATACTATACGCAAAATTACCGTTACGCGAACCTATATGCATAATTTTGCACTTATCCACGTTAAATCTCATTTGCCATGTGACTGACCAATCAACGATTTTATTCAGATCTTCCTGAATTTTACCTCTATCTTCGTCATTAATCGCCCTACCACCCAGCTTCGTGTCATCCGCAAACTTTGAAACTGTACTGACTAGGCCGACATCTAAATCGTTAATATATATAAGAAAAAGCAAGGGGCCCAATACAGAACCCTGAGGAACGCCACTCGCTACATTAGCCCAACACGACTCCGCTCCATCAACGACCACCCTGTTTCCTGCCTCGCAACCACTCTTCTAGCCAATTTATTACTACACCCCTGATTCCATGAGCCTTAGTTTTTTCAATGAGTCTTTTGTGCGGCACGGTGTCAAACGCTTTTGAAAATCTAAATACACTACATCAACCACCCGATGTCTATCGTAAACGTCAACCACGCTTTGGAAAAATTCTAAAAGATTAGTTAAGCAAGATTTGTTTCGCCTAAAACCGTGTTGCGTATTTCTAACCAGATTATGCACTTCTAAGTGTTCGACTATACGATCCCTAATTATTGATTCCAGTAGCTTACCTACAACAGACGTTAAACTGATTGGCCTATAATTTCCGCCGCACCTTTATCGCCTTTCTTAAAGATAGGTGTTACGTTTGCTAACTTGAAATTATCTGGTACGCACCCTCAGAAATAGACGCATTAAAAATCTTTGTTAGCGGCACAACAATGCTATCTTTTAATTCTTTTAGTTGTATGGGATATATGGAATCCGGACCCGGTGATTTACGCGTGTTCATTTTATCAATATAGCGCAATACTTCCCCTTCACTAACGACAATATTATCCAAAATATTACCATTATCAAAAGGTATTATGTCTATGACCGTAGGGATATTCGCTACATCTTCTATAGTAAAAACCGACGTAAAAAATTCGTTTAGCAAGGTAGCCATTTCCTTGTTTTCAGAGACTAGATCTCCATTTACATTTTTCAATGGACGTAAGACACTTTTTACTGGATTTCTATTATTGACGTATTGAAAGAATCGTTTGGGGTTTTCTTTACCGTCACGAGCTATGGAGATTTCAAATTCGCGCTTGGACTTTTTTATTACACTTTTCGCTTCACGCCTCAGAGATATGGAGTTGTTTCGTAACAACAAATTGTCTTTATCGCACTTATGTTGCCTATAAGCCCTATCTCTACTCTTTATAATGTCTCGTACTCTAGAAGTAAACCACAAGGGCTTGTTGTTTACTTTCGCACGCTTAATTTTGTACGGTACACATTCCTCATTTATAGTCCTAAATACCGTTACGAACGATTCCCACATTAGTTTTGCGTTGGAGTTCCCCATTACGTTTTCCCAATTGACGTGTGAAAATTTATTTCGAAATTTACTAAAGTCTGCGTGCTGGAAGTTAGGAATTTTAGTCGAGTTAGTTGGTTTCGAGTGACTTACTGAGAGGACAAACTCTACCATATTGTGATCGCTATTGCTCAACGGTTCTATTACTTGAAGATCAGTAATTAGCCTATCATCCGTAGTTATTACTAAATCTAAAATACTGTCCAACCTCGTAGGTTCCCCAACCTTTTGAATAAGAAAGCTATCCTCGAGAAAATTAACTAAACGATTACCTTCCGCGTCTCCCTGCATTGTATCGTAATTCACGTTTGCGCAATTGAAGTCACCCATAACTAAAGCCTGCTCACTACCGATTATTCTCTTTAGTTCATGATATAACGCTTCGTCCGTATCAGCTGTTTGATTTGGGGGCCTATATATAACCGCAACAAGAAGTTTGAAATCGTTCAATTTAAGTTCTGCTATAGTCGAATCTATCGGTTCTGGAATTGAGTGCTTTACTTCTATAACGTTCGCAATATTATCTTTGATATACAACATAACACCGCCTCCTCGCCTACCTATTCTGTTTTTAACAAAAAGTCTATAACCTTTAATTTGATATTCCCCTACAAAGTCACGTGTTTCAGTGCTAAGCCACGATTCATTTATCGCAATTAAATCAGTCTTTACAAGCAATTAAGAAAAAAATTCGTTTATTTTATTTCGTAGGCTACGAGCATTTAAGGATAGAACCTTCAAATTGCTTGCAATTACGACACCTTCGCGAGCGCGGGGGAAACTTGTAGAATTTACGCTGGGACCGTTCGAGTTACGGCAGCCTGAAAAGAAGAGACAGTATTATGAAATAGTCTTCCTAAACGCGCAGCTCCTACGTCATTAAGATGAAGTCCATCTTCGAGGAACAAGTCTCTCCTGCCGTAGAAACTGTTCCAAAAATTCGCATAATGCACTCCTTCCTGTTGGCAAAGAGACTTTAGGTTATTGTTAATATAGGTCGCCTTGCTGTAAAAATCGTTACGTTGGATAATTCGAGGAAGTATACCTGTTAAGACAATCTTATTAGTTTTCTCCTTTAGTCGCTCTATTAAGTCCCTGTACCTAGCCAGCAGTTCTTCCGATCTAGAATTTAAAACGTTATTAGTACCGACATGAATAACATACGTTGTGTCCTCGGCGGTACCGTCTGTAAAATGGTCAAACACTATTAGTTATATCCTCCACCCTTGCACCAGGGTAGCAGTAACGGCGCCTACGACGAGGGTTTCTCCCACAGAATTCCTCGAGCTGCCCTCGAACAATGGAATCGCCAACGAGTCGTATTTCCGGTTCATCAGCATCTTCGAAACCTAAAACAGAAAACTTATTGCTTGTTATTACTGGTAGACAAGTCTTTGCTTTTCGCAATGGGGCTCCATTTCGCACTCGAACGAAGGGTTGGGAACTAGGGGAAGAGAGAGGGCTATTAATACTATTTATATTATTAGTAGAAACTGAGGCATGAGGGGTCGTAACTGGAGTCTCAAGGGAATCCAATTTTGCCGTCAGAAGCATCACGCTTTCTTGAAGCCTCACCCGGCCTCCCTCTCACGGTCTAATTCGTTCCTCAGGACTTCCATGCTTGAGCACCACCTGCAAACTAATTGTTCATTATATTAGCCATTGTAAACGCGTAAGCTGCAAATTTCCCTTCACAGCGACTGCAAGTACTTGACGGGGGTGCCATGCTTTTAATTAGTTAAAAACAAAAAAAAAAACACAAAACGAGCGTTTGGAAATTAATAAATTACAACGTAGGTCTACCGCGTGCTTATTGTGCCGTCACCTGCGAAAACCCGCAAAATTGTTCTTGAAACGCAGAAAAAGGTTCTTGTAACACAATTTTATGCTAAATGAATATATAATTAAGCTACCGACGAAAGAAATGTTAAAGAAAAAGTATTAAATGAAACTTATCTGGTCACTGTTTACTGACTTAATCCTTTTTTTCCCACGGTAGGTGACCTTTTTGGAGGTCAGGTAGTGTGTGAAGGAAAAATGAACCTTAAGAAAACACGTTTCTGATAGATTTGAAAAACAACAAAGGCAAACCAAGGGAATTTCAACCCTATGACTGCACGTTGTCTGATTGATTTGAAAAACAAACAAGGAAGTAGCCTTGGTTTGATCAAATAATATAGTACTGAATAACGTCAATAAATGAAATATATTCGTTAATGAATGATTAGTAGCACGAAGTAATTTAGTTAAGAATGCACGGAACACTTTTTTTTAAAACACTTCAACGAAAACCACTTATTCAATTGATAACAGGACACTCGATAAAACACGTCTGTTCACAAGGAAAGACTGATCACGACTCATATATATATATATATAAAAAGTTATATATATATATATATGCACTAAAATCACAAAATAACACGTGACCTTATTAATCAGCAAACAACCACAAGGAAAAGGAAACACAAAGTCCGAGCGCTTTCGTGATATATTCACATGTGAATATATCACGAAAGCGCTCGGACTTTGTGTTTCCTTTTCCCTGTGGTTGTTTGCTGATATATATATATATATATATATATTAGTGATGGATCGAATAACCGCAACCGCAACTGCACTACAACCGCACAAAAATTCACAACCGCAACCGTAACCGCAACCGCCGTTCCATAAGTGCGGTTGCGGTTGTAAAAGCTTAGTTAATTTTAATTTTAGGTTAATTAGAAATATTTCTTTTTTTAAAAAGAAAATGATGGGTCTCCTTATGCGTGCTTAAACGTGACGTCATACGGCTGCCGTAGTAAAATTGTTTTGAAGCAGGTTCAGGAAGAACTAGCAAGACTGTGTGAAAATGTTGATGTGACAAACCCTGAACCAGTCAAAAAGCAGCCAAAAAGAGCCCGAATGACTGATTCTCCTGAGCCAAGTTCTTCAAAGTCGTCACTACTGGACTCGATGAACGCATTTTTGAGTTCAAGCAGTGAAGAAGAAGAAAGTTCACCAAGGATCAACAAGAAGATGCGAGTTCTTCTAGACAACTATCACAAAGAAAAAAGAATTGCTCCCGACGATGATCCTCTTCAGTGGTGGAAAGATAACGAACTAAAATACAAAGAACTTGGCTGTATTGCAAGAACATATCTTGCTTGCCCTTCAAGTAGCATTCCAAGCGAGCAGCTCTTCAGTGGAGCGGGAACGTTGTACGATGAGAGGCGTTGCCGCTTGAAAGGTGAAAATGCAGCAAAAATATTATTCTTGAAATTCACACTGCCTGTCATTAAGTTTGACATCAGTTTTTCAAATGAATAATAATCCATAACTTTCCAATGGGTGGAGGCTGGGGAAAGTGGTAGGTGGGATGAACAGTGCGATGGGTCCTCGTCCCTCATCCTGGTAACACACTTAGTGCAAAATATGGTTTTAATTAATTTGACCTATTCTTTCATAATAGCTATATAAGTTTAGAATATACTTCATTTAAATAGTATTTATTTAGTAAATACCTTATGTTGAACACAAGTTTTGCAACACACAAATAGCGGTAGCGGTGTATTGCAAAACTTGTGTTCAACATAAGGTATTTACTAAATAAATACTATTTAGTATATATTATGTACCAAGTGTGGCTAAATCGCACTATAGTGGCTAAATCCAGTTAATAATTACGCATTTTTCCTAGTATATGATAACCGCAACCGCAACCGCGGTTGGAAAAAATTCGACAACCGCAACCGCGGTTGTGAAAAACCGACCACTCGATCCATCACTAATATATATATATATATTCAAAACTGCCTCAGCAGCTTCCTCTTCAGAACGGTCACCTACTCCTCACTCCTTCCCCCTCTTCACACGAAAACCCCGTGTATAACACCTTTACACAAATGCCACTTGTTTAACGCATCAGCCGCTATCGAAATTACCTCCTTTCACCCGATCGCGACTGTAAACAAGTCATTATTCCCCTAAAGTATACAATAGTTCGATAAAATGGCATGTTGGGGGAGGGGGGTTTCACATGTCTCATTTTTCCTCACAAAATTACAGAAAGCTCTTTACAAAAACGCTTTTTTTCACCTCCAACAAACAGGAATGCTCAAAGACCAGACTCCTGCACGTGCCAAACTATAGCATTATAGTGGCAAAGTGAGGTACTATTGGAATAAATAAATAAATGCATTTGAGTAATTTTAATTGTAAACATGCTCATAAAATGCAGCATTTATGAACTTGATTACATTTAAAATCACACACACACACACACACACACACACAAATATATAATATATACCGGGTGTCCGAGAATTATCTGTACAATTTTTGGCTGTTATTAAAAGTTAACCATGAAGTGTAGAAATTCCAGTGTGTCCCATTTTACAGAGAATCTCATTAAGTTTTTTCTGATACCACGTTTTGACAAGTTTTTTAGAAATGTACGCGGGTGACAGACATTCATGATTTAAAAGCAAGAATCACAGCTGCTATTGAGCGAATTGATGTGGATATGCTGCAGCGTACATGGCAACATTTGGAGTATCGATTGGATGTTTTGCGAATCACTAATGGTGCACATATCGAATGTTTGTAACAACGTTACTTTAATAAAAGAAACTTTTGAAAATACAGATTCTAAATAATCTTGTTTAAGAATTTTACGTGTGTTATCAAGAATTTTATTAAAAGATGAAATTGTACAGATAATGTTCGGACACACTGGAATTTCTAAAAAACTTGTCAAAACTTGGTATCAGAAAAAACTTAGATTCTCTGTAAAATGGGACAACACTGGAATTTCTACACTTCATGGTTGACTTTTAATAACAGCCAAAAATTGTACAGATAATCCTCGGACACCCTGTATATATATATATATATATATATATATATATATATATATATATATACACTTCATTCGATCTTTGACGGCTTGCGTGAAACACTTCAATAAAATTTTTATTCACTTGCTCCTTGTCGAGTATAAATAGCTGAATTTTTTAATTAAAATAAGGTTAACCTTAGTTTCAAAGCATATCGCCTTACAAGGCTTCTTATTCATTACGAGTAAAGTTTATAGATTTTTTCTTTTTGTCGCTAACCCTCTTCGTAGATCCTTATCAGTTAAGGTAAGTTCATTGTATTATCTTGGGATTGAATTACGTGATTTAATTAAAAGAATATACTCGTATTTTTATGATTTATTATTGACTAAGAAACGTAAAATCTTGATGTTGAACTACGGAAATCTCTATTTATATTATGGTCTGTTACTTGAACCCATTCATTTAGTTTATGAACTAAATGAATGGGGTCCTTTAACCCCCCCTACTTTCTTCTTTTAACCCCCCCTACTCTCTGCTTTCTCTCGGGCTAACCTTAGACTAAGTCTTAGGGTCTTTGTTAGCCTAAGCTTCTGTAGATCTGTTGATCCATAGATTTTAATCGAATATGTGTAAACTTGCAAACTGCATTTTCCATTACTATTTCTAAGAGTAAAAGTTAAATAAAAATAGTTTGATGTTAACTATACAGGGTGTTCCATAAGTCCGGTGTCATAGGAAAATTTCTTTTAAATTAAATTTACAAAATATATTAGAACTAAAACAAATGTTCAAATTGATGTCTTATTTTTGGAAAAGGCGGAAGCCTTTTCCTCACGAGTGTAACTCGCTTCTATATTAGCCATTGCGTGTTATTCTACCTGCAACTAAAAAAGAAGTCCCAAAACAAGACATCAATTTGAACATTTGTTTTAGCTCTAATATATTTTGTAAATTAAATTTAAAATAAATTTTTCTATGACACCGGACTTATGGGACACCCTGTAGATTTATTGTATAAATTAGTAAATTTTATTAATCCTTCGAGGAACAGGACAAATATAAAATATATTTAAGGATTATTTATTTAAATACTAACAAAATCCTAATTTTTTTATGTACATAAATCGCAACAAAAACTTTGGAAGTGAAATTAAAAATTTAAAAAATGTGCAACATTCTTGAAAATCCTAAAATCGTTATCCAAGATTTAAATGTCATTTCCATTTCATCATTACATGGACTCGCTTTAGTAAATTTAATATTTACTAGTATTTTAACTCTCGTGTCCATATTCATATACCCACAAACTGGTTCAGTGGCACTAACTTCCACCAATTAGATTTTTTTATTCGTTTGATGTAGGTTTTAGGCACTTCATAAATTAAAATTATTAACTTACTTAGAGCTTAACTTTAATTCTGAAACTTTAATTTTTAGAAAATTTTAATTTTTTGTAACTGAATTTTGAAACTTTACTTTTTGAAACTTTAATTCTGAAACTTTAGAACAATTGCAACGGTAAAACTAACTTTTCGATATGTAAAGATTATTTTTTGGGTGACTTTTGTAAATAAAACATAAATAGAAATATTTTTCTCTTTTCTTCCAAGGATTAAGAAGCTTCAGTAACAAGAATATTAAATACATTTAGATTTTATTTTTAAATAAGTCAAATGATAATGGCCTTCCATCGAACTTCTACGTCGTACTCTGAAACCGATTATTTATTTTTGGTCGGAAGAGAACTTCGTAAGTACGTTGGAAAGACAAGGTTCGTCGGTTCACTGATGACCAAGTAAAGCTCGTCTTGAGTAATCGTCGACCCGGAGTAATCGTCGACCCGTAATAAAAAAAAAATATATATATATATTATATATATATATATATATACACACTCATAACCTCGTAGTAGTTCAGTGCGTTGGTCTTTATTCACGCGAAGGTCAAGCTGGTGGCCCCACCTCAAGGCCTTGCCCAGTGAAGGAGCGAGTTGCTCTCTTGCGATCTCCATCGCGCATAGCCAGGCACACCCGGCTCATCTGGTACCGCCCTGAGCTAGGTGTCGTCTTCTTTTGAAGAATTCTACCTTGACACAAGTAATGTTCCTGATCTTCGATAGCTGGTGGAATAATCTTGGCCCCCTGACAACCAAGCTGTTTTCCTTTAGATTTCAGGGTGTCCCTTGTCTGGCCTTTAGTGTGGGAACACTACATATTCTACCTTTCCTATTTCCCACTTGTTTGGGTGGTTGATGGGTTCAGCTTGAGGTTAGGTACCAGTTTTTCCATTATTTTCCACGTGTAAATTATGGTGTCTCTCTCTCTTCTTCTTTCCAGTGAATATAGATTTAATTTAGGAAGTCTTTCCCAGTAGTTGAGTTCTTTGCAGCCATCAATCTTGGCTGTGAAATTTCTTTAAATTTCTTCTAGCATATTAATTTCTTTTTTCATATGGGGACGTCAAGACAGAGCAGTATTCAAATTTTGGTACGAGCAGTGTTTTCAGCAGGGGAATCATTACTCTCTTGTCCCTTCTTTTAAAGGTTCTCAGTACCTGTCCCACGACTTTTTTTGCTTTGTTCATCGCTATCTTAAATGTAAAATTTCACTTTTACGTGGAGGTCGAAATGTGACAATAAAACCCACACTGATAGACGGAGTTTATTTCCACAACAGTTTCAATGTCCACTGACATCCTCTTTCTGTATCCACCCGAAGAGGATGCCAGTGGGCATCGAAATTGTTGTGGAAATAAACTCCCGTCTATTAGTGTGGGTTTTATTGTCACTCATCGCTATCTGATTTTGTGTCTCAAATTTCGCATCGTCGGTCATTATAACCCCTAAATCTATTGTTTTCTTACTTCTCTAAATTTCCTTTCTATCTGGGGCATAACACTGGGGAACAAATTTCAAATTTTTGTCTATTGAATTAGATTTGACAGTTAGTTCTAGGTAATTTGGGTGCGCTGAGCACGAATTTTTACTCGGTTTTGCTCTATCAGGTCCTGATTTTGCTCAACACCCCTCCTCTTTCGTCGTATTCATAAAAAGGTTTTTTTCTCAATACTCGCTGTCTTTTTGCAGTTACACATTATGCAACTAGGTTTTTATCTAGGTATTTGTACCTATTGTTATGGTATTGTTGTATTATGTATATTTTTATATGTAACACCCTAAAAATATTTTTAATTTTGTCATTTTTAACCCATTTTAATATTAGTAAATTAAGCTAAAAATATCATAGAATTCTAAAATTTTCTCGGGCGTTCCTGTTCTCTGTAGAGTATTCTAGAGGGACAACTAAAATGTATAAAAGCGACTCGTTTCCAGAGTTAATCAGTCAATTCAATCAGTCAGTCAGTCAGTCAGTTGAGTTAGTTAATTAAGTTTGGGCATTAACATAATTTTGAATTGGCATATGATTTAGTGAGTAATTTTGTCATCGTGATTTAATATAGTTGATTTAATTAGACGTAATTTATATTGTACCTACTCATCCGTGTTTCTAGTTTAATTTTATAGATTGTAAGTACCTATTTCATAATAAGTACCTATTTAAACTAATTTTTGTGTTTATATTTCAGATTTTCTTAAATTTATATGAATTAAGGGCTTTAAATACCTTTACAAATTGGCAGAACAATCAAGCAATATGTCATCAAGCACTAGAAAGTTCAAATGCAAAAACAACCCTGATTCCTTCTGTTATATATGTGGAAATTTTACACTTCCACATCAACGAGCAAATATAACTGACTTCGTAAAAAGAGCTTACTTAGCTTATTTTGGCATAAAAACTGGGGGACCAAGATAAATCGTGGGCTCCACATAAAGCCTGCACTATATGCATTGAAAGACTGCGACATTGGACGAAGGGTTCGGATTCAAAAATACCTTTTGGAGTTCCGATGGTAAGTTTATGATTTCATAAATCTACGTAATTTAATCACTAGTATACTGTAACTTACCTAAATGTAATTGTAACTTAGGTACATAAACAAAAATTTACAGAAAATGTTTATAAGAATCTCAAATATTGCATAAGGTTGAAACACATAGAAATGTTAAATGTTTGGGTGATAACTTTTGATAAAATTCATAAAAACAAGTCTCTCGTCGCTTTTGTTAACGCTTTACAATTTTTTTTCCATATCAGGTGTGGCGAGAGCCTACTAACCACGAGACCGATTGCTACCTTTGCTTTGTCAAGACTTCGGGCTTCACTAAGAAAAATAAACATTGTATCGAGTACCCAAATTTCGACACCGCGATACGACCTGTGTACATTCAAATGAGATCCCCATTCCAAAATTTAAGGGTCTGCCAACTCAAGAATTAGTTGAAGATGTTCCTGAAAATATTGTTATGCACTTTGAGGAGTCAGACACCGATTTTGACCCCAGCGTATTTGAAAGTCAAAACGATCCGCAAAAGTTTAACCAGGCCGAGTTGAATGATCTTGTAAGGGATCTAAATTTGCCAAAAAAGGCTGCGGAAATTTTAGCTTCAAGACTTAAAGAGAAAAACTTGCTTACTTCAAACACATACATTTCATTTTACAGAAAAAGAGAAGAAGAACTTGTTAAATGTTTTAGAACAGAGGATAGTTTAGTATATTGCTGCGACATAGTTGGTTTGTTAAAGAAGATGGGGGTTGAGTCTTACGATGCAAATGATTGGCGCTTGTTTTTAGACAGTTCGAAAAGAAGTCTTAAGTGTGTGTTGTTGCATAATGGCAATCTATACGGCTCGATACCGATTGGGCACTCAACAAAATTAAAAGAAAAGTATGAACATATAGAAAAGGTTTTAAATCTTATCAAATATAGGGAGCACGAGTGGATCATATGTGTTGACTTAAAAATGGTTAATTTTCTGCTAGGACAACAAGGAGGGTATACTAAATATCCCTGCTTCCTTTGCTTATGGGACAGCAGAGCCAAGGAAGAACATTATTTCAAACAAATCTGGCCAGCACGAACATCACTTACTGTCGGAGAAAAAAACGTAATTAATCCACCTTTAGTGAGCAGAGATAAAATCATATTTCCTCCTCTGCATATAAAACTAGGCCTCATTAAACAATATGTAAAAGCTTTAGATACGAACGGCGAGTGTTTCAAATACATAACTTCAAAATTTCCAAGTTTAAGTTATGAAAAAATCAAGGCGGGAATTTTCGACGGTCCACAAATAAGAACAATGATTAAAGACAGCAATTTTCCTAATGTCATGAATGAACGCGAAAAAAATGGCTGGTTCTCATTCGTGGACTTGATAGAAAACTTTTTAGGCAATTATAGGGCAGATAACTACGAAGAAATCGTAAAAAAACTTTTAAAGGACTACAAAGAGTTAGGTTGCAATATGAGCATAAAAATGCAGTTTTTGAATAGCCATCTTGACCAATTTCCAAGTAATTTAGGTGATGTAAGTGACGAACAAGGGGAGAGATTCCACCAAGATATAAAAATTATGGAGGAACGGTACCAAGGCCGCTGGGATTCCCACATGATGGCTGATTACTGCTGGTGCTTGAAAAGAGACCTGCCATCAACAAACAAATACGCTAGAAAGTCTTACAAAAGAAAATTTTTGCCACAGTGAAAGCTTCATATCTGTTTGTTTTTTTATTTTAAGTCATTTCTATCGTTATAATGTAATTTTACTGTAGTTTGAACTGCTTGTATTCATGGAACTTGAAAAAAAATTTAACACATGACTTAATTTTTTAGTCCTAATTTGAAAAATCTGGAAAATGGCACATAGGCTGTCGACAAGAATCAGGACCTGATAGAGCCAAACCGAGTTGAAATTCGTATTCAGCGCACCCAAATTACCTAGAATCAAGTGTCAGATATCATTCAATAAAATACGTGTTGCCCAGTGTAATATGATGTCTACTTTAACTCCTCATTTCTTCCATATCTGAAGAGCTGAAATTTGCCGGTGTTAAATTCATGTTGTCTTCTGACCATTTATCTATTCTGTTTGTATCCTTCTGTAGGGCCTCCACCTCTTCTGCATTACTAATTTTTCTGCTGATTTTTTTAATCGTCTGCAAACGATGGTACTATATACTGCTGTTGGTTACTTCATTGTCTATGTATGTTAACATGATAATGAATAGGAGTGGAGCCAATACTGTTCCTTGTGGTACTAAGCTGCGTACTTCTGATTCTGATGATGATATACCTTGGATTTTTACAACCTGCTGACGTCCTCTGAGAAAACTGTAGATCCATTTTTCTACTTTGCCTGTTATTTTCACGTTTCATTTTATGTGCTATTATACCTTGATCACATTTGTCGAACGCTTTAGCAAAATCCGTGTATATGACATCGTAGTTTTCATTGCTTTTAAGTGCGTCTATGATATTGTTATAGTTCTATTAGTTGTGATAGGCATGATCTTCCTGATCGGAATCCGTGCTGGTTCTCATTAAATCTTTGCAGTGTCTCCAAGAAGTCACAAATTTTCTCTATAATTATTCTATCAAACATTTTGGTGAGAAGAAACGTCAGTGACACTGATCTGTAGTTCTTTGCTTGAGATTTCTCCCCTCCTTTATATACAGAGACAATGTTCGCTCTTTTTAGGATGCTCGGTATTTCCCTTGTGTCCAGGGATCTTCTCCATATCCCGGATAAGGGTGTAGCTATTTCATTTCTAGTTTTTAATCAATAATGGGTAAAATAAAACGCTGTCATACACTCTCCTTGTAAAAAAAAAATATATATATATATATATATATATATATATATATATATATATATATATATATATCGTAAAGAACGACGCTTGTATGGGAGATATTCCGCGCAAGACGAGAGAGAACGAAACAAATGAAAAAATGAGGTAACCACCCGGGAATCGAACCTGGGATCTTCCGATTGCCGGTCAGATGCGATCGGAAGATCCCGGGTTCGATTCCCGGGTGGTTACCTCATTTTTTCATTTGTTTCGTTCTCTCTCTCTCGTCTTGCGCGGATATCTCCTATACAAGCGTCGTTCTTTACGTTATTTATACTGCGTGTTCTTTGCAGTTGAATGTGTATATATATATTAGCTTTTTCGACTGAATTTAGATACATTTTGAAGGATTTTCGCACGAATAATCCATATTCGATATTTTGTTCTCCGTTTCAACAATTTTTCACATCGACATTTAAATGTTGAATGCCTAAATCGACAATAGTATCTTAAATAATTACGGCTCGCATTGAATTCGATGTAGGCGAGAGAGAGAGAGAGAGAGAGAGAGAGAGAGAGAGAGAGAGAGAGAGAGAGAGAGAGAGAGAGAGAGAGAGAGAGAGCGCTTCCGAGCGCCCATTACGAATTCAATTCGTCTGTCTCTGCATGTAACATACAATCCGACATTGACTACTTGCATTTCGGCAATGTCATCAACATCAAACATTTCGCGATAGGTTTCGGCTTTTGACATTTGTTTTATGCTTTCTTGACATCATTCCGACAAATTGTCGCACATATTTGACAATTTTCCTATCATTTCAGCATTTATCCGCGCATATCACTAAGTAAAACAAGGTTCATCATTTATTTACTAAGGTTAATTTGAACAACTACACAGTATTTAAATACAAGCAAAATTAACAAAAAAAAACAAAAAAAAACGGTGTTTTGCAAATGCGATTGAATAAACTTCAAATTCTTTCGACAACATTTATTTCACTTCGTCAACGCATCGATGTTTTTGACAGAGAAATCGTCTGAACAGACCATTAACTAAATGGATATGATAACCACGCAAACTGTTTCGACAACGCAGTACGAATGACAATATTCAGTATAAATAAACACTGGAATAGTTTTTAGACATGATGAAGGAAACTAAATGACAGAACATTACGTAATTGACAATTGTGACTGCGTTTGACAAGAATCAAAACGCTTTCTAATTGAAAATTGCTGCACTATTTATTAATTACAATTACAATAACACCTACGTCAACCAACCACCCACGTTCTGCAACGTGAACCAATCCAAAGCGAATGCGCGAAACTCGAGTTTTCTTCGGGTTGAATATACTGAACTCGATTAACCAGTTTTTCGAAGCTGAATGAACTCGAACGTCAGAATGGCACCGCGTCAATATAACCGTATTTCCACAGAAGACAAATACAGTACTTATTGATTGCTATAACAATGGCGAGGACGCTGTGGCATTGGCACGACAACCAAGCATTAAAAGAACAACGGCTTACACGACTGCTTCAAACTACGTTCGTATGGGACGTATTGAAATAACGCCTGAAACGGTAAGCAAACCTCTCTCTCTCTCTCTCTCTCTCTCTCTCTCTCTCTCTCTCTCTCTCTCTCTCTCTCTCTCTCTCTCTCTCTCTCTCTCTCTCTCTCTCTCTCTCTCTCTCTCTCTCTCTCGTATAGGAGAGAGAGAGAAACAATGAAGCGTATGTCCGCCTGTGTAGGGAAGTGAAGGCGAAGGTTAGACTAGCGAAACGTAACGAAGAACTACGGGTGGCAAGCCTCTGCAAGGGGAACCCTAAAGGAGTTCTTCAGTTATGTTAATAGTAGAAAGCCCATTAGAAGCATGATAGGTCCATTAAAGGACCGAAGCGGCGTTCTGTGGACCTCCGACGCGGACATCGCCAATGTGCTTAATGAGTACTTTGCGGGAGTGTTCACCAGAGGACACCCGCATCATCCCCGAGCCAGGCGTGAGGCACGAAGGTGCTGGCCTGGATAGTGTTCGATGTACCGCGACAGTCGTTGCCGATAGAATAAACAAACTGAGCGCGTTTAAGGCTCCTGGGCCAGACCAGTTTCTCCCCAGAGTGTTGCGGGAGGTGCACGACCAGGTGGCTCCCCACCTGGCTAGTCTTCAACAAATCGTTGGAGACGGGTCAGGTGCCTGGTGACTGGAGGGAAGCCAACGTGACCCCTATCTTTAAGAAAGGGGATCACGAAAGTCCAGGAAACTATCGTCCCATTAGTCTCACTTCAGTTGTAGGTAAATCATTAGAGGGGATAATAGTGGATAGGATCGTTGACCATTTGGATTCGTACAAGCTGCTTGGGGACAACATGGGTTTAGACGGCATAGGTCGTGTCTCACCAACTTGCTCAAGTTTTTCCACGTCATGTTGAGTGAGTATGATAAGAGTAGGGCGATTGATATACTTTATCTCGACTTTCAGAAAGCCTTTGATAAGGTACCTCACTGCCGGCTAATGGCGAAAGTGCGCGGGCTGGGAAGTAGGTAGGTGGATTGAAAACTGGCTGAAGAATAGGCGGCAGAGGGTTGTAATTAAAGGGGTTAGTTCGGGT
Organism: Bathynomus jamesi; assembly: GCA_023014485.1. Lineage (NCBI taxonomy): Eukaryota > Metazoa > Arthropoda > Malacostraca > Isopoda > Cirolanidae > Bathynomus > Bathynomus jamesi. Next base: position 302,779 of record JAJOZX010003566.1, on the reverse strand, counting down.
TGGGCCTCGGTCACTAGTGGGGTTCCTCAGGGTTCCGTTTTGGGGCCGCTGTTGTTTATCATTTACATAAATGATATAGACGGTGGCATCGTCAGTCGGATCGCCAAATTCGCTGATGACACCAAGCTTGGGGACAATGTTGGGACGCCGAAGGCGATCGAGCAACTGCGTGCGGACCTAGGTAGGATAGGAGAGTGGTCCGAAAAATGGCAAATGCCGTTTAACTTGGGCAAATGCAAGGTGATGCACATTGACTACGCCAATCCCAAGTCGGACTACTCGATGTTGGGGAACAATATCGAGGCGACTGATTTGGAAAAGGACTTGGGTGTGCTAATTAGCAGCGACCTTAAGTTTACCAAACAGTGCGTAGAGGTGGAAAAGAAAGCCTGCGAGTGCAGGCGAGGGCCACAAAGTTAATCCCCTTCCGTTAGGCATATGGGCTACAATCGACGGTTACGCGCCCTGAACTTGTTTTCGCTAGAAACTCGGAGGCTGCGCGGTCAACTGATCGAGGTTTTCAAGCTCTTACGCGGGTTCAACGATGTCGATTTTAGAAGCATGTTTAGTTTAAATGATAACCCAACTCGCAACAATGGTTGGAAGTTGGATTTGAAACAGTTTAGGACTAGTGTGGTTGGGAATTACTTTACGTATAAGATATGTGACAGGTGGAACAGTTTACCTTCAGAAGTTGTGAACAGTTCCTCTGTGAATCAGTTCAAGAAAAGGTTAGACCAAATCTTGCACACTATTTGAGGGTGTAGAAAAGTTTCCCTGGCACCCGTTGCCATTGGTACCTCCTCGGTATGGGCCGCAAGGCCTTTTGAGGTACTTCTTTTCCTTGTAACTCCTTGTAACTCTCTCTCTCTCTCTCTCTCTCTCTCTCTCTCTCTCTCTCTCTCTCTCTCTCTCTCTCTCTCTCTCTCTCTCTCTCTCTCTCTATATATATATATATATATATATAATATATATATATATATATATATATATGAAAATTATTTCACGAAAGTAACACGTGAAAAATATTTATGATGAATAAAACCACGAAGGAAAGGAAACACAAAATGGTGCTCAAGCGCTTTCGTCTAATGACATATATATATAAAGCGTCGCGAGTACGAGGGGCGAACTCGCCAAACCAGTTTTGAGATAGACGCATTTGAACTTTGTGACTATTGTGTACGAGGGGCACATAGCGCAAATACTGTACACGCATTGAAAATAACTGCATTTTGAGCATACGAGAAGGGTATTTGGCTATAGCAAGTTGTCTGTGGATGGGGAAGGGTTGGAACTATTCATTCGTGGAACAATCGCAAAATCGCCAATGTGCCGAGTTCACACCTCGTACTCTGGACGCCTCATGTACTATTGGGTGCCCCACCCCACCAAAAAAGTCTCTTTTTTTTTTTTACCCGTTATTTTATAAAGAATGTATACTTTATTATTGGGGTTTCTTCTTCAGAAAGGTAATAGACTGAGGTTTTTATTTCGCATATATTTATATATACATATACATTTCTAATGGCTGAAACCTTGATGCCACGTTTGTAGCTGCAACATAAAATCAAGATCGTTGAGTGGTTTCATGTGACAAATTCTGTGGCGTAGGTGCAGAGGAACTTTTGCAGAGATCCACCTGATATAAAGACAATATCACGAATTGTTAGAAAATTTCAAACAAAAGGAAATGTAATCAATGAACATAAGGGTAATAGTGGTAGGCGACGATCCACAACAACTTTGCAACACGTAAATATGGTTCACGAAATTATTGCGCGCAGTCCGCAGAAATCAAGTCGACGTTTATCAGCAGAAGTAGGTATTTCACGAACATCTCTGTATCGTGTACTTTGTACCGAATTAAACCTTTTTCTCTACAAAATTCATTCACAAGTTTCACTGACTAATTTTCAAAAAACAAAAAACAAAGGGAGTTCGCAACATGGATGTTAGCAAAGGTAGAAGATCCTGAGATTTTGGAACACATCCACTTCACTGACGAGTGTTATGTACATCTGTCTAGGGAGATTAATAAGCAAAACATTCGTTACTGGGGAAGTCATGCTGGCGTTTTAATAGAGCTTCCACGTACTGTTGCTAAACTCAACATTTGGGTCACTGCTGGGTGGTATGATGTAATAGGTCCGCACTTCTTTGAGAATGAAACTGGAAAAGCAACTCAAAACGGCAACGCAAAATTCATATCGTCAGATGCTACAAGATTTCTACTTACCACAACTAATTAGTTTGTTTCGTAAAAGAAATAACTGCATTACCCCAAATTCACAGTGGTTTCAGCAGGATGGAGCATCTCCACACACTGCTTGTGAAACACAACTTTTTGAAGAAGCATTTTTCCGGGCGACTAATCTCTCTTCATGAGCCAGTGGCATGGTTCCCATACTCACCTGACCACACACCCTCTGACTCGTTTGTGTGTGAGGTTACATAAAAGACAGGACTTATTCTACTAAGCCTAAGACACTTGAAGACCTGAAGACCAAAATCTATGAGGTGATCAACAACATCCCAGCTGAGCTATTTCTAAAAATTATGTCAAACATTTGTGTAAGGTTCAATGTTGTGTTAGGAAAACCGGCCATTACACTGAACATGTTGAATGTCTGGATTCCTTTTCTTAGGTTAGAACGTTTATTTAGAAACAGGGCCATTTTTTTTGGAACACCTGTGTGTGTGTATATATATATATATATTATATATATATATTATATATATATATATATATATATATATATATATATATATATATAATCATACTATCCTATATGACAATGAAGTAACCGATGATACGATAGTAAAGTAAGGACCTTTTGAAAGCACAAGAAAGATTCATCGAGAACCAACATGGATTGCAATCAGAAGGTCGTGCCTGTTACAGTTAATAGAACATTATAACAATATAATTCATGCATTTGAAAACAATACCAATTATGATGTAATATATCAGAAGATAACATGAAATTTAACACCGAAAGATTTTCTCTTGTAAGATACGGAAGAAATGAGGAAATAAAATCTACGAACTACTATCGCTAAATGGAGAGGAAATTGAGGGAACAAAAGAGCAAAAGATTTACGAGTTATAATGACCGAGATAGCGTTAAACAGCGTTAAACAAAGTTAAAAGAATAACTGGCGAGATACTGAGAACCTTTAAAAGGTGTGACAAGAATATAGTGATAACTTTGCTGAGAATATTAATCATACCAAAATTGGAATATTACGGTCTTAACATCCTCATATAAAAAACGCAAGAAATTAGTCAGTTAAAAAAAAAAAGTCAAGAGAAATTTCACGGCCAAAATTAATGGCTGCAAATAACTAAATTATTGGAAAAGATTAAGTAAAATTAATCTAAATTCACTGAAAAGAAGAAGAAAGAGGTACACAATAATATACGCATAGAAAATAATAGGGAAACTAGTAGCTAACGTCAAGGTGAACCCTATATAACCATCCAAATAACATAGGGAAGTAATAAAGAGAGAATATGTAGTATTTCCAAACTAATGGCGAGACAAGGAACATCCTCAACACTGAAGGACGAAGGCTATTTAACCAGTTACTAAAAAAAAATACAACTAGTACTCATGTCATCAAAAAAATAGTCACTTGGCTCAGACAATCACAGATAAACCGGGTGTACCTGGCTATGCGAGTCTGAGAGTTCTAGAAAGTAACTCTCTCCTTCACCAAACCAACACTACAGGTGGGGGCCACGACGAAACTGACCTTCGCGCAATGAGAAATCGACGCGCGAAACTATTACAAGAAGATATACTATATATGAAAACTACTAAATAAAGCTTTGATGTATATTGATCCTATATCAGTTGATATGAAGTTTATAGACCAATTGCAAAAATACGAAAATCAGTTAAAATCGGCTAAACTCGTTTAAAATTGTCCATTACTAAAGTCAATGTCAAATAAATTTCTCGATTCTGCGAAGTTGAAGTGGTTTCAATAATTGTTTTGTGTCGCTGTTCAATTGGTCAAAACATTGTTGAAAAGGATGACTTTCTGTCGACTTGATGGAGAGTTTAGTTTAGTCCATCGCATTTGCAAAACTGTAATTTATTTTACGTTTAATTTTGGAAACATTCTCGCGACAATTTCACCGAACTTTAGACACAAAAGCTTTAATTGTATCGATTTTGACTGTTTAATTCGTGTGTTTCATTAAAAGAAAGCCAAACGTTAATTTAGGGGTATTTTGACCCCCTTTTCACTCTTTCTTAGGTTTCGAGGGTTATTTAGCTTCTCATATATATATATATACAGGGCGTCCCAAAAAAATGTATACACACTTTAAATAATTATAAAGGCAGTGTTTATTAAAATACATTTCATTTTCAAAATGTAATAGAATCTACAGACATTATTTAATTGTTTTGTCAACGCCTGTTTTCAAACTGACGTCCGTTCTGGTCCAGGCACTGCTGATAACGCGAAGCAATGGAATCGCAAACATCACGAAACATTTCGTTTGGTATTTGTGTGCATTCTCGTTCAATGGCTGCTCTCAATTCAGCGACTGTTGCAGGTTTTATAGCGTAGACTTTGTCTTTTAAGTATCCCCATAAAAAAAAGTCTAGTGGTGTGAGGTCTGGTGAACGCGGAGGGTATTCTACGAAACCCCTTCGTCCAATCCACATCCACATCGTGCCAAGTACCACTCGCAATACTCCACTCTTCGGTCCGGATCATCTTCATTAATAGCATGGACTAATCTTGGAATGTAACTTTTCCATTGACAGCGCTTCAAAATGCGTTGGACAGACGATTCTGAAATTCCTACCTCACGACTCGCTTGCCGCACAGATTTTCTTGGACTTTGGTGATACGTTTCCAGTACTCTTTCTTGCTTTGTGGGGCTTGTCGATGTCCGTGGTCTTCCGGAACGCTTCTTGTGGACATTCTGAACAGTTCCATCGGCTTCAAACTTATCTCTAATTCGAGTGATGGTAAGTCGCGTTGGTGGATCTGTTTGAAACTCCCTCCTAAACTGTCTTTGCCCTTCAACTGCGTTTTCACACTTCCAGTAACATTTTAGAATGAATTTCCTTTGTTCAAAGCTTAGTCTGACTGCCATTATTAATTCTAATGGGTTTAACTTGGAAAGAAAGAAACATCAATTGAGCTATCAGCTGTTAAAGTGTGTATACATTTTTTTGGGACGCCCTGTATATATATATATATATAAATATATATTATATATATATATATATATATATATATTATATATATATTATATTATACAGGGTGTTCTAAAATTACCTAGTAATCTTTTTTATATGTTTGTCAATCAGTACTGGGACGTTGTAAACAAAGTGTTCCAGTTGAAGGAAGACACTTTGAACATTTAAAATAAACAATTACACTGGTCAACAAAGATTTTTCATCAGAGTAAAATGTGTAGTGGCTGGATAGCATTTTTCACGCTGATTCCAAAACTGCATTCAGATTTTTTCTAGCACGTATAGTTTTCAAGATGAAGGCATATATATAACTACACAGATTTAACCATTTTAAATAGGCAAAATACTAATATTTCAACATTTGATTGTGTTTATTTTATTGTGTTTTTTTAGTTTATTCATCTTATTTATTTAAATTATCTTAATTATACATCTTATGTATTTCAGGTGTGAGCTTTTACGTCTAGCAGCATTGTGATTCAGGCAACAACGCCGTGCTTTGTGTGTCAAAAGATCAGTCCAGTCCAAGAACTTGTTGTGTCAAGTTGGTGTACATTTTTTTTGAATTTATAGTTTGCTCAGGTCAGTCAACATGCCTCGACAATGTAAGAATGACCCCGACAAGTTCTGTTTCGTATGCGGCCAGTTGACAACTAAAACACAGCGACGAAGTATTACAACCGACATTAAGAAAATATACAAGCTATACTTTGGTTGCCATCTAGGTGACCAAGATAAACCATGGGCACCACATCAAATCTGTTCTGGCTGTTCAAATGGATTACGTGATTGGCTTAACAAAAAGAAAGCTTCAATGCCATTTGCCATACCCATGATATGGAGGGAGCCGAGAGATCATCATGAAGACTGTTATTTTTGTAGTGTGAACTTAATGGGGTTTTCTGCCAAGAACAAACACCAGATTGTATATCCAAACTTGGATTCAGCACGTAGACCAGTAAAACATGATGAAACATTGCCCATTCCAATTCCCCAAGTGATAGGCTAGATTCTATCATAGATGACATGGAAAGTGATGAAGGTGCAACTGGCGTTTCCGGACCATCTACAGAACCAGAGTACACTTTTGAAGGTAGACATTTAGAGCCTAAAAAGTTAACCCAAGGACAGTTGAATGATCTTGTTAGAGACTTATCGCTGTCTAAAGAGAAATCAGAGCTTCTCGCCTCAAGACTAAAGGAGAACAATTTACTTGAGAACAATGTTCGTATTAGTTACTACCGAAAGCGGAATTTTGAATTAACAGCATTCTTTTCAGTAGACGGTCCTCTCTGTTATTGCCATGACATCAATGGACTATTTACAGCCATATCTCAGACGTATGTGGCATCTGAGTGGCGCCTCTTTATTGATTCGTCGCAGAGAAGCCTGAAAGCAGTTCTTTTGCATAATGGTAATATAATGCCATCCATCCCCATTGCCCATTCCGTCCATCTAAAAGAGACATATGACAATATGGATATACTACTTAAGGCAATCAAATACGACAGTCATCAATGGAATGTTTGTGGAGATCTAAAAGTTATAGGAATGCTTATGGGTATGCAGTCAGGATTCACAAAATTTTGTTGTTTCCTTTGCCTGTGGGACAGTCGCGCCACTATAGAACATTACACAAAAGTTATTGGCCACTTAGGTATACATATGTCCCAGGGATATGCAATGTCCAGTCTGTCCCTTTAGTGGGTCCCCAAAAGATCTATCTGCCACCTCTTCACATTAAACTTGGTTTAATGAAGAATTTTGTTAAAGCAATGGGTAAAGTCAATTCTGAAGGGTTCCAATACCTTTCAAGGAAATTTCCGAAGGTTACTGCAGCAAAATTGAAGGAAGGAATTTTTGTTGGGCCACAAATAAGGGAGGTTTTGAATGACACTGAATTTGAAAAAGTCCTAAGTCCGCTGGAATTGAAGGTTTGGCTGGCGTTCAAATGGATATGTGAAAACTTTCTTGGAAGCAACAAGTCACCTGCGTATAAGGATGGAGTCAAGAACCTCCTTGATGCCTTCAAAGAAATAGAGTGTCGAATGTCGTTAAAAATTCACTTCCTGCATTCCCACTTAGATTTCTTTCCTGAAAACCTTGGTGCAGTGAGTGACGAGCAAGGAGAGCGCTTCCATCAAGATATTCAGATGATGGAGAAGCGCTACCAAGGATATTGGAATGAAAGCATGATGGCGGACCATTGTTGGATGCTGTATCGTGACAATCCAGGCCAAATTTACAAAAGGAAATCACACTCACAGCGCTTTTAATAAAATAATGTATATATTCTTTATTTATAAGTACATTGAATAAGGTATATGATGTATTTGTTGTTTAGCATTCCTAAGTGTGATCTATACATCCATAAATTTTCTTATAGCAATATCAAAAACTTAAAAATATCAAAACCAGTGTATCTATATAACTATACGTGCTTGGAACAAGGAACTCTTCTGTGAAATTACATCCACTATAGTTCGAATAAGTAATGATAAATGACAAATACTATAGTTTTTTCTTTTTCATGATGGAAAGCCCAACGTGGGCACCGGGTTACTTGCAAAGAGGCCCAAAATATAACTTCCCTCACCAGCTATCTGCAAAGCAGATAGGATCCAGCTTTGGGACAGAATCTATCTGCTGGATCCTATCTGCTTTGCAGATAGCTGGTGAGGGAAAAAGATATGTCGGAAAAAAGATATGTTAGTCCAAATTAAGTTAGATTACACTAGGTTAGATTAGCTAAGGCTTGGTTGCGTTAGGTTAGGCTAGATTACTGAGCACCTCACTATTTAATGACTTAACAGAAAACACCCTTCGAGCCCTCAACTGCGTCCAAAGCATTTATCACGCCATTCTCGGATCGATGGCACATAGGTAATGTTAGGTTAAATTACGATTAAGTTTGGTTAATTAATTTTTTAGATATATGGATTAAAAAAGTCGGTATCTCTCTTATGCGGAAATGCACACGCACACACACACACATATATATATATATTTTATTTTTTATTTTTTTAATTGGGGGTTGTTTAACCTCCTTCGCAACATCTAAGGTCATATGACGGAGGGGACCTACAGCTTTACGTGGGATCCGAACCACGGGTCGCTACATAATCTGGGGGCAGAGGACGGTCTCCCATCCAACTACTACCCAGACCCAATGTCGCTTAACTTCGCTGATCTCCGGGAAGCGGTGTTACGACACCGGCCACGACGTAGCCCTTTTATTTATATATATATATATAGAGAGAGAGAGAGAGAGAGAGATTTTTTGTAAATGAACTTAAATGTTTTAATATCTTATAAAAGCCCACTTAAGACAACCATTAAATTTATTATACTTAAAATACTTTAGAAAAGTAGAATAGCCATAATCTGTTCGGGTATTGGGTATCATTTGATTGCTTATGCAACATTTCTACCCCAAAATATGTAAAGAACTTTCTGCTTTACACTTAAGAGGATAATTTGCATTGGAAATGAACATAATTTCGATATATCTGATCAATGGTCACAATGAATTTTCTTTACTTTGAAGTTTCTGATATTTTAAAGGATTTCTGTTTATTCTTAACGTAAGAAAGGGCATCTTGTAGGAGGAGATTGTAGACACCAATCGACCAGGGAAGTACTCCCAGAGGGGAGGGAGACATTAGGCAGAAGACGGGGAGTGCTGGAACTCCCGTTTCTTCTGTCACTCTGCTCTTTAGCCGATCTATTTCCGCGTTTCATCTACCCTGTGAGCAGTCCAGCATGCTCTCAAACACACACACACTTCTCCCTCTATTCCTCACTACATAATTTAGTGATGTAGCGGATGTCATTTTTTTCACATCCGCGGATGCGGATGAGGATGTTTGATTTCAACATCCGCGGATGCGGATGCGGATGTCTACATTTTCGTTATTTTTTAGGATATATTCGAGATTTGTTGTGTTTAACGTATATAATAAGTTATTATATAGAGAGCTGTAGCTATAATGTAGTATAATTATTAATTTTACAAAATTGCTGTACTTTTCTCTGAACATATAAAATAATATCAAGCATCTAACTAATATAGAAATCAATTAGTGAATTCGTCTGCAAATAAATTCGTTATATTTTGTTGTTTCAGCCACAATTAGAAACCATAATTGTGTTACCAGGATGCGGGACGTGAACCCAACTCAAATGCACCCCACCGACCTCTTTCCCCAACCTCCACCCTTATAGAAAGAGATCTTTAGTTAGCTTGATAACTATTTATATTAAGTTTAAAGTTTTATTAGGCATATTTATAAATGAGTAATTAAAATAAAGTAAACTAAGATGTTCATCGTTTAATGTTCAAACTTAATTATAGGAAGGTTATGCTTAAGGAACATTAATTTTTCTGCCTTTTCTGCTGCCAGTCTGTTTCTCTTTTCATCATATAATCCAGCACTGCTAAATAATCTCTCGCTTGGTACGTTTGTTGGAGGACAGGCTAAATGTTTCCTTGCAAGTTTACTCAAGTATGGATAGATATTCTGCGTATTTTTCCACCAACTAATAGGATTGTCACATGCAGCCAGGCGTTTTTCTTGGTGATAGCTCTCGATCATTTTTACTACATCTTTTGACATCGCGTAGGTCTCGTCATTGCTGCTTGACTCAAGAAACTGAGAGACAGATTCTGTGATAGATTTGCTTGTTGAAGGTGTTGGTTCTGTCACTGAAACTTTTATTCTTTTGGTGGGTGGCGAAGCGACAGATTCAAGAGATTGAAGCTCTTCAACTGCTTTGCCAAGTGATGATTTAACTCGTTCTAATGTACTAGGTGAAAATAACTTAGCTTTGTAACGTGGATCTAAGTGGGTTGCAAGAGAGTAACTTCATACAAGAACAGCCTCTCGTCTTGTCGCTTGCATCACTTTTGCGCACAATGAACTAGTTCTATTAATATAGTAGAATTTGATAATTTCCGCTTATTAATGACATTTTATCTCAACGGTCCACATCCGCACGATATCCGCAGTCCAAAGTGCGGATGCGGGTGCGAGAAAATGTGCGGATGTTCCGCGGATGCGGATGTGACCTACAGTGCCCGCGAAAAGTATCCGATCACTCAAGAAAATACAATATTTTCCCTTGATATTCAGAGACACATAATTCACTTTCTATTTGTTCTAGCGACATCTGGTAACTTTGAGGTTGCTCGCTGATATGAGAGCTATCCAACGCATTCTCAAATTAGTGTTCTGGTAGCCTTCGTTGCGGGTGGCTGTGTCTCAAAGTTGTCAGATTTCACTGTTTGTGTAAATTTATTGATATTTTGTTATTTTTTACAGAAAGTGGTGTAAATAAAATTATATATAATGTGTGCTAAAAAACAACTTAAGAGTGATTGTCGAGGTGCTATTGTTGCTTTGCATACATGTGGGAAATCACAGAGACAGATAGCTAAGGAATTAAACATATCCCAAAGTACCGTTAATTTATGGGTTTCACGGGCTAAGAACAATGCCGGCCTAACCACGCCAGTCCCTAAAAAACGATCTGGCAGACCGAGAAAAACAAATTCACGAACAGACAAACTTATGAAACGTTTAGTATTGAAAAACCCAACAATAACTGCGAAAGAAATAAAATTTAATATGAATAATTGTTATCTGGTGTTTCTGAACGAACTATCCAGGAGCGGCTCCAAAAAGAACTCGGATTACCATCTCGCCATGCTGCTAAGAAACCGTTCATTAATGAAAAAATGCGTAAAAAACGTGTCGCATTTTGTAAAAAATATATTCATTGGACTGTTGATGACTGGAAGAAGGTTTTATTTAGTGATGAGTCGACATTTTTGACATTCAGAAGTTGTCCAAAAAAGGTTCGCCGGCCCATTGGCTCAAATAGGATGGACCCTAAATACACCTAAAGACAATGAAACACCCTCCAAGTGTGATGGTTTGGGGTTGTTTCGGTTACTATGGGCGTGGAAACCTATATTTTCTTCCGAAGAACACAACTATGAATGGTGCACGGTATTTAGCAATGCTACAGGATAAACTTCCAATGGCAATGGCAATCCAAAGGACAAAAACATACATGCATGATGGTGCACCATGTCACAGGGCCAAAATAGTGACAAAATGGATTACTGACAATAAATTTGATATTTTGGATTGGCCTGGTAATAGTCCAGATCTCAATCCGATAGAAAATATGTGGCTAATAATAAAAAATAAGGTTGAATGCCACGACACTGGCTCAGTCGAAAAATTACAAGAAGCCATCAAAAAGGTATGATGCAAGGAAATATCAGTGGAAGTTTGTCAAAACTTGATTAAATCCATGCCAAAACGTCTAGAACAAGTCATCCAAACCAAAGGACAGATGACAAAATACTAATATAAGGTTAGTATACATTTAAACATTGTTTTTTATGTAAAAAATACAAATTTCCAGGGTGATCGGATACTTTTCGCGGGCACTGTACATCACTACTACATATACACACATTTTACACACTACACACCCTTTAAAAAATTTATTAAAAAAAAATAAAATGGGCCTTATAGACCTTGATTTTGTTTTTTCCTTATATAGGTAGGGGGGGGGGGGCGTTTTTGCGGGTGCTCGCCCTTGCCCTCTCCTTACTACATAAAGAAATACCCGTACTTCGAGTAAATCTTTTAGGTTCATTGTATAACGTTACTTGAAATTTTTGTACGTATGGGAGTAACACTCACACGTTTGGTCAATTATTCCTATACAGATTCTTTTAAAATACGCACACGTACTTCCTAATCCACTATTATGTTCTATGTAAAATCGAGATATACAAGAGAAAAGTAGAATGTATTTTTTTATGTAGTAAGGAAGAGGCTAAGGGCAAAGCGTAGGTGTTGATAACAACTCTAGCTTTGTTAGGACAGAAGGAAAATTTGTAGTGTGTGCGTGCAAATTAATTTTTCCATATATTGATTGAAAGATAACTTTTTTCGTCTAACAAAACGAACCTATATAAATGTTGTCGATGGGAAATTCCATCGACGCTAATAACTTAATCTAACTTAACCCGACTTAACCTAACTTAGTCTAACCTCCCCCTAAAATTTGTCGGAAGAAATGTCTGGTCGAGAAAATATAGCATGGCCGAACAAAAACTAGTATTTTTTTTCCTGTGACACGAGTTACTGAATGGAAATCGTTTGAGATAATAAGGTTTGGTATGATCTTCTTTTTCGTGATTAAAATTTTTTTATTTCACGATAATTTGTTGGCATTTAGCTAATCGTGAAATGTCTACAACCTCATTTAGGGATGCAATACCATTATTTTTTAGTACACTAAATAAAGATCACCCACAAATTGGCAGTCTTTTCCATAATGGGAAATATGACAATCATTATATTGATCAGAAATAACAGAGGATCTCGTATACTTCCTTGTGGCACTTCATACGAGACTTTTAATTCACGAGTTACATATCTTTTATGTAGGCTGTATTGACTTCCATATTTGTGGGATTTCAAGGAGTTTACTGCATCTTCTCTTACGCCGTAATGAGGTACGTAATTTACAAATCGCAGAGTTTTGTACATGATCTTGTTATTCAAAGGAGAAATAACCGTTTTCATTTCCCTGTGATATTCGGGGTAAAAGGAATGTGTAGAGAAGAATATTTTCAAAATAGGTCTAGTAACTACACTGGGAAAAGGAGGGAGGGATATTTTCAACTTTGTTTTACCTACATTAGCGAAGAAGTAATGGAGTTGATTGGTTTTGTCCAATGGATCATTATAAATATTTTGGACAATTAGATTCCTCTTAGAGGAAACTCGGACGATGGCCCGGAAACTCACCCGATTTAAATCCTTGCGAAAATCTGGGTGCAATTGTGAAATAATGAGCTGGAGTAAAACTAATGTAATGGTGGGATTGTTTGACCTCCTTCGCAACGCCTAAGGGCATGTAAAGGAGGAAGGGCCTACGGCTGCACGGGGGATCCGAATCACGGGTCGTTACATAATCTGAACGCTGAGGACGGTCTCCCATCCATCTACTCTCCAGGCCCAATGACGTTTAACTTCGCTGAACAACAGGAAGCAGTGTTACTACACTGACCACGACGTAGCCCGCTGACTGAAGTAGGTTCATATAATATTCGAAGAGGCCAAGACCGAAATTCAAGAGAAACGTTGAGCGGTGTTCAAAGAGGCTTTGCAAAGCATCAAGATTGACAGAAAGTTGTTTGATCGACTCCTGCGCTCCTTTTAAAACATTGTTAAATTGCTGTCGGAAGCACAAGGAAAGAATGTTAGTTGTTATTGAGGTAAATTAAAATGAGGTATGTCAAGTTTTTTAAAGATTGATCAGAATATTTTTCTTTTAATCCCTCCTCCAAATCGGTAATAATTTTATTACACCCTTTAAGTTCCCTCCTTCACATAACCCTTGCCGTTACGAAAGAAGTTAAACAAACCAAAATATTATATTCATATATGTGGTCCGTGAAAGATAATTTTGGCATATTTTTTACTTATTAAGTTTTAAGATACTCTCATATTAAATATAAGTTTATAAACTAAATCATTTCACAAATATCATTTACCATTTTACACATTTTTATTTAAAACAAGCAGAAGCCCGTGGTAAAACTACCATGCTTAAACAATGAACAGGAGCACTTTTATTTTTTTAAATATTTCCCGGAATGAACACATACACAAACAAATATTATCCGATTTCAGCTTTAAAGATACAAAATATAATTTTCCCGCAGGTCTCGATTAATTTTAAACAACTTTTACCGAATAATTTTTTCTCTCAAGGAGCCATTTCCGTGTTTTAGGGTGGGACAGACAGACAGACAGACAGACAGACAGACAGACAGCATTAGCCTATCTACACTAATAATTGTGACGGTCGAACTGCCTGCGAACTTTCTCTCTTTGTTTCTTATGGCCGGCCAAACCACTGGCCAGATTTGGATGAGACTTGGGGGATATAGGTAACTGAGGCCAGGGAAGAACATAGACTATGTGGCGTCGGCCTCCGAGGTCATCTGAGGCCGCTGGAGGCCTCTGTATTCCGGATTGGTTGAAAGATAGTGACATAAAATGGGCGGAGCTCTAGCATATATACAGGGTGGGCCGAAAGTCTGGATCCATAGGAAAATATTTATTTTAATACATAAATTACAACAAATGGTAAATACTTAAAATGAATATCAACTTTAACTCGTAAATGCGTATCCGTGATACTGTACAGTGGTTCGTACTCCAGTATAAACAACAAATTATAACAAATGCTCAAATTGGCGGCCTCTGACATCGAGACACTTAGGGATGGAATTTATGATTTTAATAATTCTTCGAATTGACGTTCTCGAGATGCGTGTTTCATTTGATAATCTTCTTGTTGACTTTACTGGACTATTCGTTAAAGTTTCACATACCATTGCAGAGGTATTTTCATCAGTTGCAGTTTTTGGACGACCAGAACGCCGTCGATCATGTACACTTCCTGTTTCTTTGAAACGTTTAAACAACTTGCCAACAGTCGCATGTGTTACTGGATGCTTATCAGGATGATTTCTATTGAATTCGGTAGCAACTTCTCTGTGTGTAGCGCCCTGTCTTGCGTACATGAGCACAAGTTCTACCCGGTCTTCTGTTGTTAGATTCGAAGCCATTTCTGGGCTGAAATAAAAAAAGTTTGAGTACTTATACTGGAGTACGAACTACTGTACAGTATCACGGATACGCATTTACGAGTTAAAGTTGATATTCATTTTAAGTATTTACCATTTGTTGTAATTTATGTATTAAAATAAATATTTTCCTATGGATCCAGACTTTTGGCCCACCCTGTATATATATATATACACACACACTGTATATACAGAGGGTGATCAAATTATTAAAGCCACTACATAAAAAATAGTTTTTATTGTATAAGTTTATTTCTAATGCTAATAACAGTAAAATTTGGTTAATTTAAACACTTATTTTATTTCAGAATATATTTATATACACTCTACAGTCATATTAAACACATTTAGTACTTAGTGGGTCCTCCTTTGGCCTTAATTAAGGAAGCAACCCGTCTAGGCATACTCTCTATACAGGCTTTGCAGCTGGCCTGTATCTCAGGATCACGGTTCCAAACGGCAATTATTCGTTCTATTAACTGTATTCGCGTTATTTCCTCGCCTTTCAGTCTACGATTTACTATTTCCCATAGGTTTTCGATAGGGTTCATATCCGGAGAATTTCCTGGCCAATCCACGAGAGGAATATTCTTTGCAGCCAGAAAACTTTTAACTGACTTTGCAGTGTGGCATAGGGCCGAATCTTGCATAAAATGGAATGGCTCACCATTTGGAAACCAGTCGGCGATCTGTGGAATAAATCTTGTTTCCAAAACCTTTCGGTATTGGTCCTGCCTCATAGTACCCTCAACAATGTAAATTCGTCCAGTACCTTTACCGCTTATCACTGCCCATATCATGACAGATGTTGGATGCTTAACCGTACTTACGAAACAGTCTGGATGATATTCCTCACCAACACGTCGCCTAACGTACTGTGGTTTATCAGACATGACTTGGAATGTGGATTCGTCACTGAAACACACCTGCAAATGAAAAGAGAAAGAAATGATTGCAACCAAAATGAAATGTGCCTTGTCACACAAATATCAAAATAATACATTTTACTCAAAATAAGCATACAAGATCACTAAAATATTGTGACTTACCGATTTCCAGTCATCTACAGTGAACTTTGAGTAGTATTTAGCCCACTTTAAGCGTTTTTTGATCATTGTTGGAGTCAATTTTGGTGTTTTCCTTGGTCGGCAACTATTCAATCCAAATTCCCTGGCACGCCTTCTTAAGGTCATTGTCGAAATGTTGATGTTTTCCTTCTCCAGCTCCAATTTAAGTTTGTTAGTAGTGCTTCTCCTATTATTTACTAGTTTCTTTTCAATGCATCTGTCGGCTCTGGGTGTAGTTATCCTTTTCCGACCACATTTACCCTTTCTTTTTGGAGTCAGCTCTGGATTATCCCCTTCAACTTTAATTTTTGATGCGATCCTGTCAACACTCGCACGTGACACATTCAGTTCTCGGACTATTTTTCTGTGAGAATAGTCAGTTGCAGTCAGCAGCGACAGCATTCTACCTTTCTTCTTTGGCGATAGATCACATTTCTTACCCATGTTGGGTAGCCTACAGTACATAAAAGTTATTCCTGTAAAGAAACACTAATTTAATAAAAAGAATCACAATACGTTGCTGAGAAACAATATCATATGGGTGTATGAGTGCATATTCCACGTACAATGGTTTAAATATAATAACTTATCATTAACTTAACATACACTTAACGCACCTGACCACTTGACACAACTTTCCACGTTCACAGCTGAAACACTACTGAACCCACTTTTCACATACCCCTCCCCCTACTCCCCAAATTAACCCCTATCCCGTTTCTGTTATTCAGGTAAAGAACACTACATGTGTTAACAATTTGGAATACTGTCTGCATACTTAAAAGGTTATTATTTAAACTAAAAACACCATGTTATAATGAAAATGTGTTTTTCAAGGGGTGGCTCTAATAATTTGATCACACTCTGTGTGTGTGTATATATATATATATATATATATATATATATATATAATATATATATATATATGCTGTGGCGTCGGCCTCCAACGTCATATATATATATATATATATATATATATATATATAATATATCGAAACCTAGGGTAAAATTATTGAATGCCCGGTTAGGTCAAGTGTACGCCCTTGATGATTGGTTAGGTTGTCGTGATATTTTCGTTAGTGTTAACGAAAATATCACGACTTAACGTAACCAATCGTCAAGGGCGTACAATTAACCTAACCGGGCATATAGTGTATTAATAATATATATATATATATATATATAATATATATATATATATATATATATATATATGTACAGGGTGGGCGGAAAGTAGCTCCCTATTTTGGATTGGTAAAAAAATACGTATATTATCCATTTATTTCAGAAGAAATAATATGAAAAGGTAGGCATACATGGTAGGTTTTCTCTAAAATTCAATGTGGGCTCCAACTCTTTCCACCAGCTTCTGGAGCCGCCAGGAATGGCGTCCACTGACTTTAGCAGGAACTCCGGCGGGATGGAGGACATGACTTCCCGAATTCGGTCCTCCAGTTCTTCCAATGTCCTCGGTTTGGTGCGGTAGACTTCTTCCTTTACCCACCCCCAAAAAAAGAAGTCGCACGGTGTCAAGTCGGGGCTCCTGGCTGGCCATTGATGTGGACCACGACGACCCATCCAACGCCCAGGGAAGTGGGCATCCAGCCACTCACGGACAACAAGAGCGAAGTGCGGAGGGGCGCCATCTTGCATAAATATCAGATCGTCGATGTTCTCCCATGTGCTGACAACCGGCCAGACCTCGTTTCGCAACATAGCAAGGTACCGCTCAGCATTCATGGTGTTGCGCAGAAGGAACGGGCCCACAACCTGATCTGAGGTCATACCACACCACACCGTTACACTGAACCGATTCTGCCGTTTTTCAGCGGTAACCATGGGATCCTCTCCTGCCCAGTAGTGGCAATTGTGGCGGTTGACAAAGCCTCCGACGTGGAACACCGCCTCGTCGCTCCAGAGGATGTTGCGGAAGAGATGGGGCCAGTCTTCATGCCAAGCCAGCATGATTTCCCCGAACTCCATGCGAATGTCGCAGTCCTCGTCCGAGAGAGATTGGCAGTAATGCGGCTTCCACGCACGCCAGTTCAGCTCCTTCTTCAGCACAGTTCGCACTGAGTAGCGGGAGAGTCCACTTTCCCGAGCTGCCTGGCGAGTTGACTTTCGTGGACTCCGTGCGAACATTTCCTGAACTGCCTGCACCGTCTCCTGGGCCGTGGATGTCGAAGGGCGACCACATCTTCGAACATCTGCCACAGACCCCGTGGTCATGAGCTTCGAGTGGCAGTTCTTGATTGTTTTCGGGTCCACTTGGGCACGTGGTCCGTGAATGGCCCGCCACCATCTTTGAACTCGAACGACAGATTGCCAAACTTCGTACCGTGCCGCCAACTGGGCACGCTCCTGCAGTGTTAAACGCTCAGCCATGTTACCCTTCAATCTGAAATGAAAAAAAAAAAAATGAACGTTACAATTGTACCACTTTAGAGAACACAAAGAGAACACTTTGAAAAAAGATTACCGTTACAATTGTACCACTTTAGAGAACACACCATAACAATATAACAATACAATCACAATTTATACATAATTTATATGTAATTTAAATTAGGGAGCTACTTTCCGCCCACCCTGAGGCGGTTCTTGGACTGGTGCATTGGGTAGACAGAATATTCTACATATACAGGGTGTCCCATAAGTCCGGCATCATAGAAAAAATAATAAAAAAGGCAAAACAAAAGCTTTTATTTACAGAAGGTGCTCAATATGTCCACCATTGTTTTCAATACACAAATTCAGACGTGATACCCAGTCAGCAAGCACACGGTGAATGATGTCAGGAGTAATGGTGTTACATGCTCCAATAATTCGCTGCCGCAAATGTTCAACATTCTTAATTTTCTCTGCGTATACCAGCGCTTTCAAGTGGCCCCAGAGATAAAAATCTAGTGGCGTGAGATCCGGGCTTCTAGCTGGCCATTCCACAGGCCCTCGACGTCCTATCCAATGACCAGGGAATTGTTGGTACAGGTATTCCCTTACTTGGGTGCTGTAATGTGCAGGAGCGCCGTCTTGCTGGAACCATATTGGGAAATTTCCTGCTTCGTTCCAGACACTGGGAAATGCTTCTTCCTTGAGCATACGTAGGTAGGTGCCTCCAGTGACATGTTCATCGAAAAAGAGGGGGCCTATGATGCGATCCTTCCAAATGCCACACCATACCATCACCCGAGATGCACCTTGTTCCTTTGAAGAGGTATACCAGTGAGGGTTTGTTTTGAGACCAGTAGCGGGTGTTCTGTCGATTTACCTCACCATTTCCATAAAAAACAGCCTCGTCACTGAACAGAATGGTGGACGGGAAATTGGCATCCCGAGCATATTGTTCCGTAGCCCATTCACAAAATTCCATCCGCCGGTCGGGATCATCTTCGCTTAATTTCTGTAGGATCTGAAGGTTATATGGATGCCATTTGTGAGCCTGAGGAATGCGATGGATGCTACTTTTCGACACTCCTGTCTCGGCGGACAATCGCCGAAGAGACTTATTGGGACTTCTGTTAAAATGAGCCAGGATAGCAATCGCTGTATCATCGTCAGTGGACCTCCTTGAAGGTCCACTGCGTGGTTTATCTTCTATGGATCCTGTTTCCTTAAACTTTGCAACAAGTCTGCTAACACAACTCTGTGTTATTGGCTCGCGGTCTGGATGCAATCTGTTAAATTCAGCAGCGGCCTCTCTTTGACTCCGATTTCCTATGAGTAGAATTATCTGGATTCGTTCTTCCTTGCTCACAGACATTATGGCCTGTAGAAAGAGAAAAATATGAATTATGGTTTGTAGAAATAGAAAAATATGAATTTCTCCTATGATGCCGGACTTATGGGACACCCTGTATATATATATGTGTATATATATATATATATATATATAATTTCAATAAAGGTATATAATTATAACTATATAAGTACATAAGGGTACTTATAACCGCAGTTGAGATTCCAATGCATTGCAATTTTTCATTCATACTAAAGACTAAGTGATTTGTATATTCGCGCAAACACCCCCTCCCCCCCCAAAAAAATCCCCTTGTGACGTCATACACCATTCGCCTATCAATCTCCTTTAACCCCACCTCCACAAAACGTAGTTTCTCATATTTCTTCATACGGGATCGCTTGATAATTATGAGCGTAAGCGTGCAAAATGTATCGTTTAGCAGGAAAGTCCGCGCGCTGACTATAAGTACATTTACTCCGTGTTAAAAATGGCATACATCAAATCCGCCACACTAGTTGAATTTATATTATACATTCAAGGTAGGCAGGACGTTTTAGGTTGTAATAGCTAATATGAAAAAAGAAATCATATGATATTGGATTAAGAGGGCGCGATCGACAGATTTTGTCTAATTGCGCTAATTTATATTGATATATTTATGCTTCTAAAGTTTGACAAAATTAATGGTCAGGCAAAGCCTTACCTGCCTACCCTATAAAAACGTGTGTGTGTATATATATAACGTTTAACTTCCACCCGGGCAACGCCGGGTCGCTCCGCTAGTTATATACAGTATATAGACATGTTGTTGATTCTATCATTCCTGTACGCACTGTTTCATCTTTTGTACAATTTTTTTATTTAACATTTTCTAATCGAAAACTGTATAGGTATTCTGTATTTTAGCTCCCTCTCCATTTCGTTATATGAGCGACAAAAGAACGCAAAAAGGCATGAATTCAACGCGTTGCAATATTTCTAACTTTCTTGTACATGAAATTCTCTTTTACACGTTTTTCATCTGCAAAATGATCGTGAGAGATAGAAAGAGAGAGTGTTTTCATAGTCCACATTCTTTATTTAACTCTTGAAAGTTTGTGTATATTTTTTCAGTGCTTCTTTTCTTTCTGTTTTTCGATAGTTCTTAGCTTGTTTACATCTCTCGTATAAGTATTTGATAATTTCCAATTTTCAGGTCTCTTTGTTTTTTATTTTATGCATATTTCTTTTTCCAGTCGCTCAGCTTTCGCAGCCTGTGGTTAAGAGAAGTAAATAAATAAATCGAGTTAGTAAGCAGATAGCTGACTTAAAAGGGGCTTAAATCAAATGAATAGGGCATCTTGCCAGAAAACAAAGTTCTAAGTCTAATGTAGTGATCCTCAACCGGGGAAATTTCATGAAAATAACAAAAATAAAAATTCAAAATTCAAAAGTTACGAACATGTGGATAGTTCGCACGAAGTAAAATATTCGCAATTTATTACATCCATCCATTACGAAAACTGTAAAGGCTCAGTTTGAAGTTAAATGGTGCTGGGAAAGGAAAAGGATTTTTGAACAGGAGGAGACGAGGATTCTCCGGGGTGAAGCGAAAGGACAACATATAATATTGTGGAGACTCGAGCCAGAAAAGGTTGGAAACCACTGGTCTAGTGTTAAGGCTTAGTCCAGTATCTATAGCCCTAATAGGCCTTTATTGAATTCAAGAAAGAGAGGCTTAAATCAACGTGTGTGTATATATATATATATATATATATATATGATGATGAATTTTACAATTAAACACGTGAAATAAAAAATTGATGCACACCCACAAGGAAAAGCGATTCCAAGGTCTTTCATGTATTCAGCAGTACACCTCTTCAGGTACTTAGAATCGCTTTTTCTTTTCCTTGTGCATCATATACAGGGTGTTTCATAACATGTGGGACGCACTTTCAGGATGGATTCAGGACCTGAAAACAATGAAAAAAATTTATATAAATATATGCCCGAAATCGCTTTGTTTCCGAGTTACAGCCCGTTATGTGTTCCAGCAAGGTCCGCCTTACCTTTAAAGGAAGTGCACAAAATGGCCGCCTTGCGCTTGAATACACCCCTGAACACGCCTCGTCATAGACTGCCTGACGCGTTCAAACATTCCAGGTATTGCTCGGATTTTCTTGCAGCCTTGTTCTACACGTTGGCGAAGCATTTCAACGTTGTTAATGGGTGTCACGTAAACGATAGATTTCAGATGACCCCATAGGTAAAAATCGAGTGGATTCAAGTCCGGGAAGCGAGCATGCCACGCAATGGGTCCTCCATGGCCTATCCATTTATCAGGGAAATGGTCATCCAAATAGTTTTTTCACTGGACTGCACTTATTCACGGTAAGAAATTACGAATACGAACAGTGAAACACCGCGATGCACCTCTGACTGACTGATGGCTCTACACTCAACGATATTGAAACATTACAATCGGCAAGCCATACATGAAATAAGTCTCGTACACACTCACAAACATTTTCGGCAAGCAGTGTTTGTAAACAGTTTGCGGAAAGAATTGCTGGAACACAAAACGGGCTGTAACTCGGAAACAAAGCGATTTCAGTCATGTCTATATAAATTTTTTCATTGTTTTCAAGTCCCGAATCCATCCTGAAAGTGCGTCCCATGTAATGAAACACCATATATTATATATATATATATATATATATATATATATATATATATATATATATATATATATATTTGCTTGCACCTTGTGGGAATGGACGTGTGTGTCTTTGTATTAACACCCAAATAAGAAGGGAATAAACTACTCGGCGGTTTATTCTGTTTATACCCGAAAGTGTATAAAGTACCAGTGAATCCGTGCATATAAATTATAAAGTGAAATTCATTAAAATTAAGAAAGTGCAATACAGTTTATATAAATTATCACCAGTTTAACGTATATATTTAAACCGTAATACGGTTGACATTCGAGAAATTTTGAAACAAGGCAGGAAAAAGGTCATAAAACGCAAAAGTCAGAAAACCCTCGTGACCATCGAAAGGAAAGAAAAGAGAAAGAAAGGAAAAAATAATTTGTGTGTGTATTTTTACGCTAATTAATGAATAGCATGACCATGGGTCCAAATTCTCACTTAATCTGCAATTTGTGTAATCTGGAAACAACTGAAAATGCAGCAATAAGATGCGATTTCTGTCAAAAACAGCATGACTTTATCTGCATGAATTGGGATGATAGGGAAATATCTCTTGTTTCGCACGCGAAACAGATCGTGGGAATCAAATTTCTGTAACGCATGTACAGTGTACACAGACTGTAAACTCCTTTGTGGTATTTAAAGAAATGGAGAAAGCAAATTCAAGTGTTACAAAAAGGAAGGAAATAATGGGGAAACAAGAGTCCGGAAATGTCCCACTGAAAATTCGGGTGGATATGAGAGAGGAGGAAATAACGAATAACAATACAACACGGAATGAAGACATAAATGAAAGAAAGAAAAAAGATAAGTAAAAGTTGCGAGGTAGTAAAACTGCCCAAGAGCAAAATGATAAAAAGATAAAAACAAAAAACGTAGGAAATAAACAGCCAAAGAAAAATAATGATAATACCAAAATTAAGAACACAGAAAATAATCAGATAACAAGAAGTAGAAGTGTAGAAAATACCGTATGTAAATACTACGCAAAAGGGTACTGCAGCTATCGGGATGGGCAATGCATCTATGTACATCCCACATTATGCAACACATTACACAAGTGGATATTGCAAATTTGAAAAAAGTGCAAGTTCCAATATCTTACTGTCTACAACACCTATGCAAGATATGGGAGGTGCAAATACGGACAAAAATGCCGTTACCACCACCCTCAAAGGAACCCGACAGGTGAGCAACGAAAACGCAAAAAGAGGGCTACCAATTTTTAGATGTAGCCCACACAATTCAACTACTGAATACCATCCAGCAAATACAAAGCAACTGACAAATACAGGATCCGAGAGCCGTACAGAAGGCATACAGAAAGACTTATGCGTTATCGGGACAACGGTATCGAAACAGATAAAGAGGAAAATTCTCGAGGATCACAAGGCAACGAAACCGGCACCACCATTGGAAAATGAATCGGAAACACAAGTATGTAAAAACGAAAGGAAAAAATAAAAATAATCCTAGCCAACATTCAGGGCCTTAAACCAACATTCCCCGGACAAAGTTTTATACCTGAAAGGACTCATGCAAGAAACCGGAGCAGATTTTGCATGCCTCACGGAAACCCATCTAAAGGACTGCCACGAACTGTGAAAACTGTGAGTTCTGTATTGACAAAAAAAAATACAAATTGACAACTATAACATCCTCCGAGCCGACAGAACAGTGAGACGTAAAGGAGGATGTGCTATTTACACACGCGAAAGGCATATGGCAGAAATGACTATAAGTACCTCAAACAGCTACGTAGAATGTGTAAGCAAAAGTTGAAAAATTAAATATGGTACTAATTGTAATGTACAGACCCCCGAAACACGCCAACCTCAAAATTTTCAGATTCCATTACAGAGGTAAGAAACTGGGTAAAAGATCTACACTCTCCAACCCCAAATATTTTTCTCTGTGGTGATTTTAATTTTCATTCATGAAATATAAAAGGATAGGAAAAAATATATGTACACCAGGACAAGGGGGCACACGGGAAGACCAGGAGCAGGTAAAAATGCTACTAGCTCTAGCTGATGAATTTATGTTAACACAGAAATAACAGAAAACACAAGAAAAACAACTGCCTAGATTTGGTATTCACAAACAAAGCAACTAATTGATAATGTAGAAATATCCCCAACTATATATCGGACACAACATTATTGAAATAACAACCAATATAAAGCAACAGGAAAGGAAAGAACACACAACAGAAAGAAGCAAATTCGAAATTTTTAATTTTCACTCCAAAGCTATAAACTGGGAAGATGTTACATCCAGCATGGAAGTAATAGATTGGAAAACCATTTTCGAGGCCAAGACAACGGAAGAGATGCTAATGACCTTAGAGGAGAAGACGCTGGAAATTGTGGAAAGACATGTCCCAAAAATACAACAAAGGAAAGAGAAGCAGGTTCGAGAGACAAAAGAGGTCATTGGTCCGAAAGAGAAGTGACTGCAAAATTAAGAAACTGTAAAGATAACAACATCAGAAAAATATTAAATGATAAACTGCAGAGTATCGATGGCGTCATACAGGAACTAATTGAGAAGCATACAGAAAAGAAGAAGACGACGCTATGTAGAAGCGATAAAGGTAAACTCAAAGTACTTCTATAATTTTGCAAAAAGGAAGTCGAAAAACGAAGACAGTGCTTTATCTGATGATCTAACAGAAGTATCTGAAATATTAAGAGCTCAATACGAATCATCTTTCAGTATCCCAAAAACTGGCAAACTGATATGCGATAGAAACGCGTTCTTTGAAGAACTACAAGGGAAAGTATAACAGACTTCGACTTTACGACAGATGATATTACACAAACTGTAGGGAAACTAAAAGTACACTCAGCGGCAGGACCGGACAAATGGAATGCCACACTGATCAAAAACTACAAGAATGCAATCGCTGAGCCCCTATATTGGATATGTAGACGATCACTAGACACGGGAGAAATACCGGGCATCCTGAAGAGCGCGAACATAGTCCCAACATATAAAGGAGATCGATCCGAGGCCAAAAACTATAGGCCAGTGTCGCTTACATCTCATCTCACTAAAATATTTGAAAGAATAGTTAGACAGAAAATCTATGACTTTTTCGAAACTCAGAAAAAATTCAATGATAACCAACATGGGTTTCGGTCAGGCAGATCATGCCTATCACAACACTACAACATTATTGATGCACTTGAAAGTAATGAAAACTATGATGTACTATACACAGACTTTGCTAAAGCGTTCGACAACTGTGACCATGGAATCATAATGCATAAATTGAAATATATGGAAATAACAGGAAAAGTAGGGAAATGGATATATAATTTCTTTAGTGAGCGGCGGCAAGTCGTTACAGTACAAGAAGTAACTTCATCAGAATGAGAGGTCCTCAGCTCAGTACCACAAGGAACAGTATTAGCTCCACTACTCTTCATAATCATGCTAACTGACATAGATGAGGACGTTACCAGAGAGAGCACAGTAACATCCTTTGCCGCTGACACAAAGATCAGTAGAAAAATAAGAAAGCCAGAAGATATAGGATCTCTACAAACCGACATGAACAGAATCTACAAGTGGACGGAAGACAACAATATGAAGTTTAACACAGAAATGTCAGCTGTTACGGTACGGAAAAAGAGAAGACCTAAAATCCATGGAATATTATACCCCAAATGGGCAGGAAATTCAGAGAAATTCTAAAGCAAAAGATTTAGGGGTTGTAATGACTGATGATGCGAAATTTGAAACAAAATAAGATAGCAGTAAACAGAGCAAAGAGAATACCTGGGCAATACTGAGAACCTTTAAACGAAGGGATAGGAATATAATGATTCCTCTACTGAAAACACTGATCATACTCAAATTGGAATACTGCTCGGTTCTAACATCCCCATATAAAAAGGAAGACATTAGACAGCTAGAAAGGATTCAGAGAAGCTTCACAACCAAGATCAATGGGTGCAAAGAACTAAATTACTAGGAAAGGTTACGCGAATTAAACCTATATTCACTGGAAAGGAGAAGAGAGAGATACACCATTATTTACACTTGGAAAATAATGGAGAAACTAGTCCTAATCTTACTCTGAACCCTGTAACTCCTCAAACAACAGTGGAAAGTAGAAAAAGAAAACTGTGTCGTGTTCCCAAATTAAAGGCGAGACAGGGAACATCTTTAACCCTGAAAGAAAATAGTTTTGTTGTGAGAGGACCAAAACTGTTTAATCAGCTGCCCAAAGACATAAGGAACACGAGTGGTGTTGCGGTGGACATCTTCAAAAGATTAGACGCCTGACTCAGAACAATCCCCGATGAGCCGGGCGTACCTGGCTATGTGAGGTGGAGAGTACAAGAAACCAACTCGGTACTTCACCAGGCCAACTCGAGAGGAAGGGTAACAAGCTTGGCCTTCGTGAAATGAGGAATCATCGCATGGAACATTTGAAAGGTTGAAAGGTGTATATATATATACCAGGTGACCCCAAAAACATTAATAAATACATAAATGTTCCAAACTAAAAAAAAAATCTAGACACAAAGGGAAACGTAATAGGTAGCAAGACATAGGAGTTTGTTAACCTCAATTAAACATGTTCAGTGTCATCGCTATTTTGTCCTAACACAACATTGAACCTTACACAAATATTTGACATAATTTTTGGAAATAGCTCAGCTGGGATGTTGTCGATTACCTCAGAGACTTTGGTATTTAGGACTTCATGTGTACTTAGAGGATCTGTTCTACCAAACCTTTTATGTAACCCCCACAAAAAAGACAGGGGTTCTGAGGTAAGGTCAACATAGGGCCATTCTACTGGCTCATGAAGGGAGCTTACTAGCCCAGAAAAATGCTTCCTCAAAAAGTTACGAGTTTCACAAGCAGTGTGTGGAGATGCTCCATGCTGCTGAAAGCACTGTGAATTTGGGGTAATGCAACCAATTCGTTGTGGTAAGGAGAAGTCTTGTATCATCTGATGATATGAATTTTGCCCAAGTACACCATACAACCTAACAGTGACCCAAATGTTGAGCTTAGCAATATTACGTGGAAGTTCTTTTGGAACGCCAGCATGATTTCCCCAGTAACGAAAGTTTTGCTTATTAATCTCCCTAGACAGATGTACATAACACTCGTCAGTGAAGTGGATGTGTTTCATAAACTCAGGATCTTCTTCTAGCTTTGCTAACATGCATGCAGCAAATTCCATTATTTTTGTTTTAGAGCATTATTCAGTGAAGCTTGTCAATGGATTTTGTTGGGAAAAAGGTTTAATTCGGTACGGAGTATACGATACACAAATGTTCGTGAAATACCTACTTGTGCTGACAAACGTCGAATTGATTTCTGCGAACTGTACGCGGTAATTTCGTGAACCATATTTACGTGTTGCACAGTTTTTGTGGATCGTCGCCTCCCACTATTACCCTTATGTTGATTGATTACATTTCCCTTTGTTTGAAATTTTCTAACAATTCATGATAGGTATTGTTTTTCTATCGGGTGGATCTCTGTAACCATATTCTCTGCAAAATTTCCTCCGCACCCGCGTCACAGAATTTGTCATATGAAACCACTCAACGATCTTGATTTTATGTTGCAGCTGCAAACGCGGCATCAAGGTTTCAGCCATTAGAAATGTATATGTATACGAGACGAGTATATAAATATATGCGGAATAAAAACCTCAGTCTATTACCTTTCTGAAGAAGAAACCCCAATAATAAAATATACATCCATTGTAAAATAACAAGTAAATAAAAATAGGGACATCTTTTCGGATACACACACACACACACACTATATATATATATATATATATATATATATATATATATAGATATATATATATATATATATATATATATATATGAAAATTATTTCACGAAAGTAACACGTGAAAAATATTTATGATGAAAAAACCACGAAAAGGAAAGCACCATTCTGTTTCCTTGCCTTCGTGGTTTTTCATTATATAATATATATATATATATATATATATATATTTAGGATAAAAACGAAGACGTAGAGCAAAAAAGTCATTATATTTGGCTGCAGCCGACGTTTCGGGCAACTCTACCCATTTTCAAGGCCTAATAAATAAAAAGCTAAAATTAATGCATGACAAAATATATGAATGTCAAAACTAAAACTAATTTACAGTACAGAATAAAACCTCTTCAAGAATAAAAATTAAAAAGCATAAAACAAGCATAAGCCAAAACAAAAAGTAAAATTTATATACATGACAAATATACACATGATAAAAATAAAACTTAAAAACTAAAACATTCAAACAAATTAGTTAAAAACTTCACTGATAAAAAGTTAAATGAAAAAACGCAAAAGTGCACCAAGCATACCATGCTCACTTGACAGCCACAAACAACTGAGGCGAAAAGGAGACAGGGTCAAGGGGGGGGGGGAATTAGTTTGTAGGTATTTTAATTATATAAAGGGGGTAACAACTAGAATCAATATTTAAACTGGAGTTCAGAAATTTAATGCACAGAGATTCGTAAATACGGAGAGAGGACGGCATTTTAATGATTTAAGAATTTTAAAGTTATTAACGGAAATATCAACCTTACACTTAACAGAATGATTTCTAATGGCAGACTGTTCCTTTTTAGATAAAACTTTCCCTGTCCTATGGCTAATACCCATATGGGAGCAAAATCTTGCCTGCAAAGAACGAACTGTGCTGCCAACGTAGTTCCCTGGGAACACCCAGGGCAGGTAAACAAATAAACGACAGAACAGTTCATCGCAGGGGGGATTTTGTCCTTACAACGGAAAAAACATTCAAGGGTATTATTATTTACAAAAGCAACCTTAAAATCAGTGTGAAAATATAATTTCCTCACCACACTCAACAATTGCTTTTTCACAAAAGTGTTAAAATGGTAGAGGTCAGGTAAAACAAGATATTTACAATTCTTAGGAACATCATACGTTGGGGGAATAAACATTATTAAGAAATTTACCAATAATACCTTGTACAAGATCCCGTGGAAAACCATTTCTAAAGAAAAAATCAGTAAGGCATTCAAACTCATTATGAAGCAGAGCAAAGTTTGAGCAAATATTATAAGCTCTATGCACTAAAGTGCGAATGGAACTTAGTTTGTAATTAAAATCGCAAAAACTATAAAAATTAAAACCTAAACCCGTAAAAGTAGGCTTCCGGTATGTCGAAGTTAAAACAGTCGAGCCTGATTTGGAAACCAAAACATCAAGGAAAGGAATAGAACCTTGAACTTCCTTTTCCTGCGTAAATATAATGTTCTTATGCAGTGTGTTCAGGAAATTTAAAAACTGAACTGCTTGATTATCCGTTTGGAATAAAGCAAACGTATCATCAACATAACGTCTGTACAATTTCGGCTTAAGGTGAGGGGGGCACTCACAGAAGGCCCTTTCCTCAAGATGAGACATGAAAATATTCGCAAAAACGGGACCTAAGGGGCTCCCCATCCCCACTCCATCCAACTGACGGTAAACTACCTTGAAAACTAAAAAAGTTATCCTTGACTGCCAAATTCAGGAGCTGCTCAAACTGTGCTCTGCCAAAGCCGTGAAAAAGTGAGTCCGGCTGTGGAAACTACGTTGGCAGCACAGTTCGTTCTTTGCAGGCAAGATTTTGCTCCCATATGGGTATTATCATAGGACAGGGAAGTTTTTCTAAAAAGGAACAGTCTGCCATTAGAAATCATTCTGTTAAGTGTAAGGTTGATTTTCCGTTAAACTTTAAAATTCTTAAATCATTAAAATGCCCGTCCTCTCTCCGTATTTACGAATCTCTGTGCATTAAATTTCTGAACTCCAGTTTAAATATTGATTCTAGTTGTTACCCCCTTTATATTAATTAAAATACCTACAAACTAATTCCCCCCCCCCTTGACCCTGTCTCCTTTTCGCCTCAGTTGTTTGTGGCTGTCAAATGAGCATGGTATGTTTGGTGCACTTTTGCGTTTTTTCATTTAACTTTTTATTAGTGAAGTTTTTAACTAATTTGTTTGAATGTTTTTAGTTTTTAAGTTTTATTTTTATCATGTGTATATTTGTCATGTATATAAATTTTACTTTTTGTTTTTGGCTTATGCTTGTTTTATGCTTTTTAATTTTTATTCTTGAAGAGGTTTTATTCTGTACTGTAAATTAGTTTTAGTTTTTGACATTCATATATTTTTGTCATGCATTAATTTTAGCTTTTTATTTATTAGGCCTTGAAAATGGGTAGAGTTGCCCGAAACGTCGGCTGCAGCCAAATATAATGACTTTTTTGCTCTACGTCTTCGTTTTTATCCTAAATGTAAAACTACGTCTCCTTAGGAGGGATCCTATTTCATGTATATATTTATATATATATATATATATATATGATACACAGAGACCGTGCATGGAACAAGGAACTCTTCTGGGAAAATTAAAGCCACTATAGTTCGAATATAGTGTTTATATTAAGGTTCTAAATATAGTAGGCTAGGTGTAGCTGTAAACCCTAGATCCTGTCCCAAAGCTGGATCCTATCTGCTTTGCAGGTAGCTGGTGAGGGAAGCTATTTTTGGGGCCTCTTTGCGAGTGACCCGTTGCCCACGTCTGGCTAACATCATTGAAAATAAAAAATTATAGTGTTTGTCATTTACCAGGAGCGGCTCGCAAGTAGGCACTGTGGAACTGCAGCACCCCCATGATCTTATGATGTTTATATTTAAATATTTAAAATAGGCTCTCTGATTGTTTTTTTTCAATGAACTTTGAGTTTTTAAATCAGATTATATCCTTTTTTCCTTAAACTATTTCAATGCCGAACGAATGAATCACGAAAGTAGCTTCAGCCTTCCCGTGGAACTGTGGAACTGCGTACTTAACAGTTCCAGATTTTATTCGAAACGCTTGAAACCTCGGTGGCGGACGTACGAAGAGCGAGTCAGAATCGCGGGTTTAAGAGGATCCAAAGCACTGTGGACAGAGCAGTGCCGATTTGTTTGTTTGACGTGATAGTTGCGTTGCTGTATCGTTTGCTAATTCGAAATTTAATTTCCAAATTGCATTTATCAATGATTCGTTATCATTTATTTTTTGTCGTGAGATTGAAGTTAATTATATAATAATTGGATTATTTACAATACATAGCTTTCATTTCTTAGAATATTTTTTCGCTCAGAATAAAAACAGAAGAAAGGAATTTGTTTATAAATAAAATTTTTGGCAAATTCGAAATTACCCGTTAAGCGTAAGTACCCTATAATTGATTTTATGATACTATTTTACTTATTTTTGTGATTGAGTAGTGAGTAGTTACCTATTTATCTATTCGACTTTCTCTCTCTCTCATATATATATATAATCGACACAATTGTTTGCAATTTCTGAGGCAGCACCCCCATAACATAACTGAAAGCCACGAGCCGCCACTGTAGGCATTTACCATTACTTATTCGAACTATAGTGGATTTATTTTTCCCAGAAGAGTCTGTGTGTATCATGAAAAAACCTCAGGAGACCATTCTGAGTTCAATCCCATATATACAGGGTGTTTGAAAACTTTCTGTACAAATTGTAATGGGGGATAGGCAACACCAAGACAAACCCTTTTCGTCTATAAGTGTATGTCCGCTGACGTCACCATTCGGCGCGAGAGGGCGCCGCTGCAATTGGCTAAAAGGTGAAGTGGGCTAGACTCGTGCTTGCCGCGGGCATTCTTAAATCGGACGTAGTACGCGTAACATGGAGCGCTTCACGACTGCTGAGATGGCTGACATGCATATGGTGTATGGGGCTGCCAATGGAAACGGAAGAGCTGCTGTGAGGTTGTACCGACAGCGCTTCCCAAACAGACGTGTGCCAAACCACCAAACGTTTGCGCATTTGCATCGGCGACTGCAAGAAACTGGAACATTCCATGCAAACATGCATGACACTGGTCGGGAGAGAAACGTGCGCACTCCTGACATGGAAGAAGAAATCCTACGGCGATTTGAGGACAATCCAAGCGCAAGCACGCGAGGTGTTGCACGTATCCTCGGTGTGAACCACGACCTGGTCTGGAGAGTGTTGCACGAGCAGCAGTTACATCCGTTTCATCGTCAGAGAGTCCAGGCATTACAACCTCGGGATTACCCTCTTCGTGTGGAATTCGCACGTCTGTTTCTGCAGCAGACAGCGGTGCAGCCTAATTTTCCGGCTTATGTGCTGTTCTCAGATGAGGCCTGTTTCACACGTGAGGGTGTGTTTAACATGCACAATTCTCACGTGTGGGCGCACGCAAATCCACATGCTACACGGGTGCATGCTCATCAAGAACGGTTCGCCGTCAATGTTTGGGCGGGTATCGTCCATGGCAAGTTGATTGGGCCGTACCTGCTGCCTGCCCGACTCGACGGGCGGGTTTATCGGATATTTCTTGAAGAAACGTTGCCGGAACTGCTGGAAGATGTTCCCGTGGCTATTCGTAGACGAATGTGGTTTCAACACGACGGGGCCCCAGCACACTCCAGCAACGATGTGCGGGATTATTTGAACGCCACTTTTGGGGACCGATGGATAGGCCGGGGTGGGCCCGTAGCCTGGCCACCGAGATCGCTCGATTTAACATGCCTCGATTTCTTCCTGTGGGGACACGAAGAACCTCGTGTACGAGACTCCCATTTACTCAGAAGAAGACGTAGCAAGAATCGCTGTCGCCGCTGGAACTGTTCCCGAAATGCCGGGAATCTTTCAACGTGTACGTCGGTCAATGCTTCGACGCTGTCGGGCATGCATTGATGCTACCGGTCGCAACTTTCAGCACCTTCTTTAAATAAACATGCCTTCTTTAAATAAACATGTTACGCGTACTACGTCCGATTTAAGAATGCCCGCGGCAAGCGCGAGTCTAGCCCGCTTCACCTTTTAGCCAATTGCAGCGGCGCCCTCTCGCGCCGAATGGTGACGTCAGCGGACATACACTTATAGACGAAAAGGGTTTGTCTTGGTGTTGCCTATCCCCCATTACAATTTGTACAGAAAGTTTTCAAACACCCTGTATATATATAATATATATATATATATATATTATATCAACAAAAATTATGTCGTTGTTATTAAAATGTGTAAAGAAAAAAATTACGACTCATATTAAGTTGCGGGGCGGTCAGATTTCATTGATCCGCCTATTTTATCCATTGGACCAATCAGGGTGAGTCTTTCGTCCAGGTTAGGTGGTCGTTTTATGTTGGTTTGTTATTTTCCACATGACCAACTTTCGACCAATCAGGTAAAAAATTTGGACTTTGTCAAAAAACTTGTCCCCGAAAATTACTATTTATCCATATTACTAATTCTGCCTTTTGTTAAGTTAAGAAACTACAGGGTGTCCACAATGTCGCGTCAACCCAGTAAAATACTAACTTATTTTCGTTTTTCTTTCAGACCCATTTGAAATCTGTGATAACAGCAACTATACGATTGAACAACGCATAGTGGCTAGTACCTGGGTCCATGGGCGACCACGTAATGGCAAAAACCATCGAAAATATTCGTGCAGACTTTCAGGACCTATTCATTCGTGCAGCTCGTTTTTGGAAGAGCCGCACCATGCAGCCAATACGCGTTGTTCAATCGTATAGTTGCCGCTATCACGCATTTCAAATGGGTCCGAAAGAAAAACGAAAATTAGTTATACAGACCCGACTAACTCGTCCGATCTTACGGCAAGCGGCGTAACGACGTGATCAGGATGCACTTCTTATACGCGCATCGAAGATTTGTAAAAATTTTATCATATCTCTCAAATTTATGCCGTTTTAAATCTTACGCAAACGACTCGTCAAATTCAATTTTAATTTTACGTTATAATTAGCAAGTACATTTTCTCTTGAAGCTCATTTCCATCTTTCCTACTTTCAAAATGAAAGCAAAATTTACATAATTTTTTTATTTCGAAACCAGTGAAAATTAAATAAAAAAATTTGTATCGTATTTGTTCGTTGCTTTTAAAAGCATATTCGAAATTGCTTAAAATTTTTTTTTAATTTTATACAATTTAAAATTATTCTCATTCAGAGTATGAGTAGAT
The DNA here is from genome assembly GCA_023014485.1 of Bathynomus jamesi. NCBI lineage: Eukaryota > Metazoa > Arthropoda > Malacostraca > Isopoda > Cirolanidae > Bathynomus > Bathynomus jamesi. Next base: position 268,303 of record JAJOZX010003566.1, on the reverse strand, counting down.
GATGAGAACGCTCTCTCCTCTCTCTCTCTCTCTCTCTCTCTCTCTCTCTCTCTCTCTCTCTCTCTCTCTCTCTCTCTGTTTGTCTATTCTATCGGCAACGACTGTCGCGGTACATCGAACACTATCCAGGCCAGCACCTACGTGCCTGACGCCTGTCTCGGGGATGACGCGGGTGTCCTCCCTGGTGAACACTCCCGCAAAGTACTCATTAAGCACATTAGCGATGTCCGCATCGGAGGTCCGCAGAATGCCGCTTCGGTCCTATCATGCTTCTAACGGGCTTTCTACTATTAACATAACTGAAGAACTCCTTAGGATTCCCCTTGCAGAGGCTTGCCACCCGTAGTTCTTCGTTACGTTTCGCTAGCCTAACCTTCGCCTTCACTTCCCTACACAGGCGGACATACGCTTCAGTGTTCTCATGGGAACGATTGGCCTTCGCCCTCCTATACGCTACTTTCCTATTTTGGATAGCCGAAGCGATGCCACGACTGAACCACTTAGGCTGCGTTGAAGCAGGGGTGACCGGTTTTGAGGGTATGGCAGCAGACTGCAGCACCATAAACTCGTCCCGGAATGCACTCCACACTCCCTCAACATCGCCGCTGATCTCTAACCTCATCTCACCTACGCTATCCCGGAGGCTAACAAAGTCCGCCCACCGTAGATCAAGCTTACTGCCTCTCGAGTTACTACGCTTCACCCGAGGGACGCAGACACGGAACCTAATCAGACCGTGATCACTCCCGCCCAACGATTCGTCAACGGTGAGGCCAGTGACGAGGTTGTCTTCGGTCGTGAATACTAAGTCTAGAACGCTTTCGCCTCGTGTAGGCTCATTGACCCACTGAGTGAGGAAGTTCTCATCAGCAAAGTCAACTATCCTTCTCCCTTCAGCATCAGCAATCCTGTCTTCCCACTTTATGCCGCGACCGTTTCTCCTAAAACTACACACACCCTATCCCCTAGCAGGCTACGGAGTTCGGTGTACAGGGCTGTATCCTCCTCGAGGAGGAGATGCGGAGGTCTGTACACCGGAACTGGCAGACAACCGGACTCAACATGTCCCTGACGTATATTAGTACCCCTCCCCCCTCCCCACGGGTGAGGTCTTTGCGAAACATTCTATACCCGGGAATTTCGAACTCCCCAACGTAGTCCCTACGATCAGTATGAATCCAGGACTCGGTGATAGCAACGATATCCTGGTATTCTGATGCTAAGAGCGCCCGTAGCTCGCAAAACTTATTCCTAATCGACCTAGCATTAAAAAGCATTGCACGGAGGGAGCCTTCCCTATTCTGACCGCCCCCTAGCACGACCCGTTTCCCGAACAGCCAGGGCTGTCGGGAGTTGAAGAGCCCCTCACTAACGAGGGGGCAACTTCCGCAGGAGCCTGAGCCCCCTCCAACGTGGAAGGAGGGTCACCCACCTGTACCTGGACGCACCCTTCAGTTGAAGGTACGTCCGCCACCGGCTCAACATCATCTCTCCCCGGTGGGGGCCCGTCATCTCTCCCCGGGCTCGACCTCACCATTCTGTATAGGTGCTGGTCGAGCAGCGCGCCTAGCACACCTTTACCCTTGTCATTGAGGTGGACGCCATCCCTCTGGTAAAGGTCCCACCTACCCGAAAATGCGTCGAAAGGGTCAATAAACCTCACGCCCAGCGGGACGCACAAGTCTTGCACCCTCTCGTTGATGCTAATGACCTTACTGAGCGCGTGGTGACTGGCATTCATCCGCGGTAAAATACCCATCAACATTCCCCTGTCTGTCTTCAGTTTTAGATCATCCGCAAGAGACATGATCTCGGTGATGATCCCTTCTGTAAGACCTACCCTACCGCCTTTGAGGAAAAGGTCGTTGCCACCAGCGTGGACAACGATCGCAGTCCTCCGACTAGCCACGCGCATAGAGCAACTGCGTGCGGACCTACGTAGGATAGGAGAGTGGTCCGAAAAATGGCAAATGCCGTTTAACTTGGGTAAGTGCAAGGAGATGCACATTGGCTACGCCAATCCCAAGTCGGACTACTCGATGTTGGGGAGTAACATCGAGGCGACTGATTTGAAAAAGGACTTGGGTGTGCTAATTAGCAGCGACCTTAAGTTTACCAAACAGTGCATAGAGGTAAAAAAGAAAGCCCAGAAGCTGTTGGGTTATATCAGGAGGCAATTTCAGTTTCGGAACAAGGAAACTGTGCTCTCTCTGTACAATTCCCTGGTTCGACCGCACCTGGAGTATGCTGTGCAGTTCTGGTCGCCCACCCTCAGGAAAGATATTGAGAGGCTGGAGCGAGTGCAGGCGAGGGTCACAAAATTAATCCCTTCCGTTAGGCATATGGGCTACAATCGACGGTTACGCGCCCTGAACTTGTTTTCGCTGGAAACTCGGAGGCTGCGCAGTCAACTCATCGATGTTTTCAAGTTTTTACGCGGGTTCAACGATGTCGATTTTAGAAGCATGTTTAGTTTAAATGATAACCCAACTCGCAACAATGGTTGGAAGTTCGATTTGAAACGGTTTAGGACTAGTGTGTGTGGGAATTACTTTACCTATAAGATCTGTGACACGTGGAACAGGTTACCTTCAGAAGTTGTGAACAGTTCCTCTGTGGATCATTTCAAGAAAAGGTTAGACCAAATCTTGCACACTATTTGAGGGTGTAGAAAATTTTCCCTGGCACCCGTTGCCATTGGTACCTCCTCGGTATGGGCCGCAAGGCCTTTTTAGGTACTTCTTTTCCTTGTAACTCCTTGTAACTCTCTCTCTCTCTTTTAAAATCGATTTTTTATTTATTCATTAAATAAAATTATTCACTTTATATTCATGGTTGGACCCGAAGAGCATATATATATATATGCAAACGAAGTTGGGTGGTAGGGCAATTAATGATGAAGATAGAGGTAAAATCCAGGAAGATCTGAACAAAATCGTTGATTGGTCAGTCACATGGCAAATGAGATTTAACGTCTATAAGTGCAAAATTTTACATATATGTTCGCGTAACGGTAATTTTGCGTATATTATGTCAGGGAAGGAGTTGGCAAGCGTAGAACAGGAAGAAGATTTAAGAGTTATCGTCACTGGTGATTTAAACGTGGCGAAACAAAGTCAGCAGCGGTCAATAAGGCGAACAAGGTGTTACGTTTTAAGCGAGGAATTTTGAGTACAAATCGCGCGACATTATTGTTCCTCTTTATGAATCATTAAACCCCATTTGGAGTACACGATCCAATTTTGGAATTCGCATATGCTGGAATATGCTGGAATAGTTTGCCGGTAAAAGTAATTAGTAGCACGTCTATAAACATGTTTAAAAATCGATAAGACGCATATATTGATTAAATCACATTCAGCTGCAGGTCCGGACAAATGGAACGCACTATTAATTAAAAACTGTAAAAATGAAATAGCTACACCCTTATACTGGATATGGAGAAGATCCCTAGACACTGGGGAAATACCGAGCATCTTGAAGAGAGCAAACATTGTCCCTATGTATAAAGGCGGGGGATAGATCTCAAACAAAGAACTACAGTATAGACCAGTGTCCCTGACGTCCCACCTCACCAAAATATTTGAAAGAATAGTCAGAGAGAAAATGTACGACTTCTTGGAGACATTGGAAAGATTCAACGAAAATCAGAACGGATTCCAATCAGGAAGATCATGCCTATCACAACTTATAGAGCATTATAACAATATCCTAGATGCACTTGAAGGCAGTGAAAACTATGATGTCATATACACGGATTTTGCTAAAGCTTTTGACAAATGCGATCATGGTATAATACTGTAGCACATAAAATGAAACATATGGGAATAACAGGCAAAGTTGGAAAACGGATCTACAACTTCCTCGGAGAACGTCTACAGGTCGTCAAAATTCAAAGTGTATCATCATCAGAATCAGAAGTACGCAGCTCAGTACCACGAGGTACAGTACTGGCCCCACTCCCGTTCATTATCATGCTAACAGACATAGACAGTGGAGTAAACAGCAACAGTATAGTAACATCCTTTGCGGACGATACAAAGATCAACAGAAAAATCAGCGATGCAAATGAAGTGGAGGTCTTGCAGAGGGACACGAACAAAATATACACAGGGTCAGAAGACAACAATATGACATTTAACATCGAGAAATTTCAGCTTTTGAGATATGGTAGAAATGAGGAACTTAAAGAGACTGCATATTATACTCCAGATAGGAAATTCAGAGAACCACGAAAGCGGTCGACTTGGGGGTAATAATGACCGATGATGCCAAATTCGAGACACAAAATCAGATAGCAATAAACAAAGCAAAAAGAGTCGCGGGACAGGTACTAAAAACGTTCAGAAGGAGGGACAAGACAGTAATGATTCCCTTGCTGAGAACACTGATCATACCAAAACTTGAATACTGTTCAGTTTTGACGTCCACATACAAAAAGGAAGAAATAAATAAGCTAGAAGAAACGCAGAGACATTTCACAGCCAAGATTGATGGCTGCCAAGAACTCAGCTACTGGGAAAGACTACGTAAACTAAATCTGTACTCCCTGGAAAGAAGAAGAGAGAGGTATACCATAATCTATCAGGTCATCCCATAAGTAATGTCGTTTTTTACGATAGATTAAGTTTAAACTAGTCCTACTCGGTTTAAGCATGAATTTTCCAAAGGTTATATCTAAGAGGAGATCTATCGTGTTTCGCTACATACTTTACAGACCTTGACCAGTGAAGACGTGTGTTTTGCTTTATGTGAACCCCTCATAAACATGGCGGTATCAGAAGAGCATATCAGGCATATAATGCTTTACGAGTTCAAAAAAGGGAATAGTGCTACTGAAGCAACGCGAAACATTCAGGACGTTTATGGCAACGATATTCTGCATGTGAGGAAATGTCAAGATGTTTCAAAAGTTTAGGAATGGTGACTGCTGTTTGACAGATGCAGCACGCTCTGGACGCCCTGCTGAGTTTCATGATGAGCTGCTGTTAGCTGCACTCGAAGAAGACTGTTCAACAACTGTCGAAGAATTGGCCCAGAAACTCAATTCATCCCCGTCCACCATCCATCGACATTTGCAACAACTCGGGAAAGTGCCTAAGTTAGGAAAATTAGCACAGCTCTTCATTCCCGTGAACTCCAAGATCCGTTTTTGCACCGTTTAGTGACTGGTGATGAAAAGTGGATACTGTACCAGAATGTTAAGCGCCGTCGACAATGGGTTTGTGCCGGAGAACCAGCGACACCACAGCCAAAACCAAATCTTCACCCTCAGAAGGTGTTGCTTAGTGTTTGGTGGGATAAAGGTGGTGTAATACACTTTGAAACCTTACCACACAACCAAACAATCACCGCTCAAGTCTACTGTCAACAACTGGATCGAGTGAACACTGCACTAAAAGAAAAGAGATCTTCTTTGGTTAATCGGAAAGGAATCGTGTTCCACCACGACAACGCACGTCCTCATACCGCTCGGATCACTTCTGCAAAAATTGAGGAGCTTGGGTGGGAAAAACTTCCATATTCTCCAGACCTTGCGCCTCCAGATTATCATCTCTTCAGGAGTCTGCAAAACTATCTTGACGAGAAACGTATACTTCTTTAGATGACCTGCACACCACTCTTCGTACGTTTTTTGCCTCAAAACCACCTGAATTTTATAAACATGGCATTGAAAAGTTTGTAGGACGTTGGCAGAGTGTCATTGATTCCGATGGAAAATGATTAAAAAGTTTCAGGTTTTTTTTTTTGTCCTTCAAGTTCCGATCTAAAAAACGACATTACTTATGGGATGACCTGATACATATGGAAAATTATCGAAAAACTGGCACCAAACCTCAAACTAAACCCAATTACCATCCAAACAACGCTGAAAAATAGGAAAGGCAGACTGTGTAGTGTTCCCAACTTAAAGGCCCGGCAAGGGGCCTCCTCAACACTGGAGGAAAATAGCTTGGTTGTCAGGGGCCCCCAAGATTTTTTAACCAGCTTCCAAAGGACCTCAGAAACGTTACAGGGGTCAACGTTGAAGTCTTCAAGAAAAAGCTAGATGCCTGGCTCACGACGGTACCAGACGAGCCGGGGATACCTGGCTATGTGCAGTGGAGAGCGCAAGAAAACAACTCGCTCCTCCACTAAGCCAGGCCTAGAGGCGGAGCCACCAGCTTGACCTTCGTGTGAAGAGAGACGAACACACGAAACCCAAACGAGGTTAACGAGGTGTATATATACTTGCTAGAATAAAATGCACACCCTCTCGGATTTTGGAATAATTCCCTGCAAACACAAACAACTTAAAAGTCGTTGTCTGAGCCAACGAACGAATATGGCAAAGTGTTCTGTATCGTCTGAACTATAAAGGGCGAGCGGCTGGGAGGAAACCACTTTTATCAGCTGCAAACATTCAGTGCGAAAAGGACTGATCCCATCAAATGATACACAGCCCGCCAGAGCTTTGAAGGTCTATACTGCAGGGGTGGCGAACCTTTTTACAGTCGCTTGCCAAAAAAAACATGTAAACCATAAAAAAAAAAATTCGCGTGCCCACCAAAGTTTATATATATTACACCAAATTATAAACATTAAGTCTATTATTTTATACGCCTTTTTTGGATAACACTTTCTATACTCAGGCGTGCCAGGCAAATTGGATCGCGTGCCCAAATGGGCACACGTGCCATAGTTTCGCCACCACTGGTCTATAGTCTTCAAGGATGAGTCGAATTTTCGGCAGTCTTCCTCAAGTAAGCGCATTTAGGTGTGAAGACGGGTTGGGGATGCGTTTCAGACTGAATAATCGCAACCGACAGTAAAATATGGTGGTTGCAGTGTAATGGCGCGGGGTGCAGTTTGACACAGTGGCGCGAGCGACCTAGTGTTCGTCAATGGAAGACTGAACTCGGAGGGTTACGTGAGAATACTCCAAGCAATCTTTTTACCACTATATCAGCAAGGCATTTGGCAATATGGAACGCATTAGGGCAGGGAAGATAATGCCACATGCAATACGTCTGAGACCACCTCTGGCTTGAATTGACGGAATGGGCTGTAGCTTCTTCCTTTGCACTACAGAATCATGACATGAATGTCATCGAACACGTCTGGAAACATATAGATCGGTTTGCTGAGAAAAAGCCGACATCTACCAATGAATATCAAAGAACTGCAACAAAATCTACGCCACGTTTGGCAAAATCTGGATCACGCTGTCATACAGAATAAACTGATTCGAACCAAAGGACATTCTATCAGATAAAATTTAATTTGATTGTATTCGTATCAATAGAGTGTTATTTAAAAGTTTTACAATCAAAGGGTGTTACTTTTATTCTGATAGGTCATGTATATAAAATAAATAAATATACTGTGTATATATGTAAAAATGAACAATAAATAATTCCTATATAATTCGTATATTTATATAAATCCTCATGTTTACCTAATCCGTGTATTTATATAATCTTCATATAAATCCTTATATTAATTAAAATCTTTATATTCATTATATTCATACAGTTCTTATATTTATATAATCTTTATATTCAAATATTCATTTTTACATAAGGACCAAACTCGCATAATGCAAGTTTGGATGTCTTTAGTATTCAATGTATGGTAAATTCTTTAACATAATATTATTATTTATATGTTGTTCATTCATACGCCCATTTCCTTTCTTGGCCGCTATCTTTTATTTCCATTATCTTTTATTGTCTACCTTTGCCCTATTGACATTTCAGTCCATGTTTACTCGAGTCCGTCTGTATATCACGCACAAAACCTATTGTGTGACTACCGATATGTGTACAAAACTTTATGCATTCGTACATGTCCACTGATGACGTACATAGTTACCTTACATGTAAGTACGTTCACATGTATACTTCTTATTTTTCTTAATTATTTAATTTCTCGCAAGATACTCGTTCATGCTGACGCAAGTGTTCGAATTCCGATGACGACGCCAAAAGCGGGCATCTGAATACGAAATCTCCTCTCTTGTTTGCTTCTAATCTATAAAATATTATGTGTGTTATGTTATAGTGTATATATATATATATATATATATATATATCCCCGCAAGGGGGTTCTAAGCTCGTGCTCTTGAGTGCTCTTTGTGCTCGTTTGTACGTGCTTGTTCCTGGAGGTTTCACGTGCGCCCTCCCGGCCCTAGCACCCAAGGATGATGGGGCTCGACCCTGCAGTCCTTGTCATCCTTGGTCTTTTTCCACTTCGACTGTCCCCTCCACCCTTTCTTTTTCCTCTGTCTTTCCTCTCACTTTTTCTTTGTTTTTCCGCTGAGATATGCCCTTTTAAATAGAGGCGAATCGGTTCTTCCCGAACTTAAAAAAAAAAAAAAAAAAAAAAAATATATATATTAAAAATGAAAAATCCGAATTAATACACTTAAGAACTGTTTTAAATAAAATTCTTTTTAAATCACTGTATTGAGGAAATTGGTTCAAACAGTTACTGTGTAAGAATAAAATTTGAAGATACTTTCTTTGCGTCCGAAAATGAAGATTTTGCTGCGAAGACGTGAAAAGCCTGACAGCAGCATCCAATTCCATATAAAATCAATACACTGTTCTTTGCAGTGAATCGGCTAAAAAATACACTGTGTACTGAATCTATCTATCTCTCTCTCAATATATAAAAAATATATATATATATATATATATATATATATATATATATACACACACACAGGGTATCTCAGATATAATTCGTCTCGAGAATTTAACTGTCCAAGTTTGAAGACAGCCCATTTTCAGGCACTTTTCGGAGAATATCTCTATCTTAGGCTCTCGCACCCTACAGTGTCTATTATCCTTGGCCTAGGCCTACTTGACTTAGCTTACTGCGGTATGATAATACCGTATAGACATTCGCGCTTTCCATCCTAATTTGCATACAAACTCACTCCGCACATTCAGTGCGGCGCTTATAGTATTTGCATTTGCGTTTTATCGCAGCTTTATTCAATCGGTATACGAAGTTAAATGCTCCCACTATATACTTGGTGATTGTGTTACTGTATATAAACCTTCACTCGCTTATTATGCATACTTAAATTCAGTAACAATTCTAGGTTCATTAGGGGAGCTCGCTCAGTTTTCAATACCGCCTAACTTCGTAAATCTGTTTTCTTTAAGTGAACATCACAGAACTCCAATCTCTTGACATTATTAGCGCAAACATTTATTATTGTGCGAGTTAATATAACTACTGTATTGTTAGAGTAGCGGAACAAAGTCGATTTGCCAATGTCGACATTCAGCAGTTAGTTTAAATTAGGTTAGGTTACTATTGGTTAGGTTAGGTCGTTAAGTTAAGTTAGTCTAGTTAGGTTAGTTAGTCAGTTTCATTGAACATCTGAAATGTAGTTTGAAGTCTGAAATCCATATACAGTATTTGCATGAAGCCAAACGTCGACATTATGAAAATCAATCTCGTTCATATAACGCGTATTTGTCATAATATTATCATGCTCACGATTAACTCTTTAAGGACGACTGGTACAAATTGGTAACGTTTCAAATACACGCATTCATAAATTAAATCTACAAACAATTCTCGCCTTAAAGGTTTAATTCATCGCCTATTACTTTTGTAATTTTATCATTTGAAAGTATTTTGTGTAAGTGCCGTATTGTTCTCACTCATTGCATTTTTGTTACTTTCTGTAGTCATTTATTTATGATATTTATTAATTAAATATAAAGGCAAGAAGTCTATTAATTTCTTTTACTTTTTTTATATTTATTTTGGTGATCCCTCAAACTAGTAAACAATTCTTTAATTATCTAATTACATTATTAGAGGGCCTTTAGTCAACAGGCTTCTCTCTCTCTCTCTCTCTCTCTCTCTCTCTCTCTCTCTCTCTCTCTCTCTCTCTCTCTCTCTCTCTCTCTCTCTCTCTCTCTCTCTCTCTCTCTCTCTCTCTCTCTCTCCAAAAAAAAAAAAATTATTTCAAGGCCTTTCGTGTATTCAGAAGTACACCTTGTTAGGGAAACTTTAGTCATTCCCTGACGAGGTGTACTTCTGAATACACGAAAGGCCTCGGAAACGACGTAAGTATAGAGGAGTGTTCTGCACACGAGGAAGAGAAATAACGAACAAATGAAAAATGAGGTAACCGCCCGGGAATCGAACCCAGGATCTTCCGATTGCCGGTCAGATATGCTATCCACTACACCACGGGCCTCGATCAGTCAGAAGTCGTAATTCTCCTACATAGGGCAGAAACCAATGCCTTGAGAGGGCACCCTCGCAAATCGTGAATATGTACAGTTAACTGCAATGACCACGCAGTATATTAATGTATAGAAACGACGTAAGTATAGAGGAGTGTTCTGCACACGAGGAAGAGAAAGTTGCCTCGTTTTTCATTTGTTCGTTATTTCTCTTCCTCGTGTGCAGAACACTCCTCTATACTTACGTCGTTTCTATACATTAATATACTGCGTGGTCATTGCAGTTAAATGTACATATTCACGATTTGCGAGGGTGCCCTCTCAAGGCATTGGTTTCTGCCCTATGTAGGAGAATTACGACTTCTGACTGATCGAGGCCCGTGGTGTAGTGGATAGCATATCTGACCGGCAATCGGAAGATCCTGGGTTCGATTCCCGGGCGGTTACCTCATTTTTCATTTGTTCGTTATTTCTCTTCCTCGTGTGCAGAACACTCCTCTATACTTACGTCGTTTCTATACATTAATATACTGCGTGGTCATTGCAGTTATATATATATATATATATATATATATATATATATATATATATATATACAGGGTGTCCCATAAGTCCGGCATCATAGGAGAAATTCATATTTTTCTATTTCTACAAACCATAATTCATATTTTTCTCTTTCTACAGGCCATAATGTCTATGCTCGGGATGCTAATTTCCCGTCCACCATTCTCTTCAGTGACAAGGCTGTTTTTTATGGAAATGGTGAGGTAAATCGACAGAACACCAGCTACTGGTCTCAAAACAACCCTCACTGGTATACCTCTTCAAAGAAACAAGGTGCATCTCGGGTGATGGCATGGTGAGGCATTTGGAAGGATCGCATCATAGGCCCCTCTTTTTCGATGAACATGTCACTGGAGGCACCTACCTACGTATGCTCAAGGAAGAAGCATTTCCCAGTGTCTTGAACGAAGAAGGAAATTTCCCAACATGGTTCCAGCAAGACGGCGCTCCTGCACATTACAGCACCCAAGTAAGGGAATACCTGTACCAACAATTCCCTGGTCATTGGATAGGACGTCGAGGGCCTGTGGAATGGCCAGCTAGAAGCCCGGATCTCACGCCACTAGATTTTTATCTCTGGGGCCACTTGAAAGTGCTGGTATACGCAGAGAAAATTAGGAGTGTTGAACATTTGCGGCAGCGCATTATTGGGGCATGTAACACCATTACTCCTGACATCATTCACCGTGTGCTTGCTGACTGGGTATCACGTCTGAATTTGTGTATTGAAAACAATGGTGGATATATTGAGCACGTTCTGTAAATAGAAGCTTTTGTTTTGCCTTTTTTGATTATTTTTCCTATGATGCCGAACTTATGGGACACCCTGTATATATATATATATATATATTATATATATATATATATATATATATGGGATGAAATTCACAATTAAACACGTGAAATGAATGAATGATGCAAACCCACAAGGAAAAAGAAAAATGATTCCGGCTCGTTCGCCCGACCTAACCCCCCTTAACTTCTTCCTTTGGGGCTATGTCAAAAATGAAGTTTTTGTTCCACCAATGGCAACAACTTTGGAACATTTGAAGGAAAGGATACGTGAAGTTGTTAGAAAAGTTCAGTATGATATGCTACAAAATGTATGGAGGGGAAACAGAATACCGCTTTGATGTGTGCAGAGCCACAAAAGGAGCTCATATTGAATTTCAATAGCTTGTAAATAAAGTTTTTGAGTTTTTTATTTGTACATTTTGCTTTTCGATGTAGCTTTGTTAGTTTTTTCATAATAAATGTTTAATTTAAAATCTGGGAGATCATTTGTAATCACTCCATACCTAATTTTAGTGTGCAGTGATAAATAACCAATATGCGCAGTAATAATTTCAATTTGTGCAGTGATAAATTGAAAATCTGCGCAGTGATAAATTAAGTTCCGATATAGAACCTAATTTATTACTGCGCAGATTTTCAATTTATCACTTCACAAATTGAAATTATTACTGCGCATATTGGTTATCACTGCACACTAAAATTAGGTATGAATCATCCTCTATAATATAGATATATAATATTACATTCCTTTTTTGACCAAGAAAAAATTACCGCGCAACATTGACGCGTAGATGCCGAAGTTATCGTAAAACGAGTTAATAATAAATAAGTTACAAATAAAAAACATCATAATAAAAAAGACGGTATCCAAAGGCGATTTCTTTTTTTCCTCCCTTTTGAAATCTGACCTGACATTCTGCAGGTGGGTTCGTGTCTAATAAAAGAATAAACGCTCTCGATAAAAACTGACGAAGGGAGGAAGGTTTACAAAAGAGAGCCAAAATATTGCAGAATACTCGCTCATATTGTACGTGAAATAATTATAAACGAACTGGTTACAACGAAGTAAAAAAAAAAAATGAAATTCCTCAACCGCTGTTCAGTTTTAGCCGATCATGAACAAAGTAAAAAATTTATTAGACTTTTCATTTTTTCCTCTCCTCTTGAGCTCATTATATACAGTATATATTCTTTTGTAGAACAAAAAAAAAATCTATTCTCATTTTTCTTTTGAGAAAAGGCAAAACGGTGAATGGGGGAAAAAAATTATTTCTATTCCTTTAGTTCTGGATTTTAACTTAATTTTTTTTTTTTAAATTTCCAATATGGACTCAAAACACGCGTGAAATTTTGTTTAATATTACGTTCGTTTTAATACATTTTTTTAAACGAAAGAACTGCGGATTTTTTTGTTTTTTTTAAAAAAGAACTTCGAAGTCGCACGAAATCATGTCTGGAAACCACAGTTATAAATCGTTCATGGAACCTAAATTCTTTTAAAATAATTAGTTTTTCCGAAACATGGACAGCTCGAGAAAATTTCACTAAATTCTATGTAATCAACTCATCATAGGCGTAGCTGACAGTCATATTTTATCATCTCTCTGTGTGTGTGTGTGTGTGTGTGTGTGTGTGTGTGTGTGTGTGTGTGTGTGTGTGTGTGTGTGTGTTCCACTTTTAGCAAGTTGTGAATTTCACTACACTTTGCTCTTCCCCGTACACCTTATGATCTGTAAAGCATATGTATCAAATTTGAAGCAAATTGAACACCATTTAGAGGTTGCACACTTATGTCACCTCTGATACCTTAGCCCTTTGTAACCAAATCTCGAGAACGTCCCAACTTCGAACATATTGTAATGTTTTCTTTTCTTTCACAGGTGCAAAAACTGTTGAAAATGGAAAGAAAGATCTGGCTGATTGAAAAGACTCCAGTCGAAGAGCTCTTAGGAGCAAGATTGCCATCCCGGAAGCAAGTCCTCCTCTGCTTTATGTATCATCACCTGGAGCTGAAGGAAACAATCCCCCTTGCCATCAAGTCTGCGAGTATCAAGCTTCAAGAAGTTTGGAAGAAGGCAAATATCTCCGTGAAGACAGAGGAGAACATTAGAGCTGCTATACTAAAGCTGTACAAAGAGTACCAAAACTTGAAGAAGGAGAAGTCAAGAGAGACGGACAAAGCCATTATGAAGCGTCAGGTGTGGAAGGGAGACCTTGCTGACCTTATCGACATCGCTTGTCAAGGTGTGATGAGCATGAGTTCAGTTCCGGAGGAGGACAAGGTTTTCTTGTCCTCCCAGAGGGAGAGCAGAATGAGTTCTTCAATGGCTGGGGTGGATAAGAAACACACCATGGCTGTCAAACGGAAAGAAGTAGCTGCTAAGAAACTTGAACTTCGAAAATGAAAGCATGCTGAAGAAGCTGAAAAGATCTCCGAGAAAATGAAGCTGGAGAGCACATCCTCTAGCTCAACGGCGACAACAGATGATGATGATGATGATGAAGATTTTGCTGCTCCATTGGCCTCTAAGTCACCTCGTCGTTCCAAGAACACACTTGATCCAACACTCGTGGCTACTTGGGATAGAGAACAACTCTCTATTCGACAAGCAAGCACTTCCTTCATTGCAACTGCTAAAAGTCTCGGACAAGATGTATCGCAGATTATTATTTCGCCATCAACTGTTCATCGAGCACGTGCCAAGTATCGAGAGAAAATGGCCAAACAACTTGAGGAGTCGATCTTCAAAGATCCACCTCTCTTAGTTCTGCACTGGGACAGCAAGCTACTACCCCAAGCTACTGGCGGAAGCTCTAGAAGCTTGGAAGACAGAGTAGCTGTTGTGGTACCAGGGAAGGAGTTCGAGCATCTTCTTGGAGTGCCTCTTGCCCAGGATGGTAATGGTGAACAAATGGCTCGAGCCGTCATCCAGGAGCTGCAACGATTTGGAATTCAGGACCGCATCATTGGCCTCTCGTTTGACACTACGGCGTCCAATACCGGACTTCTGCAAGGGGCATGTATGAGGATTGAACAATTCCTTGGTCGGTCGCTCTTGTGGTTGCCTTGCCGTCACCACATTTATGAGCTCATTTTGAAGGAGGCCTTTCATAAGTCCCTGGGGCCCACAAGTAGTCCTGAAATCCTGTTGTTTCGACGATTTCAGCAGCGTTGGGACTTTATTAACAAAAATTGTTTCAAAACCATGATCGATGAAGAAGAGCCAGCCACTAGGTACTTGGAAGATGAATGAATCAGGATGGTGAGTTATCTTCGTGGAGTCATTGAAAGTTCATGTCACCCGAGAGAAGATTATGAGGAACTCCTCAAGCTGTCGCTCCTTTTCCTTGGAGGCTGGGGTGGAGCTGAGTTCTCCTTCAGGACTCCAGGAGCCCATCATCAAGCCAGGTGGATGGTGAAAGCTATCTATGTGCTGAAAATGGTTTTGTTCCGGGAGCAACTGGAACTCACCGACCGAGAGGTGAAGGGATTGAACGACGTGGCCCTTTTTACGTGTTTCATTTATGTCCGGTTCTGGCACGAGGCAGTGGTCAGTAGGTGGGCCTCGAAAAATGACCTAGACATGATTCAACTGTTGATTTCATATCCGAACAAGGACCTGGGCCAGGCTGCCTTGAGAGTTGCCAAAAGGCATCTACGGTATCTCTCGAAGACTCTAGTCGGCTTGGCTTTCCTTGATGAATGGATATCGCCAAATGAGAAAGAAAAGATGTTCCAGGCCTTGAACAAACCTGCGTCGAGGAAGGAACTCAAACGACTCGGGTGAAAAAACCTGACTTTTGAAGGGAAGGATCTGAGCAACTTCGTCACTCAAAGGACGAAGACATTCTTCGACAACTTCGGCGTCGGGGATGTCGGCAACGTAGAGGAGTACACCAAAAATGACGGCTTGAGAAAGTCAGTCAACGCGCTGAAAGTCGTAAACGACACAGCGGAGAGGGGAATTGCATTAATCAAGCAATTCAATGAATCAGTCAAGGACGAGAACCAAAAACAATTCTTGTTGCGGATTGTTGAACATCATCGAAAGGAGGTGCCGAAAAGAACCAAGGCGGGAACGTCCTTGTACCAATTCAAAAATTAATTCGGATTTTCTGATTTTAATACTAGTTTTATATTTTCTGTGCTTCCAAGGGAGAATTCTTTTGTAACACTGAAGAAAATTTTGTATTATTAAATTGTATTGTATTGTGTAATGTGTATTGATTTGAATTTTCCAATTTTAT
>JAJOZX010003566.1:50000-250000 GCA_023014485.1 Bathynomus jamesi | reverse complement strand
TAGAATTATGTTAGAATTATGTTGTGGTGTGTAGTGTTCCATCTTCAAATTATTGGGGTTGATCTTCTACAATCTGGAAAAAAATTTAAAAAACAATAATTAAATTAAGGTTACAGCTACTTCAAATGGGGTGATGACTTCTGGAACACCCTATATAACCTCCTCCCACCTGTAGAAAAGTTTTTTATGCCACGTTCGAAGAAATTCCTTGGTTTCGAGTTAAAAAAAGCGATCACTTCGTTTTCGATAGCTTCCCTGGATTGCAACTTTTGTCCATCTAGGTGGTGTTGCAGACTTCTGAATAAATGGTAGTTTGAAGGTGCAATGTCCGGAGAATAAGGTGGATGAGGCATTTTTTCCCAACCAAATGCCTCCAATTGGGCAGTGATGATTCGAGCAGTAGTGCGAGGGCGCGCGTTATCCTGGTGGAATAGAACATCTCTGCGATTAATTAAAGCGGGACGTTTTTCTTGTAATGCCATTTTCAGTCGTTCGAGTTGTTGGCAGTAGACTTCAGCTGTGATTGTTTGGTTATCTGGCAGAAATTCAAAATGAATAATTCCTTGCATATCCCACCAAACGCATAGCAAAATTTTCTTTGGATGGGGTCCATTCCTTGGCTGAGGTTCAGGCTTTGTTTCACGGCTAAGCCACTGATGTCGACGCTTAATATTGTTATAGAGGACCCATTTTTCATCCCCAGTGACGATCCGATTCAAAAACGGTGCCTGCAGTTGCCGAGAATGCAGTGATGTGCAAATATCGATTCGATGTTGAAGATTCGCCTGTGACAAATCATGCGGAACCTATTTTCCAACCTTCACTACTTTTCCTAACAGCTTCAAATGACGATGAATGGTCATATGGCTAACGCCGAGTTGCAGGTCAAGTTCTCTTACAGTTACAGTTGGGTTTTCCTCCACTGTTGCTTTCAGCAAATCTTCATCTAACTCATTTGGTCGTTCTGTTCGTTGATAATCTTTCAGACTGGTCTCCATTTCTGAACTTCTCAAACCATCCCCTACACATCCATTCGCTCACATCATCATTTCCATAAACTCTTTGAATGTTTTTTGCGGATTCACTAGCGTTAGATCCTTTATGGAACTCATACAGCATCACATGTCGAATATGCTCTTTCGTGGGCTCCATGTTTTTCAATTACTGTAATGTTGTAGGGGTGGCGTTGTAACTGTATGAAAAACACCAGAGAAAATATTCATTAGCCTAATCCTACACTAGCCTAAGTCATTCTGTATCATTCTGTCTTGTAATAAAACCTGTGCGAACCTGTCGCCGCGTGTATTTTGCAACATTTCTAAAACTATTTCATATTATCTTGAGGTTATTCTATTACACTGGTATGCATATGAAATTTGTTTGTCTGCTGTGAGGGTTTTTTCAACTCATATTATATAATTCGACCATGCTGAATTCGAAAATGACATTGGTTTTCCTCAATCGGGTCAGGTATTTTCTCTATTGGCCATTTATTATAAGTCCAATTTTATCCCCAAATTTATTGATTTTTTTAGCTTAAACACTGTAGATACGAGTAATATTATAAGAACACTCGTGAAAAATGAAAACACTGTGTGAATAAATACTTTTATTCATACAATGAATATGGAAAAAAGTTTATTGAGGAAGTGAAGTTTTTTTGGCTTTCCGTCTGTGTTTTTCTTCGGGCACGTCTCGCTTCAAACACCAGCAATAGTCCGCCAGCATATTGATATCCCAGTTTCCCTGGTACCTCTCTTCCATTATTTTGATATCTTGGTGAAATCGTTCACCCTGTTCCTCACTATAATCCCCGCAATTTTCAGGAAAATAGTCCAAGTGGGACCACAAAAAGTGCATTTTTATGGACATGCGCGACCCATGCGCTTTGAAAGCTTCCATCAAGTTTTCGACAACGGACTCGTATTCTGGACTTCTACGCTTGCCAAGAAAATCAGTGACAACTGATTTGAATGCCTGCCAGGCATTCTTCTCAGTTGGAGTCATTGCGTTTTCGAACTGAGTATCCTTGATCAAAGTTCGAATTTGAGGACCATCAAAAACCCCAGCATTTAGTTTAGCATCAGATATATGACGAAATTTACTCTCGAGATATCGGAATGCTGAACCCTCCTTATTCATTGATTTGATGAAATTTTTCATCAAGCCCCAGCTTAATATGAAGTGGTGGGAGCAAAATTTTTGTTGGTGGTACAAGGGGCACTGAAACGACATTATGCGACCCAGGTTCAAAATTCTCTCTGGATGCCCATTCACGCTGTGCATAGTGCTTCTCATCCGCTCGGCTATCCCATTTGCAGAGGAAACATGGGTATTTCGTGTATCCCCCTTGCATTCCCAATACAAATGCCACAATCTGAAAGAAAATGAAAATATTTAAAGAATTTAGAGAATTTGTTCTATCAGATAAAAAAATCTATGCATTGGACTGTATCACTTCTGTGGGGAAGTTAAGTGTTCTTATACGCTCTCAAATAACCTTTGGAAAAACAACATAGTCAATAGCAATAGTTTACTTATGATATTAGTATTACCTTCAAATCTCCACAGATCCTCCAGTTATGTTGGTCGTATACGAGAGCATCCAGTAAAATTTTCATGTTATCGTAGCTCTCAGTAAGTTGTACGGAATGTGTTACAGGGACTGATGCAACCCTATTCCCAATGTTGAGAAGTACTGCTTTCAAACTTCGTTTAGACGAGTCTATAAATAGCCTCCATTCTGATGCGTTATATGGCAGGCCCAAGGATTCGATTAGCCCCTCAACATTGCAGCAGTACACTAAGGAAGAGGTATTTTCGTGCACTGCAAAAAACTTGCGGAATTCTTCCCCTCGTTTCCTATACCAGGAGAATGTTGTTCCCGGAGCCAGCAAGTTGTCCTCTCGAAGTCGTGAGCCCAAGATCTCGGCAGCTAATTTGGAAAGTCCTAAATCCTTGGTAAGATCATTAAGTTTGGCCTGGTTGAGAGGCCTCGGCTCATTTGAAGCGGTATTTTGAGGTGTATATACGACTGGGACTGGTCATTGGCATTGGTCATTGATTCATCATCAGAATCATCAAAGTCCAGGGTTTGAGGTGGGTCGGGTATTGGAATTCCAGGACCATGGGGTACAGGTCTCATAGCAGAAGGAATGTCAGAGTATACAACAATGTGTTTATTCTTCTTGTTAACTCCTGAAAATAGAAACACAGAAACATGGATATAAAACATGCATATGAAATAGAAGAAGCATTCAGACAGTGGCGGCTCGTGAGGGAAGGCTGCGGTCTGTAAGATATGAAATAGGTCGATGGAGTCTGTATATTTTCTTTCTTTTTCATTCATATTGTTCCTTCGGGGACAATATGAATGAAAAAAAAGAAAATATACAATCATGTATATGTAAATGTAACTTGTATAACAATATGTATGTGTAAATGTATTTTCTATAACAATATGTATATGTAAATGTATGATTACCATTATGGTGAATATTATGCTATATATGGTGAATATTACATTATGGTGAATATTA
Organism: Bathynomus jamesi; assembly: GCA_023014485.1. Classification (NCBI taxonomy): domain Eukaryota; kingdom Metazoa; phylum Arthropoda; class Malacostraca; order Isopoda; family Cirolanidae; genus Bathynomus; species Bathynomus jamesi. The sequence continues at coordinate 246,461 of JAJOZX010003566.1, read as the reverse complement.
TGTCAAGTTTCATACGAGGATTTCAAAATATTTAAGAAAAATTAATTTATAAGCCCACCTTGGAGGTTTGTCATGCAGAAATAGCAATCTGTCTCGTGATCCTTTCCTTCTCTCCAAATCATGGGAATTCCAAAAGGCAAAGATTTCGCTCTGCCTTTGCTCCATCTTCTCAAATTTTCAATGCACGTCTTGCAGCACATATGAGGTGCGAAATTTTTGTCCTGGTCCCCTAGCTTAATTCCAAAGTATGCTCTATACATTGTCTTCACAAATTTAGTGATTTGGGACTGGTTATTTGGCATGGTAACCGTCCCACATATGTAGCAGAATCTATTGGGATCATTTTTACACGCTCTATTCATTATGAAATATTTTATCTATATGCCTGAAAAGTAAAAAAAGATATTATACAAGTGAAACAAGTGATGATAGATGTTACTGTTCCAATTCCGCTTTGACAAAATCACGAAAAATTCTATTTTACTTATGAGGCCATAGCCGGATAACCTGAGCTGATTGAGAAAAACGGATTGCAGATTCGAAATCAGCAGGAAAAGCTCTATAAGAATCACTTACAAAACCCTTGACAGCAAAATTGATGCATACCAGTGTTATCTATCGTCCGTTTTCTAATCGAGCAGAATTTATGTTACAACCTGATACATATAATTTGTTAATAGTTAATTATTGTTTCTTGGCAGTCTACGCTGAACGTCTCAAAGATATAAAGCAATTGATGGAGAAAATAACACTGAAGTGTGCCGAGATCAAGATCAGTATGATGGCGAGTGTTCAAACATCGTGTGAACAGTGAATCAAAAAAGTGGTTTCGTGTTAATGGTCACAAGTTCGAATACTGACTGTAATTTACTCTGTGATGCACGATTTTTGCGCTTTCCTGTAATTTATTATATGATTCGTGACTTCTGCTCCACCCTGTATATATATATATATATATATATATATATATATATATATATATATGCTTTACTGTAATTTATTATGATTCGTGACTTTTGCTCCACCCTGTGTATACGGGGCTCCAATAAGCCTTAGCCACCCCCGGCCCATGGCTTAAATCATTAGAGGTACAGTAAAACTAAACAGAACTTACAAAAGAGAATTTAATCCTGCATTTAATGAGAAACAATTAAAACTTGGTGTTCCCGCCATTGCCTTCCAAGACAGCCTGAATTCGCTTTGGGTAGCTTGCCAAAAGTGACGTGAATAGATCTTGATCGTTACGCAAATTTGCTAAAACAGTTTCAATGTGTTGCGTCATTGTATCCTTCGAAAATCGATTTGCTGCAGGTTCTTGAAACAAGAGACATTCAACCTTGTCCTTTATAACTGATCCAATGTGTTCACCAGAGCTGGGCAAGTTCCGCACACCTTCCGCACCTCCGCACTGTGCGGAATGGTGTGCGGAGGTGCGGTGTGCGGTCACCTCGGTAAAAAGGTGCGGAGGTGCGGTGTGCGGTCACCTCGGTAAAAAGGTGCGGAGGTGCGGGTGCGGAAGGTGTGCGGATTGGTCCGCACACCCGTTAAATATGGTAGTAAAGTTATTGAGATATTGATAAATGTAAGTGCATATACATAAATAAGTAAGTATTTTTCACATTTGTTACAACTTCAAAGTATATACTATATTAGGTATTAATATAAAAGTATTAATATATTAATGGAAACTTATATATTTCCTTGCGATAAATCTTTATATATGTAAATAGGGTGCGGGTGCGGTTGTGCGGAAGTGCGAAAACATAGAGGTGTGCGGAAGTGCGGGTGCGAACCTCCCATTTGGTGTGCGGTTGCCCGCACTGTTCACAGACGTTCAGGTCAGGAGAATTTCCTGGCCATTCTTCATTTCCAAAGAAATCGATCTCATGGTTCCGCAACAACTGTTGAGTGGCTAATGCCTTAAAGCAGGGGGCCTTATCGTGCAGAAGTGTGACCTGATCGACATCCATAACATTGTTTGGGTTTCTTAGAAAAGGAATGACATGCTGGGATAGAATAATATCACGAAAATACTGTCCATCCCAACTCTGACCACTTGGCTTCAGTACCCACATGAGCTTCTTTGCAGTGAACAAAACAAACACACCAACACAGTCTGGACTTTTTAATAATTCGCGATAATGTTCATTGTCATCGATTTCATCTGGTGTTGTGGCCCACACTCGATCATTTTGGTAGTTAGGCCGACGTGTTACGTAAACAAAAAATTCATCGGAGACAGCTAAATGCATGAAATCATCCACATCCCAATCTTCAAGATAATGGGCAAACCACATTCTGTCATCGATGTTAAGTCGAGTTTTTCTTGGCTTTGGAAGTTCATGCCAAGGCTTTAAACCTTGCCTATGACGGTACAGTCGAATGATCTCACCACTAACGATCTTTCCTCTCAACACTTCGATCTTTCTAGAAAGTTTAGCACAGCTGTTTTTCCGCTTAAGCGTACTGCTTTCAATGATGTCCTTTGTTTCCTGAGAGAGTGGCAAATTTGGGCGTCCAGATTTGGTTGTATCCATTTCACATTCATCCAAAGTTTTATTCCAATTTCTTTTGACGAAGTCCTCACTTCTTCGCAACTTTTTGGTAACCCATGAACGTGTTATAAAGGTGGCTCCAGCATCACGAGCTTCCCGAAATGTTATTGCTCGTATGCGATCTATCACACGTTGCCTCTCCGAATCACCAATTAATTGAGAAGCCATTATATTATCACTTTATCAGCTAGAGTAATTTTAATACCTGCAATAAATAAAGAATTTTATATATTTTTATAATCACTAAAAACTATTTCGATAAACAAACATGTAAGCTGCAAATGGGGGGGCTAAGGTCTTTTGGAACCCCTTATATATATATATATATATATATATATATATATATATATATATATATATATATATATAATATATATGGATTTGAGTACGTTGAGAAAATAAAATTATTTCTAATTTTTCTTTAACACTATTTCTAAAAAAAACTAATAAACATTGTACAGGGTAGCCCATAAGTCCCAATCGGTTTTCATTAAAGCGAAAATACAAAAAACAAAGGAAAAAGTTTATAATAAGTTTAGAAATATTTATTGATTATTTATTTATTATTTTTTTAATCCGCTAGATGGATTTTCACTTTAATTCTAACCGATTAGGACTTATGGGCCACCTGTAGAAAAAATGCCAGTAATGTCTCTTGAATACTGTATCTTACTTTTCAGTTAATTACTTTATTTATTAACTTCATTTCCTCCTTTCATTAACTGTTATTGATCGTATTTGGAGCAATCTCTCAATCGGGTTTCGATGTGTCTTCGGTTTTTCAGTATCTTTCCAATAAGAAACTTCATCAGTCGTCTGATAACCTAATTTAATCTAACCTAACCTAACTCACTCGAATTTAATCTAAGCCTAGAATGAATTGTCTATAAAATGTCACGTCGATTAAAGTCACCCCATTTTAAAGTGTAAATTAAATATTTTCTTTTACTTACACTGTAAAAAGTCGGCTTAGAACAGCGAGGCCGCCATTTTTCAATAACGGCATCTATTTTTTGTTCAGTAGCCATTCAGCGGTCTACTTCAAAGCATATATATATATATATATATATATATATATATGCACCAGGTGTCCCCCAAAATATTCCTATTTCTAAATAAATGTTCTAAGCTAAAAAAAGTAAATAGGTAGGTAAAACATAAGAGTTTATTAACCTAAATTAAACAGCATTTTCAGTACAATCACCATTTTTTCTAACGTAATATTCAACCTTACTAAACTGTTTGACATAATTTTTAGAAATAGCTTGGAGGTCTTTAGGTCTTAAGGTCTTCAAGTGTCTTATGTTTGGTAGAATAGATCCTGTCTTTAATGTAACCCCACAAACAAAAGTCACGAGGTGGGGTGAGGTTGGGTGAGTATGGGGACCATTCAAATGGCTCATAAAGGGAGATTAGTCGCCCGGAAAAATGCTTCCTCAAAAACTTGCGAGTTTCACAAGCAGTGTGTGGAGGTGCAACATCCTGCTGAAACCACTGTAAATCTGGGGTTCTATGGCCTTACTAGGTTATAGTCTATTGGTGGCTTTATCGTCTTTTCTTAATTTCTATGAAATTAGGAAAAGTTATTACTTTAAGCATGAAATGGGTGAAAGAACGGTTTTAATATACAATATTTATTAATTATTAAGTAATAAAAGATTAAAAGTGTATAGATATTGGGTTATATCAGGAGGCAATTTCAGTTTCGGAACAAGGAGATTGTGCTCTCACTGTACAATTCCCTTGTTCGGCCGTACCTGGAGTATGCTGTGCAGTTCTGGTCGCCCACCCTCAGGAAAGATATTGAGAGGCTGGAGCGAGTGCAGGCGAGGGCCACAAAGTTAATCCCTTCCGTTAGGCATATGGGCTACAATCGACGGTTACGCGCCCTGAACTTGTTTTCGCTTGAAACTCGGAGGCTGCGCGGTCAACTGATCGAGGTTTTCAAGCTCTTACGACGGTTCAACGATGTCGATTTTAGAGGTATGTTTAGTTTAAATGATAACCCAACTCGCAACAATGGTTGGAAGTTGGATTTGAAACGGTTTAGGACTAGTGTGTGTGGGAATTACTTTACGTATAAGATCTGTGACACATGGAACAGGTTACCTTCGGAAGTTGTGAACAGTTCCTCTGTGGATCAGTTCAAGAAAAGGTTAGACGAAATCTTGCACACTATTTGAGTGTGTAAAGACATTTAGGACCTCAGTCTGCGGAAATTTCTTTTCCTATAAAATAGTTAATATCTGGAACCAACTTCCCTCAGAGGTTGTTTCCAGTCAAAGTGTAAATCTGTTTAAAAATAGGCTAGACAAAGTACTGAACACACTCATAGTTTAAGATTAAAACCTCAGAAAACTCTGCAGGAGTTCGCTTGCTCGGTCTCTGTGAGCAAGCTAAATATAGAGCTATTTATATATTCTCCACTTTCCTGTAAAATTTCCTTGGCTACTTTTCCAGGGTCAAGGTATTTTCTTCAACCTTTTTCCGTACCTGCCTCTGGCAGGGAGGGAGCGGAGGGTGGGGAGAGAGCCTTCTACTTTTCTATCCAGTTTTCTACTACTGCTAGGATAGTTGAAAGAAAAATAAACTTTTACAAAATTTTCCCTGGCACCCGTTGCCATTGGTACCTCCTCGGTATGGGCCGCAAGGCCTTTTGAGGTACTTCTTTTCCTTGTAACTCTCTCTCTCTCTCTCTCTCTCTCAAATACGAGACCATGCTAGCTGGGAGATTTGCATTGCATATTGCGTTAAATTTTCATAATTTTGCGTGTATCTTGTGAGTTGCGAGTGACTAAACATTTTCCAGCTGAAAACATATAACGTTTTCTTAACGCCGAGTACATTTCTTTGATGTTTTCGATATTCCATTTGTGGGTTTTAATCATACGCAGCTAATAGATATTTCAATTATACGGCTTAAACAAGTTGTGTGTGTGTGTGTGTATATATATATATATATATATATATATATATATATATATATATATATATATATTGTATTTCTCCTTCAACAGAACTCGACAATAGTTCATTACGAAGTAAATTTACGTCGTCTGAGTAATAACAAAGTTATTAAGAGTTGGCAAAATTATTTTATATAATTTTGATTAAAGTGCGAAAGACGAAGTATTATTGCGCGCAAGTTTTCAACAAAACGTTACAGTAATCCAGAAAACTCTGGATTATAGATAATCCAATGACGGGGTTGTTAATAACCTCCTTCGTAACATCTAAAGTTATATGACGGAGAGGAATCTACAGCTTTACGTGGGATCCGAACCGCGGGTCTCTATGTAATCTAGACGCAAAAGACGGTCTCCCATCCAACTGCTCTCCAGACCCATTGTTACCTAATTTCACCGATCGATGGGAAGTGATTTTTACGACACTGGCCTCGACGTAGCTCTGGATTACAAATAAGAAAACGAATATCGCATTGGAGTAAAATTCAAACTAATGACATATGACGTGGAGGTACAATTTCTCATCTACGCAGTTAAAATTGCCAATATCAAAATGATCGAATTAAAATGGAATTCCAGTAAATATTGAGGTTCCACAAGGTAGTTAGTTATGGCCACTCTTTCATATAATATATGGTAATGATTTAACGCGCATTTCTTCTGATCCGAATGCATTTTTGTGGGCAGATGATATGCTATATTTAGAAGTGAGAAAAACTCTAATCGTTTTGACATCTCATTTAAATCCGAGTATTGTTAAACTTGGTAGCTGGTTATAACTTCAATAAATTGGGTTCAGATGTTTCGAACAATGAGTACAGGATTTTCCCAACCAAAATCAATTATCATAATCGCACAGTCTTTATTAACATTCACTCATACGGCAGAAATGATTTTCTTTGTCAAACATTTGGAATTCGCCTTGGGAGTCAAAAAATAAGGGCCACTTTTAAAAAACTGCGCAGTTTAAACACGGTATTTACGTTAGTATAACTAACAAAATAACCAAGTTAGTTCAACGCATGGTCCTGAGGCCGGATCCAGCACGGGGGACAATTCCGTCTGACTCTTCAACGATTTTCAGCTGCTGGGAAATTATGGTAAAATTAGTCTTACGGGAGAAGGGGAAAGATAGAGAAATTCTTCGGATAGTAACCTTCAAATTTCAATCTTCTTACTTTCGCTGTCAGAAAAGCAAGTAAATTAGGAGTTTCGTATGACTGAAATCACCATGTGTACATTTATGAGGGTTGGCATCGTTGTCTAGGCTTGATAAGGTTCCAAGGAAGATATAACAAAAGGTTCTTGTATTCAAAGGCAAAAAATATTTTTTCACTGGTCAACAACTACGAAAACGGAGTCATCCTGAGAACGTTAATAAATTTTTTCTCACTCTCTTGGTGCTCTTTGAGGGGAGTAAGGGCCTAGTTCCTTTCAAGTTTCTGTTATGATCAAATCTGTGTACTGGTTTTGCAGTGTGGCGCGAGTTTGGTATAAATTTTAAATCAGGCACGTTAAAACTTTATATTTCTCTATGTGACCATGCGGAAGTGGTACCAAAATTGGCATGGAGTTCAGAGTAGTGAAAAGGCTGGACCGTCCATAAATAAACGATTATTTACGTACCACATGAATCAGCAACATTTTTCTTTATTATGAATTGTACCTGTCCCCCTTTTACTTACGAACTCTTGATTTTATTCAGGGAAAAATTTATTATTCTCCTTCTCACGTTTGTTACAGTTCTTCCAGAATAAAATTAATTCTTTTTAAACACCGTAACTGTACTGTAATGTTAAAGAATATTATCCGTAACACAGTATCCATACTTAACAAAAAGACGTTTATAAATTGATATTAAACAGTAACCACATCCCATTTAACCATTTAGCCCCTGCATGGCGGCACTTTATTGATTTTGTTCTGGTTAATACCAGACGATTTTATTCACTGTCAGAAAAGACCGTCAAGGCTTGAAAGGATCAATGTAATCCAGTCATGTTGCTACATGACTGGATTACGTAAAAGTAATCAATGGAAATAAAAAGTTTATCTACTGATAATAAAAATCTTATAGTTTACTAAATTTAAAAAGCGAATTAGTCTGGAAGTAAAATCTATAGAAAAATACTAAACATTTCACAACTAAAAAATAAAATATAATTCGTTGAAAAACTGTGTCCAATAAAAAATGTCGAATTGACTATTTGGAGTGACGGTTTAATCGCCATCCATTTATAAAAATTGAAGGGTTCAAAAGATCAATAGTATACCATTATTTTTCCAATCAATTAGTACGAATTATTGATGAATTTTTATTAAGTCTTCAGTTTTCCTCTTATAATTTTATTTCTTTGGCGAATTTCTTTCCGCAACTTTACAACTGATTATTTATTAAGGTTGTAACCCTTATATTAAGATTATAAATCTTTATAAACTTATAATGGTACTTGTGGGTTATCTGTCGCCACTTTTTAATATTTTTTTATTTATTTGTTTTTATATATTAAGATAAGAGGATTCTTTATACTGTACGGCATTGACGAGTGGTTAGGTTAAGTCGTGCTAGTTTGGTTAAATAAAAAACTTTTTAATATTTTTTTTATTTAGTTATTTTTATATATTAAGAGAAGAGGATTCTTTATACTGTACGGCATTGACGATTGGTTAGGTTAAGTCGTGCTAGTTTGGTTAAATAAAACGGTATTTAACCAAACTAGCACGACTTAACCTAACCAATCGTCAATGCCGTACAGTATAAAGAATCCTCTTCTCTTAATATATAAAAATAAATAAATAAAAAAAATATTAAAAAGTGGCGACAGATAACCCACAAGTACCCTTATAATTCTTTGTACAATATGGGTATAGTTAAAAGTTTGGATTATTCCTTTATAGCACCCCCAATTTCTGGAGCTATTGAAGAATAGAGACCCCAGCCTTCTTTAGTTAGGCTTATAAGGCTAACTAACGAAAATATCACGACCTAACCTAACCAATCGTTGGGTTAACTGTACGCCCTTAACGATTGGTTAGGTTAAGTCATGATATTTTCGTTAGTTAGCCTTATAAAGCTAACTAAAGAAGGCTGGGGGTCCCTATTCTTCAATAGCTCCCAATTTCTTCTTTTTAGTTAGTAACAATTTTGGCACAGACAAATATTGGTTAGGTTAAGTCGTGATATTGTCGTTAGTCTTAACGAAAATATCACGACTTAACCTTAAAACTAACGAAAATATCACGATTTAACCTAACCAATATTTGTCTGTGTCAAAATTGTTACTGAAAAGAAGAAATGGATCACCTGAAGATAAGGGCCCGCAGCCTTCTTTAGTTAACTTTATAAGGCTAACTAACGAAACTATTACGACCTAACCTAACCAATCGTTAGGTCAACTGTACGCCCTTCCGCCCTTGACGATTGGTTAGGTTAGGTCGTGATATTTTCGTTAGTTAGCCTTATAAAGCTAACTAGAGAAGGCTAGGGGCCGTGATCTTCAGGTGATCCGAATAAATTAGGGGTGCTATAAAGGAAAAAATCCAAACGTTTTTGTGACGTGTTATTACGATGTTATTACGTAAATTCATTAATTCCGATCAAGGAAAATTTCAATTCGAATTCCAATTCCAATTCGTACATTAATGCCTACCGAAGAACTACGCTCCAAATTTATTGATTCTCGACATAATAAATAATGGACTCAATTTAGCAACTTTGCTATTTTACAAATAATTTCACTTAATCTATTTTCACATACAAATTACTTTCATTACTTTGAGAAAGGTTTTAAAGTGAACTTTCCTCTTCAACAAATTAGGTATTTTACTTTCCTTTTGAGAAACAAGTTTTCATCAGATTTATCTGAACGAAATCAGCGGTAAATTACACCACTTTCCGTGCGTTCTTGCTTCTTCAAAGATGCATAGCTTTTAATCTTGTGAGAGGTCTTTCTCATTTGCTTAAGTAAATTTGCAACTTTTCATACTCTGTACTTTCAAATTTTGTTCTCTTTTAAATAATGAATTTTCATGGCTCGTATCGTGTTTACTTTCACTCATTTTCAAGTGTAATTTCATATTTTACTGGTTTTGTATATACAGATTTTCCCCCCCCCTTGTTTTTTAACTTCTTATATGTGTGTATACTAATTTGGGTTTAACCTTTATTTCATAACCATGGTAAATTATGACATGGGTATATTATACCGAGGTTATGAAGTACGGGTAAACCCCTATTTCATAGCCATAGTAAATTATAACAAGGGTATATTTTACCCAGGTTATAAAATAAGAATTAAGGTTTCAGTAAGCTTGATTGATCCCTTTTTCGTGGTTGGTTGGGGGTTTAAAGACTTTTAGTTTATTAAAGGATTAAGATGAAGTTTTATCCCGAAATATTTAAATTTCGAAAATCTTTAGGATCACCTGAAGATCAGGGCCCCCGGCCTTCTTTAGTTAGCCTTATAAGGCTAACTAACGAAAATATCACGACCTAACCTAACCAATCGTTAGGTCAACTGTACGCCCTTGACGAGTGGTTAGGTTAGGTCGTGATATTTTCGTTAGTTAGCCTTATAAAGCTTCCCTTAAGAGATACGTCTTGGCCGCGTCACAACACCGCTTTCCGTTAAATCAGAGAGGTTAAACGATGTCCGATTTGTTCCAGTAGTGGCGTGTGTGTGTGTGTGTGTGTGTGTGTGTGTGTGTGTGTGTGACCTTCTGTGTTCAGACGTAATGACTCGTAGATGTTTCAGATTTCACGTAGAGCTGTATAGGTCCCCTTAGTCACGTGACCTTTACCATTACGAACGAGGTTAAACGAACCCAAATATTATTATTATTATTATTATTACTAGTACAGTTCCCGTCACTTCGCTGACGGTTAGACAGGCTAAACTACAGAAAAGAACGCAGCCGTGAAAATTTTGAGCTTCACATTGTCAACATTTCTGAATCTGGTATCTCCCAAAACCTCCTCACCCCCATTCATGCAACTTGGGGGCTAACCCCCTCCCCCATTACCCCCAACCCTCCCCATTAACCCACCCATCCCCCATTACCCCCACCCCCACCCTTCCCCCATTACTGCCCGGGATAAATTTCACAAACAGACAAACAGACAGGCTAAACTACAGAAAAGAACACAGTCATGAAAATCTTGAGTTTTACATTGCCGCCCGTAATACAATTTTGAATTTTTTTTACAATTTCTGAATTTTTTTCTCACAATTTTTTCTCACAATTTCTGAAAGTGTGACGGACGGACAGACAGACAGACAGACGGACGGACAGCTCTCTTATTATAGTATAGATTATTATTATTACATATTATTAAAATTTCGTTTGATTCTGTGGTTTTCAAAAGGTGTTCAGTGTTTTTTTTATCATAGTGACAAGGTCAAATTAAAAACTAAGGCTAGTTAACGACCCCTCGAAAATTACGCAAGAAACATATTTACATTTTTAAGAAACATATTTTAACGTCCCATTTAACCCCTTCAGATAGTCAAGTAAACAAAAGGTTATATATATATATATATATATATATATATATATATATCAACGTAAAGAACGCGCTTGTATAGGAGAATATTCCGCGCAAGATGAGGAGAGAGAACGAAACAAATGAAAAAATGAGGTAACCACCCGGGAATCGAACCCGGGATCTTCCGATTGCCGGTCAGATATGATAACCATTACACCACGGGCCTCACTCGAACAAATGCCGTAATTCTCCTACATACGCGCAGAAACCAATGCCCCAAGGGGGCACCTCCCGCATGCCGTAACATTATATACATTTTAACTGCAAACACGCAGTATAATTAACGTAAAGAACGACGCTTCTTTACGTTAATTATACTGCGTGTTTGCAGTTAAAATGTATATAATGTTACGGCATGCGGGAGGTGCCCCCTTGGGGCATTGGTTTCTGCGCGTATGTAGGAGAATTACGGCATTTGTTCGAGTGAGGCCCGTGGTGTAATGGTTATCATACCTGACCGGCAATCGGAAGGTCCCGGGTTCGATTCCCGGGTGGTTACCTCATTTTTTCATGTTTTGTTCTCTCTCCTCATCTTGCGCGGAATATTCTCCTATACAAGCGTCGTTCTTTACGTTAATTATACTGCGTGTTTGCAGTTAAAATGTATATATATATATATATATATATATATATATATATATATATAAGGAAAAATTAAAATAAAAACTTTTTAATTCACTGCGAAAAATGTCAGAAAAATTTAAAAAAGAAAAACAACATTGTATGTAATGTCTATTTCTACTTTTGTTTACTGATCTATTTCTAACGATTTACTTTTTTTTTAAATATATATAAATATAGTGATTAAAAATTTAAATTTTTTTGCCTCGTTTTGAATAGCATTTTTGTTTAAAAAAAAAAAAATGCTATTCAAAACGCGGCAAAAAAAATTCGTTTTTTAATCAGTATATTTATAAATTAAAAAAAAAAGTAAATCGTTAGAAATAGATCAGTAAACAAAAGTAGAAATAGACATTACATACAATGTTGTTTTTCTTTTTTAAATTTCCCTGGCACTTTTCGCAGTGAATTGAATTTTTGTTTTTGTAATCATTTGCCATGACGTTTATCCGCCATTTTTTAAAATTTCAACTCATGATTTGTACTTTCAACGAAATATATTTAATTAATCAAATACAGTTTGTTGTCTAGCGGTTTGACCAATATAAAAACATGGGTAAATCAGCTATCGCGTAATTCCAGACATCAATCCAAATTTTAATAGGAGTCTTTCTTGAAATTCAAACCCATATTATTACGGGATAATTTTATACGAAAGCGTTTAAAAAAAACAACTTGTATGAGTAATGTCAGAATTGCTTTGATGCAAGTTCGAATGGACACGGTGAAAGAACATCAATACTGGAAAGAGTGCGGGAGTCGCAAAAACTATTTGAATTGAATAATATTTTGCTTTCAAAGAACATCTCACTGCCGACATCAGATTTTCTTCTGAAGCGCTTTATAAAAAATACTTTTATAAACAACTCTAAAGTGGACTGGTATTTGACAATGTACGATTCGTACCTTATAGACACTTATATGACAAATTAATAATTAATTGTCCGCATACAAAGTTACGCATAACCAAAGCCTACCTGTATCTACTGTTGTCAGGTGACGCTTGTACAAAATTTCATACTCTTTGGTGAAATCGAGGAAAAGCTAATGAGACCATAAATTTACAAAAATACCGAAATACCGCAACAATCACGATTCTGAGCTTCGCATCCAAAGCCAGTGAGACTAAATTTGTGAACCTGCACTCAAAATCTAAGTGATCATGAGCTAAGAGTAAATGTAAATACGTAAATCCTTGAACATTTACAGTATATTCAGAATACTTTGTATGAAATTATTTACGTGTTATGATGCGAGCGTAGACCAACTAGATACCACGTGACCACAAAAATTGTCCCTGTTTTTAATCGCTTATTACTCAGTCATTATTGCAGCTTCACAAATGAAATAAAAAGCATTCGAAAGAGAACATTTTAAAGTTTTAATTTATTCTACATGTGTTCAAAGTGACGTCCCTGGACATTCTTACATTTCACACAACGGGAAAGGAAGTTATTTATTACATTTTCCAAAACGCTGCATTCAATGGACTGTACACACTCTACCACCGCTTGCTTTAATTCTTCGATAGAGGATGGCTCTTGCCTGAATACTTTGCCCTTGACAAATCCCCAGAGAAAAAAGTCCAAAGGTGATAGATCGGGAGATCTTGCGGGCCAGGGAAACTGCGAGCGATGAGAAATGAATCTTTGTTCAAAAAATCTTGTTAAACATGCCAGTGATTGCCTAGTTGTGTGGGCTGTTGCTCCGTCTTGCTGAAACCACTTGTTACTGCAGTTTTCTTGTTCAAAAACAGTGTTCAGCATTTCTACATATCTTTCTGAAGTTACTGAAAGCGGTCTCCTTGTCTCTGGGTCCTCAAAAAAGTAAGGACCATAAACCTTGCTGCTACTCAAACCACACCAGACAGTAACTTTTGGTGAATGCAGAGGTTTCTCCAAGTGTATATTTGGCTTGTTTTGTGACCAACACCGGTAATTCTGTCTGTTGATGAACCCATTGAGATAGATGTGGCATTCATCACTGAATATTATGTCACTTAATCTTATCTGGTTGTGTTCAATTATTGTTTCAATGCGTTAACCCTTTCGCTGCGTCCCATTCTGATACGCCCTGTGCGTGTCACGCTGATACCCCAGAACGAAAGCTGCGCGTATAAATGCGCCAGAAAATAAACGAATTATTTTTTTGCTTCGTCTTTTGTTTGCCTTTAAAATAGGTTTTCTATCAATAATATTTTCAATTTTTTCATGGGTAACAAAAAAATAAAGGTTAACAAAACATCAAACGACGCTGGTAGTCTTGTTCGCTAAGCTGTTGCAAACACATCATTTTGAATGACTTCATTCTCAAATCCAACGTGATTATTTTCCGAATGCTCTCCCGTTTGATTCCTGTCACAGCTGATAGTCGTCTCACAGATTTCTTGTTGTCCGTTTCAAGCTGATTTGCGACTGAATCAATGTTTTCAGCGGTTCGCACACCTTTGCTGCGCCCAGAGTTGCCTTTATGCATGTTCTTGATTGAGCCGTGATGTTTCCATTTTGCGAAAATCCTGCGAATCGTTTTAGGATCTATGGTCCTTTGCTAACCGTATTGTCGTCTGAAAGACCGTTGGGTGGCAACTACCGAGCCATGTTTGATCATCTCTTCTGCGATGAAAACACGTTGCATGTCCGACAAATAACCCATGATTGTGGTGGATAAAACTGTCATTTTTTTTATAAGTATTGATTTCGTATCCAGGATATCGAAAAAATTAAATAAAACTTTGAAATATTCTTTTTCGAAAGCTTTTTATTTCATTTGTGAAGCTGCAATAATGACTGAGTAATAAGCGATTAAAAACAGGGACAATTTTTGTGGTCACGTGGTATAATAGGTAATCTTTGGCATAACCGCCTTCCTCACTGGGTGTTACGATTTCTTTCAAACCATCATCGTCATCCTGACACAAATCTCAGAAATAATGACGACCTGCAAATAAGCACGAGATGATCTTATGCTAGTTGTTGTTGTTGTTGGTTAGCCGATCAGCCCACCCTGATCGAGTAAGCCGGCATCACGCGGGTAACCGATCGCCCTCTCCGGAGTGGACCAGAGATTCAGCGCACTAGTGATGTTGTGTTGTGTTCGTTGTTGTGCTAGAGCGGTACAGTCTGTCATAATGTGTTCAATTGTTTGTGGTGTGTCCTGGCACAGGTGGCAGGTGTCGTCTGTGGAGTTGTCTAGTCTGTGTTTATATGTCTGTAAGTTGGGGTGATGTCCACATCGGAATCGTGCTAAGTTAACTCGATCCAATCTGCTCAGGCTGGTCTCTGACCTGTCAGTGGGTGGCGGCTTCGCACCTGGGACTGCATTCGGACTGAGTCGTGTCAGTGCTTTGTGGGCTAATTAGGTGTGTGTGTGTGTTTTCTGTAATGTGTGATGTCTGTGGGGCGTGGTATGGAATGGAGTATTTGGTTATAATGTCTCTCTAGTGTTACCTTAATGGTGCGAGGTGTCGGTGCGTGATTGTACATGTAGTTGCAAGGGTGTTGTGGGTTAGTTGTCGCTGCTGCCATGAATTGTGTTCCCCTCATGTCTAAATGTTCCCTAACTTTCAGTATTTTTGTTTGTGTGCAGGTGTTCTATTGGTGTTCTATTCTTATGCTAGTAGAATGACAGTGTCACAGTGGAATAACCTTCCTACTGCAATTAAACAAGTATCAGCCATTACAATTACAAATCTTTTTTAAAAAGTAATTTGTGTTACCTTAGCACCACATTATGCACAGACATTCCCGCAATGATACAATCTTCATACATCGCGTAAACAATTCATTGGTGTGTTGTAATTTTAAAACATATGTGTATGCATACATGTGTATATATATGTATTTATATATAGGCCTATATATGTATATGATGTACAGTATTTGAGAATGAATACGTAAGGTATATGTTTTCACATACGTAGATATCTAAATTTTTCTTAAAAATTTATACCATTTAATTTTAAAATCTAAACATGCACAATGTTTACTCGATTTTATAATAAGTTAGCAAGAACGTCGGATATTCTTGTACTCCTCTAATGATTCCCTACAAATTCCAAAACTGTAAAATGGAGATTGGTACAATACTATTAAAAATTAGGTAAAAAAAAAATTACTCATTCCTTAAATGCAAATAGCTCCAACCTAAATTGAATAAAAATTACTCAAATTCTGCTTCTTATTTGTTATTCAGCCAATGAATAATTTTTTTATATACAAATGTAAAATACTTATTATTAATAAAATGTACGCGTTACATGACTTAATTTTGACTTTCTAATTGCGTATAAATAACTTAAAATGTTAAGAAACTTTATAGACATTTTGGAATGAGTCCTTTTCAAATTTACCCCATGAAATCTAACTGAATCACCTAAATTCCCTTCGATTACTCGAACTTTTTGATATATAGTTTGGCTTCTCCAAACATCCTATCCTTTGGAAACAAAACTTTCAGCCTAAGTTTCAGTGAAATATGCCTTTTAAACGTTTCTCAATCTCGGCATTAAAACTTAGATTCTATGAAATTGGATTCAAAGGAAGGAAACAACGCGATTAAGGTCACCATCAAGCGTCATGGTCATCCTGCATGATTAATAAACTAAACTCTCACATTTCACAAACTGAAAAATAATCTAGACACGCAACTTTAACAGAAGTAAATCCAGGTTTCAATTGGACAAAGCCTACTAAGTGACCGCAGCAGACACAGACGCGATCGTTATCACAAAATATACTTCTTCGTTAATTATAACACTCAAAATCAAACTTTAAAATATAGACTAGGCCTAAGCAAGGTTAATAACTTCAACTACAAGCCTTCTCACACAGTAATAATCCATTAAATTCAATAACTAACTTTTAAATATTATAAGCGCGAGTTTCGCAATTTGGAAGGCAAGAATTAAGAAAAAACAGGACCGTCACGAATTTTGCAGATTTCCAATCTGGTCTCAGTCTAGTCCAATAGGCCCAACTTAGTAGCTTTGTCACACAGCTCTAAATCATTAATTTCAATAACCTTTATGTTTGTTATTTTACATTATACATTTTACACATTTGTGAGGCAAAAACTCTTTGATTAAATACAGGCCTAACTTATTTGTGAGAAAATAGTTTCGGAGGGTGCCTAATTTAACGTAGGCTCAGGTTAAACGAGCTCAATAATTGGAAGAAATTTACGTAGAAATTCGTAATGGGTATTAATCGACGGGAAATTTAAGGAAACACATCTTCTAAGAGGGTACAGGCTAAGAAATGAGTAGTTTAGCTAGGAAACGGCGAAAACTACGAATTTCTAAAGCGCCCAAACCACATTAGAGTTCGGGCCTCGTTGGCACACTTAAACTTCAGTAATTAAAGTGATATTCAATATCAGAGGATAAGAACTTTAACTAATATATACTTGAAAACCAAAGTCTCTCGTTAATTAGGAAACTAACTGTAAAGCTTTAAATCCATGAAAAATCGTTATTTTGCCCACTCGCTTTGTTGAGCCCGAAATTCAAGATTGATGACGTTTCAGTCCAGACTCCAGAGGCGTATTATTTCAGCGATAAATGAAATGAAACACAACTTCTATAAATTCTGAATATTGACTATTTTAACAGACCTAAGTATATACCAAACTATGAAGTTAGTTTCTGCAAAATTTCTCATTCAGTGAAATATTTTTCTAGTTTTGGAATACAATAATATAAACGATTATCCTCCACTCGATGTCACTCCCATTCCCATTCGTGGTCCATAAATGAGAATGCGCAAAAGTGAAAAGTCCATAGTTGACCAAAAGCGTTTCTTGATTTGGGAAACAATGTCAATCGATTCTCACTCGCGGAAACGGCGCTGAATGGAAATGGTTAATATTTCCTAACTTAACCTAACCTAACCAATCGTAACCTAAGTTAACCTAACCCGAACCAAAGTGGAAAGTCGTGACTGAGAATGACATGAATTGGGAATAGGCCGATTTGAAAATGACTCCTTTGAAATTCTCACTTTCTCACTTTCTCAATCTTGGGCGCGGAATGAAATAGGAAGATTACGGCCCAGTCAGTCATTCCCATTCGTGGCAAAGGCGCCATATGTGAATGGCTAATATTTGTTAACATAACATAACATTGCCTAACCTAACCAAACCTGGACCAAAATGGGAAAGCCGTGGATGAAAATGGGAATGACTTTGAGTGGGAGTAAAATGTAATGATGGGTTGTTTAACCTTCGGAACATCTAAAGTCATATGACGCAGGGGACCTACAGCTTTACTGTACGTGGGATCTGAACCACGGGTCGCTACACGATCGATCTGGACGCAAAGGACGGTCTTTGAGTGGGAGTAAACAAATGGGAATGAAATCGAGTGCGAGTAAACCATATAAACTCTAACTAATTAATGCGACACGTTAGTTTAAACTAAAAAGTAGAATTTAAAACTTAAAAACTTGGATCACCTGAAGATCAGGGCCCCCAGCCTTCTTTAGTTAGCTTTATAAGGCTAACTAACGAAAATATCACGCCCTAACCTAGCCACTCGTTAAGGGCGTACAGTTGACCTAACGATTGGTTAGATTAGGTCGTGATATTTTCGTTAGTTAGCCTTATAAAGTTAACTAAAGAAGGCTGGGGGCCCTGATCTTCAGGTGATCCAAAACTTACACTAAGGTTACAGTGGGCTGGGTAGGCATGTTCCCATTATACAAGATAAACTATCGTACAATAACAATAATGAATTAGTTCCGGTTAAAATTAGTGACACCCAGAAACTGAGTAACGATTCTACTCAACTCCCTTTCGAGTATACAATTTTTTTCATTCTTCCATATTATGTTTAGTATTTGATTAACTGATGTTTATAGTTTATTCTCTTAGGAATGTACCCATCTATTTAGTCTTCTTATTTCAACAGTTTACCAAGTTTAATTCTATTCTTTTATGAACTTCTCATGTATACTTTCATATTGTAATAAATTACCTTCTTAGTGTAGAAGAATAAACGAATATTGTCTGTTGTTTCTTTATTTGAAATAATACCTCTTCATTTGAAAAGTCCAACCAAATATCAGCCTCGACTTATACGTGTAGTATGGGAGAATATTGGACTAAACACTTCATATCATACTAAATATTTAAGATCGGGTTTTAAGATGATTATTTCCAGTGTTAAATACTAAAATACAAAATGTAAGCTCTGTTGCCGCATATGGCATAGAAGTCTATTCCATTGGTTCTCAACCGTTGGGTAAATTACCCAACTGGGGTAATAACAACTATTTTGCGGGATAATGACACGCGATCCAGAAATTCTAAAAAATAATATTGCGATAATCCAGAAGTTATAAAAGAATAATATCTAATGATTGAGGTAATGGGGCTTATTAGAATTGGTTTTGGGTAACCATACAAAACAGGTTGAGAACACTGGTTCCATTCCTTTCCACGAACAAACTCTTTAGTAAGAGATCAAAAACAAAGGTCTTATAAGAACAGTGAGAAAAAATCATCTGATCATGCCATTTCAACCTTCTATTTGTTCTATTTGTTATTAATAAAATATTGTTTATATATTCGAAATGTTTTCCTTCCAGTATTTTATTTTCCAAATTGTTTGCTTATTTTCGGGAATGGCAACAAACTAATTATAACTTTGTTGTTAAGATTTGTATAAGTTGTGAACAAAAGCTAAAGTGGTGGTTAGCGGAAAATCCAAACTAATGTGGGATTATGTATCATAATATTACAAAATAATAATAATAATAATAATAATATAATAATATTATTATTATTATTATTATTTCCGCCGACAGAAGAGCCAAACAATCGGTATAATAAACAAATAAGGTTTAAATTTAATGACGGTCTTTTATACCCTTAATTCTTTCTTACCTCGTTCTTGGGGATTTCTGCTTCTTGCAGCTTCTTGGGGAAGACCTCCAAAGGAGTATCTTTTGATCCTTGACGAGATGTTGACGCTCTGAGGCTCTTCAAAGATTCGTTGTGATGCCACCCCAAAGACGTGAATTGTTCCATCCATTGTCCGTCTGATTCTCCTACCCTGAAAAGAATCGAAAAACACTTATTCCCTGCAGACAAATCTCCAAATAAACTTTAGCAAATCCACTGAATTAATCGCGTATATAGAAATCTATCGACGAAATTTATAATATTAATTCAAAACACTGAACAAGAATATTTATATTTGGTGAAGTAAATAGTTTTTGTTTTTTTTATTTGTAAGAGGATATAATGCATTAAAATGAGAAATAATATCGAGCCATGCAAGTTAAGTGGGTGAAATGAGACACAGGAAACTCTATAACTGTAATGACACGAATTTAATCATCCTGACGGGACTCGCGAATATATGAAAGTGACCAGGTAATGAAAATTTTATGATGATGTCAATATAATACACTGCGTACTGCATAAGTCAATGCTAAAAAGAAAATTAAATGAAGAGGTATTAAAATATATAAAGGAACTTGGAATCTTGTTTCATTCATTTTCCCTGCGGGTTTATAAGATGTTTCCTTGTGAATCTCTCTCTCTCTCTCTCTCTCTCTCTCTCTCTCTCTCTCTCTCTCTCTCTCTCTCTCTCTCTCTCTCTCTCTCTCTCTCTCTCTCTCTCTCTCTCTCTCTCTCTCCTCCATGGGTTTACAGGTAGGAATGTTAGTACTTTTTAGGTAAATCGCAGAATATAATGTTATAATGTTTCAGACCAACAAAGACCCTAGGATTCACTCATGGCTGGTCTACCTAACTGTGTTCGTAATCGTGTATTGTGTATGTCCTCCGTGGTGGCGGAGGGGACCTACAATTTTACGTGGGTTCCGAACCACAAGAACATAAGAAACTTATTTAAAAACTGCCGGTAAATTGGCAACGACCAATTTTTACGAAACTAAATAATTATCAATTTAAAAATAATTAATTACACTGGCCAACAAAATGAAACTTTTTTTCATCACAAGCATGATCACACTTTTCTTAATGCATATTTCGTGCTGATTCCGAATCTGGTTTTATTTCTTTTCTAGCACGTATAGTTATATAGATACACTGGTTTTGATATTTTTAAGTTTTTGATATTGCTATAAGAAAATTTATGGATGTATAGATCACACTTAGGAATGCTAAACAACAAATACATCATATACCTTATTCAATGTACTTATAAATAAAGAATATATACATTATTTTATTAAAAGCGCTGTGAGTGTGATTTCCTTTTGTAAATTTGGCCTGGATTGTCACGATACAGCATCCAACAATGGTCCGCCATCATGCTTTCATTCCAATATCCTTGGTAGCGCTTCTCCATCATCTGAATATCTTGATAGAAGCGCTCTCCTTGCTCGTCACTCACTGCACCAAGGTTTTCAGGAAAGAAATCTAAGTGGGAATGCAGGAAGTGAATTTTTAACGACATTCGACACTCCATTTCTTTGAAGGCATCAAGGAGGTTCTTGACTCCATCCTTATACGCAGGTGACTTGTTGCTTCCAAGAAAGTTTTCACATATCCATTTGAACGCCAGCCAAGCCTTCAATTCCAGCGGACTTAGGACTTTTTCAAATTCAGTGTCATTCAAAACCTCCCTTATTTGTGGCCCAACAAAAATTCCTTCCTTCAATTTTGCTGCAGTAACCTTCGGAAATTTCCTTGAAAGGTATTGGAACCCTTCAGAATTGACTTTACCCATTGCTTTAACAAAATTCTTCATTAAACCAAGTTTAATGTGAAGAGGTGGCAGATAGATCTTTTGGGGATCCACTAAAGGGACAGACTGGACATTGCTTATCCCTGGGACATATGTATGCCTAAGTGGCCAGTCACTTTTGGTGTAATGTTCTATAGTGGCGCGACTGTCCCACAGGCAAAGGAAACAACAAAATTTTGTGAATCCTGACTGCATACCCATAAGCATTCCTATAACTTTTAGATCTCCACAAACATTCCATTGATGACTGTCGTATTTGATTGCCTTAAGTAGTATATCCATATTGTCATATGTCTCTTTTAGATGGACGGAATGGGCAATGGGGATGGATGGCATTATATTACCATTATGCAAAAGAACTGCTTTCAGGCTTCTCTGCGACGAATCAATAAAGAGGCGCCACTCAGATGCCACATACGTCTGAGATATGGCTGTAAATAGTCCATTGATGTCATGGCAATAACAGAGAGGACCGTCTACTGAAAAGAATGCTGTTAATTCAAAATTCCGCTTTCGGTAGTAACTAATACGAACATTGTTCTCAAGTAAATTGTTCTCCTTTAGTCTTGAGGCGAGAAGCTCTGATTTCTCTTTAGACAGCGATAAGTCTCTAACAAGATCATTCAACTGTCCTTGGGTTAACTTTTTAGGCTCTAAATGTCTACCTTCAAAAGTGTACTCTGGTTCTGTAGATGGTCCGGAAACGCCAGTTGCACCTTCATCACTTTCCATGTCATCTATGATAGAATCTAGCCTATCACTTGGGGGAATTGGAATGGGCAATGTTTCATCATGTTTTACTGGTCTACGTGCTGAATCCAAGTTTGGATATACAATCTGGTGTTTGTTCTTGGCAGAAAACCCCATTAAGTTCACACTACAAAAATAACAGTCTTCATGATGATCTCTCGGCTCCCTCCATATCCATGGGTATGGCAAATGGCATTGAAGCTTTCTTTTTGTTAAGCCAATCACGTAATCCATTTGAACAGCCAGAACAGATTTGATGTGGCGCCCATGGTTTATCTTGGTCACCTACAGTAGATGGCAACCAAAGTATAGCTTGTATATTTTCTTAATGTCGGTTGTAATACTTCGTCGCTGTGTTTTAGTTGTCAACTGGCCGCATACGAAACAGAACTTGTCGGGGTCATTCTTACATTGTCGAGGCATGTTGACTGACCTGAGCAAACTATAAATTCAAAAAAAATGTACACCACTTGACACAACAAGTTCTTGGACTGGACTGATCTTTTGACACACAAAGCACGGCGTTGTTGCCTGAATCACAATGCTGCTAGACGTAAAAGTTCACACCTGAAATACATAAGATGTATAATTAAGATAATTGAAATAAATAAGATGAATAAACTAAAAAAACACAATAAAATAAACACAATCAAATGTTGAAATATTAGTATTTTGCCTATTTAAAATGGTTAAATCTGTGTAGTTATATATATGCCTTCATCTTGAAAACTATACGTGCTAGAAAAAATCTGAATGCAGTTTTGGAATCAGCATGAAAAATGCTATCCAGCCACCACAAATTTTACTCTGATGAAAAATCTTTGTTGACCAGTGTTATCGGTTTAAAACTAAAGATAGAATCTCTCGGTCCAGAGGAGCAAGTCATAATAGACTACTATCCACAAATATGTTACATTCTATATCTATTTATAACGGACACGCAAATATATCAGATCCAAGGAATCCAGTCAATTTCATTACAGTATCCATCAAGTCACGGTCCATATCGATTGCGGACCAAGTCAAAATTTACAACCATATACATTATCAATTTAAAAATAATTGATTATCGATTTAAAACTAAAGATAGAATCTCTCGATCCAGAGGATCAAGTCATAATAGACTACTATCCACAAATATGTTACACTCTATATCTATTATATAACTATATAACGGACATGCAAATATATCAGATCCAAAGAATCCAGTCAATTTCATTACGGTATCCATCAAGTGACGGTTCATATCGATTGCGGACCAAGTCAAATTTACAACCATATACATTACAATATATACACTTACGAGGAAAAGTGTAGGTGTGGCTGTAAAGACTGTACAGTAATGTAGAAATGTGTGTGCACCCATAATGGGTCTCCCATTTAAAGGTGTTTGTGGGGCAAGTGAAGATCATGAGTTTTTCAATAGTACCTCACAGTACTATGGGGGGCACCGCTCGGCAGAGGAATCTCTTTAAATGGGGTGTGTAAGGACAGAGAGTATCCCCTAACCCAAGACGCTGCCTCCCTATATCCCACAACACTTGTGTTGAGCTGTGGGATCTATCCCCACAAAGCCTTAATTTTACTACCTTAAACTATACCCTTTCTATCAACATGCGCGTCCAATCGATTCTTAAACATGTTTATAGACGTGCTACTAATTACTTCTACCGGCAAACTATTCCAGCTATTTACTATTCTATGCGTAAAAAAGTTTTTCGCAACTGCTGTCTCGAACCTTCTACTTGTCAACTTACACCCGTTATTTCTAGTCCTATTATATTGAGATATTTCGAAAAAGCTATCTCTATCTACGTTATCAAACCCATTCATAATTTTGAAAACCTGGATTAGATCACCCCTTAACCTCCTAGTCTCGAGTGTAGTCAATTTTAACTCTTTAAGCCTATCCTCGTACGACTTTGACTTAAGAGACGGAATCATCTTAGTTGCTCGTCTTTGAACTCTTTCGATTTTGTCTATATCTTTGCGCATATGCGGATTCCAAAATTGGACCGCGTACTCCAAATGGGGTCTAACTAATGATTTATAAAGAGGAACTATAATATCGCGCGATTTGTACTCAAAATTTCGAGCTATAAACCTAACACTTTGTTCGCCTTATTGACCGCCGCTGTACTTTGTTTCGCTACTTTTAAATCACCAGTGACTATAACTCCTAAATCTTTTTCCTGCTCTACGCTTGTTAAATCTTTCCCTGACATACTATACGCAAAATTACCGTTACGCGAACCTATATGCAAAATTTTGCACTTATCCACGTTAAATCTCATTTGCCATGTGACTGACCAATCAACGATTTTATTCAGATCTTCCTGAATTTTACCTCTATCTTCGTCATTAATCGCCCTACCACCCAGCTTCGTGTCATCCGCAAACTTTGAAACTGTACTGACTAGGCCGACATCTAAATCGTTAATATATATAAGAGTTTTGTCGTATTATATAGAAGTGGCGACGTTCCCTTTTGCAATAAATGTAGTAGGAGGCGCTGGCCGGGTCTGGTTTCAGAGCACTGGGAGTTCTCAGATGATGGGAATCTTGATGAAAGCCTATTGGGAGTCAAAACTTCGAACAGTCATATTCATCTTCAGGGAAGCTACTTAGTTAGAGTGGAAATTTAGTTTTAAATATTGTACATAGAAATTTCGCAAGAAAATATAATTATGCATATTTATGCATTATTATTCCCCATTATGCATGGAGAATTCTCAAATTGTAGGTCTGGCCAGTTGGGGGGGGTGCCCTCTGGACCAGTGCTTCTTTATCGAGGTAATTCCTATGTGCAGATGCAATATAAATTACATGATAAATCTTCGGTACGGTGGCTTTGGCAGGCTACGGAGAAATGATGCAACGACGAAATAACGACTTCTTGTACATAATAAATAATTAAAAAATTTAAAAAAATGCGCGGTGTAAATTAGATTAAGTATTTTTAGTATTCAAATTATCCTTTATTTTCCGCTGTCTTCTAATGCGTAATTGAGTATACGAGATTACTGTACATATGGTGTGAATCAACTCTGAATTTGAAGCTATTCTTTTCATTATACTTTTTCTTACTTTCCTATAAATCTTCTTTCACCACTATTTTCTGTCAGCAGTGGCTGGTGGATGAGGGAGATAGCCTTGTCCCTTCTATACTTTGCTATTAACTATTCCTGTGTTAAAGCTTTACACATCTATAAGTGTAATTATGGTGTAAGTTTCAGTATTCGTTTTTTTCATTGTTATTTCTAACTTTTCTACTTCCTTCTTGGGCTATCTTAGAATGGACTTTAGAATCTTTATTAGCCTGTAATTCCGTAACTCTGTAATCTATATCTCGCTTTGTATTATCTTTTAATTAATGGTACATTCATTTTTGTATATGTTGTGGCAACAACACGCAACGAGGAAGAATAATAGTTTTCTTAGCATGATTTTTTTTTTACTGCAAAGTGTATCGCCTTAATCTTTTATTATATTATAGTTGCCCATCTATCGATATAGGCTATATAGTGTGATGAGAGAGAGAGAGAGGTAAAACTATCGACCTGGAATACAAATTACAAATATAAATTATAATATAAAATAGGAAAATATATTATACACAGTAGACTCATAACTGTTATTATCCCTGTCCCTCGTAACCCTCGCTCTTATAGACTTAACTAAAGCCTACCTCTGTTTAGAAAATCCACACTCACATCAAAACAAGTATGCAATTTTATTGAAAAGATTTTCAGCCAGTGAAAGTGTAATATTTCTTTTAAACCAAAGAGGCACTTAGATTTTCAATGCAGATTTACAGTTTTTGATCTACCGGCTTAGGATTTGAAGCTCAAAATATCTTATGGTTGTATTCCTCTGCAAACTCAATAACTGACCAGTTTTTCTGGACTTCAAAAAAGTTATGAAACTTCAGCAAAACGTAGGACTAGGCTACTTGGTAATCTGGAATCGTTCGACTTAGCTTAGGCCAAAGCCGCTTGGCCACAGTCGACCTTATACATCATAATGTTTTGGGGTTGTTTAACCTCCTTCTTAACTGTTATGGCGCTTACCTTCGTTGATCTACGGCTGCATTGCAACATCGGCCTTTATAACTCTATTTATCACCCAACAATCCGATCAAATTTTATTGAGTATGTACAGTGTACACTGATTGAATTCAGCCTACGCTGCTGATTATTTTGGAGATCTCTATTTGGCAACACCGTTGACTAATCACTGAGTAATCAGCAATATTATGTACATTTTAATATTTCGTTAACTGTGAAAGTAAGCATAAAATATTAATTAAGAAAAACACTTCATACAAAAATGCAGTCATAAATGGAAAAATGTTTGTAAATAAAAGTACAGAGTTCATTACGGTGTCTGCGCATGCCCGACCCTCAAGCGTGAGCAATGTAAACTATTATGAAGTATGGCGGTTCTAAAATATTGGTGATGGTGTAGTGTAAGTCAATGAATGTGATGTGAAGTCGCGCGTGTCAGTTTTTAATTTCTAAAGCGATAATTCAAAACATTTTAATATTTGGGCCGAACAATGATCTCTCACGAAAGCTTAATAAAAAATATCCAAAGATGAATGAGAAGTATTTAAGTGATTTGGAGCCAAATGACTTCAGAATCTTTGTATAGAAGATAAAATGTTAAGACCATTTCTTATTCTGACTCTAAATTTAGACTTAAATTATAAAAGATCTCTCAAAAATGTTCAAATGGGCATCGTCAGAAAGATAGATCTGAGGCTAAGCCATATTAAAACTACTTGAATTGAGTTTGCAGGTATGTTGACAAAAGTTTAGGCCCCTAGAGCCTCACGCTATAGGGCCTATGCTTTGAGGCTTGGACCATTTCTCATGTTATATCGAATAAAGATGAATTGTGTTCCATACACAGTGCAGTATGTATAAATTTAGTGGTGGACCGGATGTCAGTTTTTCAACATCCGCGGATGCTGATGCGGATCTTTAATTTCAATATCCGCGGATGCGGATATTTAGTTAATCTACAGTATCAATATAATATAGAATTATGAATATATGACATAATTTTTCAAATTTCGTGATATTACTATTATGGGAGGCAATGCATAAGAATTAAAATTAATATTAATGTTTTCATTAGGATAAAAATAATAACTTTCTTAAGAGTTTCAGCCACAGAAAATTCAATGAAACAAGTTTCATTCAATTTTCTGTGTTACCACGTATTTATATTTTGAGGTTTATATATTTGTTTGTTCATTAATATAATTAATACTTTACATGAAATGTGCATGACTGGCCCTTATAAGCTAATTTAATTGTAAATTGCATAATTTATTACGAGGTAATATCCGCATAACATCCGCAGTCAGAAGTGCGGATGCGGATGTTAAAAATGATGCGGATATCCGGTCCACCACTAATGTATATATATATATGATGCAAACTCACAAGGAAAAAGAAAAATTATTCCAAGGCCTTTCGTGTAATTCCCTGGGAATTCCCTGCCTGACGAGGTATACTTCTGAATACACGAAAGGCCTTGGAATCATTTTTCTTTTTCCTTGTGGTTTGCATCATTCATTCATTTCATGTGTTTAATTGTTGTGTGTATAATATATAATATATATATATATATATATATATATAAGCAAACAACCACAAGGAAAAGGAAACACAAAGTGTTTCCTTTTCCTTGTGGTTGTTTGCTTATTAATAAGGTCACGTGTTATTTTGTGATTCTAGTGCATATATATATATATATATATATATGCGCCTCGGTGGTGTAGTGGTTAGCGTCGCTGACTACGAATCCATCGGCCCCGGGTTCGAGACCCGGTGGCAGCCGGCGCGCAGCAAAACCCAGCTGTTCATCCTTCCACACAATAAAGAAAGTGGTTGGTAGATAAATGGGTACCCTAGGTGGTCTAGTGGTTAAGACGCTGAGCTGCTGATGGGGCGTAGTTCGGATTCCACGTTAAACTGTAGGTCTAAGGTGGCGTGAAAAGCTTGACCTTCGTCAGAATGAACAATTCGGGCGGAAGCTAACCAAAGGTAAAGGTGTGTGTGTGTGTATATATATATATAAGTATAATCATTGATGCATTCATAGTTTAAGTGGAAATATGAAGAATTAAACATCTTTTTACTCAGAGCACCATTCCGCCCAAACGCCCATTTCAGGGTACGAGCAGCTCGCAGCAACATTGCCAAGTAGTTAGGGGGTCAAAGTACTGACGAGGCTTTCGTACGTAGTTCATCACCACTGAAAGCAACAATGCTCTGTGTTAGCTAGTCCAAGGAACATCCATATTCGTATTTAGTTGATTACAATTTTTGTTAGTTTGTATTGCAGACACTCTCAGTCATTATCAGTTTTGGTGCATGATTTTCAGGAGCAAGATGCACCGCAAGTTTGTGTTTCCTTCCCAAGGCAGCACAAATTTACCTGTATCCATGACAGTGTGTGTGTGTGTGTGTTGTGTGTCCCGCTATTTTTATTTGCCCGTTATTTTATAATCTATCTATAAATAAAAAACTTTGCGCGGTTTTGAGCGGAGTGAGCAGAGGAACAAATATATCTTTCGCTCAGACGCCTGTTATGATTAGCTGACTCGCGTAAAGTGGGTGGAGCTAATGTCTCTCGCTCAGTCGCCCGTTAGGGTCGGATATATCAGTAGATCACGAAGCGATCACAAGCCCTACTCGTAGGGTAGGGAGCCGAATGCGCGGCTTGTGGATGTACAGGGTGTCCATAAATGATTACCCTGATTAAAGCATGTTATAACTTTTAAATAAACACTCGTATTCAAACACAGTTTTAATCATAAGTAGATAAACATACAAAGTTTTGATACATAGTTAATGAACTTAATAAGCTTCCACATGTGCACCCCTAGTGGCACGCAAAATGTCTAAACGGTATTCACACTCACGCCACACATTGTCCAACATTTACCTTGTAGGTGTAACTTCAAACGTTTGTGTAACACCTTGTGCACCGTAGACTTCGGTATCTTTAGTTGGCATGAAGCTTGTCTCACCGATTTCCTTGGTGACCGTGTGAAAGCAGTTTGAATGTTTTCCACCGTCCCATCGGAAACTGATGGTCTACCACTGCTCTTTCCTTTTCCACGTTTCCAGTTTCCAAGAATTTTTTCATCCACGACTTAATTAACTTCACATCAGGTAGATTCTTTCCATACTTTGTTCTGAACCTTCGCTGAACACTGACAGGAGATTTTGTTTCTGCAAACCACACAACACATTGTGCCTTCTCTGTCACAGACGCCATCTTAACTGAACAGCTACTACAGCGCTCCTAGCGGCGAATGCGGTAGACGAAACACACCAGCACAGAAACTCTATGCGTGTACGAGATCACCCGTAAAAAGAAAACGGATGTAAGGTTCGTCATTAAAACATGAGAGCATACTGTTTTCAGGGTAAACATTTATGGACACCCTGTATATTTTTTTATTAGTGTCTTCTTCAGAAAGGTAACAGATTGGGGTTTTTATTCCGCATACACCTATCATTTCTAATCTTTCATCACTTAATAACTAATAAATATTTTATGTAATAACCATTCTTTCACTATTTCATACTTAAAGCAATACCAGCTATCAATAGACTATGGCCTAGTAAGGCCATAGAAGGCTTTACTAGGCTATAAGTCTTTAAAGAAAGCTAAGTCTTGACTAAGACCTAAAAACCAGTCTTTGAGGTAATTAACAAAATCGCAGCTGAGCTATTTCCAATAATTATGTTAAACATTTCACGAAAGGTTGAATATTGTGTTTGAAAAAAATGGCGATTACTCTGAAAATGTTTTTTTAATCTTAACAATAATGGATTTGATTATGTCTATCTATCTATCTATCTGTGGAAAAAGTCGCAATAAATAATTTCATACAGAAGATTTTGAAAAGAAATTATTAAGGCAGCGAAAGCTTAATAATTACTTTAAGTTCACGAGGAACTTAGATTTTAAATGCAGCTTCACAAATCTTGACACAATGGGTTCGGATGTGAAGCTAAAGATTTTCATGGCAGGTTCTTTTCTATAGTTTTATTGACCGAATGACTTCTTTTCTCGATTTCACAAACGTGGATGGAATTTTTTAGAAGCGTCCACAGACTATTTAAACTGGTGATAATTATTAGAATGTGTTGATGTTAGATGTATGTTAGAGTTGATGTGTATGTTAAAATTAGAGTTGATGTTAGGATGTTAAAATAAGGAAATACTGTACAATTATTTGAAACAGGAATTTTTTTTCCATTTCCTTTTTCCTGTTTGTATAAACAGTTGTCCGCAATTAGATGGGGCCGCAGGCACCTCAGTTACTGAGGCCGAAGGCCCCAGCACCGCAGGTGTAGCTAAATGGGCCCGTGGGGCCCATCTTTAGCTAGTTAAACTTAGTTAATAAATCCCTATGTTTTACGTACCAATTGTGTTTGTCTTTGTGTCTAGATTCCTGTTTTTTTTAGCTTAGAACATTTATTTAAAAATAGGGACATTTTTGGGGGACACCTGATATATAATGTTATAATGTTTCAGACCAACAAAGACCCTACGTGTTTGTAATTGTGTATTGCACATGTCCTCCATGGGGACGGAGGGACTTACAATTTTATGTGGGTTCCGAACCACAAAAACCTTAATTCTACTACCTTAAACTATACCCAATCTATCGACATATGCATCTAATCATTATATATATATTAGTGATGTAGGTCACATCCGCATCCGCACCCGCATCCGCGGAACATCCGCACATTTTCTCGCATCCGCACTTTGGACTGCGGATGTCGTGCGGATGTGACCGTTGAGATAAAACGTCATTAATAAGCGGAAATTATCAAATTCTACTATATTAATAGAACTAGTTCATTGTGCGCAAAAGTGATGCAAGCGACATGACGAGAGGCTGTTCTTGTATGAAGTTACTCTCTTGCAACCTACTTAGTTCCACGTTACAAAGCTAAGTTATTTTCACCTAGTACATTAGAATGAGTTAAATCATCACTTGGCAAAGCAGTTGAAGAGCTTCAATCTCTTGAATCTGTCGCTTCGCCACCCACCAAAAGAATAAAAGTTTCAGTGACAGAACCAACACCTTCAACAAGCAAATCTATCACAGAATCTGTCTCTCAGTTTCTTGAGTCAAGCAGCAATGACGAGACCTACGCGATGTCAAAAGATGTAGTAAAAATGATCGAGAGCTATCACCAAGAAAAACGCCTGGCTGCATGTGACAATCCTATTAGTTGGTGGAAAAATACGCAGAATATCTATCCATACTTGAGTAAACTTGCAAGGAAACATTTAGCCTGTCCTCCAACAAACGTATCAAGCGAGAGATTATTTAGCAGTGCTGGATTAATATATGATGAAAAGAGAAACAGACTGGCAGCAGAAAAGGCAGAAAAGTTAATGTTCCTTAAGCATAACCTTCCTATAATTAAGTTTGAACATTAAACGATGAACATCTTAGTTTACTTTATTTTAATTACTCATTTATAAATATGCCTAATAAAACTTTAAACTTAATATAAATAGTTATCAAGCTAATTAAAGATCTCTTTCTATAAGGGTGGAGGTTGGGGAAAGGTCGGTGGGGGTGCATTTGAGCTGGGTTCACGTCCCGCATCCTGGTAACACAATTATGGTTTCTAATTGTGGCTGAAACTCAACAAAATATAACGAATTTATTTGCAGACGAATTCACTAATTGATTTCTATATTAGTTAGATGCTTGATATTATTTTATATGTTCAGAGAAAAGTACAGCAATTATTGTACAATTAATCAATTATACTACATTATAGCTACAGCTCTCTCTATATAATAACTTATATACGTTAAACACAACAAATCTCGAATATATCCTAAAAAATAACGAAAATGTAGACATCCGCATCCGCATCCGCGGATGTTGAAATCAAACATCCTCATCCGCATCCGCGGATGTGAAAAAAATGACATCCGCTACATCACTAATATATATATATATATATATATATATATGGAATGAATTTCACAATTAAACACGTGAAATGAATGATGATGCAAACTCACGAGGTGTACTTTCTAAATACACGAAAGGCCTTGGAATAATTTTTATTTTTTTGTGGGTTTGCAGCCAGAAAAATCCTGGATGAGAGAGCAACTCCACATTCAGCGAAGTCATTTGTTACAGTTAGAGTTTTTACAGTCTCTTTCGCAGTCTGGTAATGGGTATCCTCTTCCTATTGCTCAGCAGTTTTCTCCAAGAATTCATCTGGGAGGTTGAGCTTCGTGAACAAACAAACAAAACATCTTTATTGCCGATCATTCACAATCCATAGCCACTTAACCTAACATACAAATACACTCTTACGTATACATTGAACTTAATACAAAAATAATATAAAAATAAGGCCAACATAGCCGCTTAACCTAGCATACTGGCATACTATTTGATTAATTATCTGACAATTTTATGTATATTGTTATTACCTGAGATATCTTATAACACTTATAACACTTATTACAACAGAGCCACTTGCTATAACACTTATTATAACACAACTTAATATGCATAATCTTTGCTACATTACAAAAATAAGGTATTGTAAACCAGCAGTTGTCTGAACCAAGACTGCCATATAGGTGAGAGGTACACAGTATCTGAAGACAGGACATTGTACAATAATACATTAGAGCTGTTTTGGACCCTAGTAATGAAGTTATATATCTTCTTCCGGATTAACATTTGGCTGGTAGGTAGGTTACGCGTAGTAAACATAAAACTGGCACTGCTCCATTTTGGTTCCCTACATAGCATACGAAAGATATTATTATAAGCAACAGAGAGTTTATTCATAGCAGTTTTTGTATAATTCCACCACAGATGGGATGTATACAATGCAGTACAGTAAGTTCTAAAACGATAAACTTTAACTGATTCTGAACACATACCAAATTTCCTTACTAGCATGTTACCCTGTACATACAACTTTTTACGTTGCCTCTCAATATCAAGTTCATCTCGCAGCTCGTGAGTAATTACATGACCTAAGTATTTACATGTGTCTTTGACAGGTATAGTCTGACCATTCATTTCAAAAGACCCACATGATACATGTTTCAGTAGATTACATCTAAGAATCAAAATACAGCTCTTTGCCCCATTATAGGTGATGTCATTTTCTATACCATATTGTTCACATACCTCTAATAGTACTCTCAGCCCACGGGGAGAGGGTGACAGAAGAACAAAGTCATCAGCATACATTAAATGATTAATTTTTTCCTTTCCAATGACACAGCCAGTACGTGCAGTTTTTAGTTCATTGGTAAGGTCATCGATGTATATACAGAAAAGATAGGGTGATAATATAACTCCTTGCCTAACACCATTAGTCACCTTAAAACATGGTGATACAGTGCTTTTCCATCTTGATTTCCAACAATGATTGTGTTTTTTGTTACAAAGTTTTCCAAGCTTTTTTCTTTCACAGTATCCAGGTCAACAACCACACGCTTTGGAGGGTTCTCTTGTCCATCAACACTAGTCATAGATACGACCATGCGATTTTTTATATCAAGGAGGACTAAAAGACTAAAATAACACACACTAATGCAAACACATCCTATCATTTAGGCGACTGACATAGAAAGGAAGCGCATTTCAATTTAGGACAAGTAATGACGCGTCATCAAAATTTTAATGGCCTTGAGCGACCTCTAACTATTAATAGTTTCTCATGAAACTTCATAATCAGCGTTTCTACATGCAATGTCACATTTCTAGAGGGTCAGACCAAAACTTCATGATGGTTCAATTCTTACCATAGAAATAAGTGACACCCTAATATATATATATATATACATATATATATATACACGAGGGTAATTCAATAAGTATCCGCACTTTTTATTTTCACAATTTTATTTTCACATCTGATAGATTATAAACACATCACTTCTCAACATAGTCTCCTTGTTTCTTAATACACTTAGTCCAGCGGTCTACAAGCTTCCTAATGCCATCACAAAAGAATGTTTTTGGCTGTGTGCGTAGCCAGTCATGCACCGCCTCCTTCAGGTCATCATCGCCTTGAAATCGCTGACCTCTCAAAGCGTCTTTTAGTGGTCCAAACAGGTAAAAATGCGAAGGTGCCAGGTCTGGACTGTAGGCTGGATGGTCGAGAACTTCAAATTTAAGTTCTTGAAGGCATTTTCTAGTCTGTGCAGCGGTATGAGGGCGCGCATTGTCGTGTAACAGAATAACACCTTCCGACAATCTCCCTCCCCGTTTTGTACGAATTGCTCCCTTTAACTCATTCCGAAGCATGTCAGAATACGATGCACTTGTTACTGTAATTCCACGCTCTAGATAATATTCAAGGATAGGGTCTCGTGTATCCCAAAACAGTGTTAGCATAACACATCTTTTCTATGGCTGAATAAAATCAGTAAACTGAAATCTATATATTGTACCAGTATATAGGCGTATATAGGCCTATAACGGATAACTGAAAAGAATCTCAAAATAACTGAATGAATCTGAACTGGCAAATATTAATTTGAGTGTATAAAATAATGAAGGTTTTATGTAACATTATCCGCTCAACCTTCCTTTTTTCATAAACGTGTACTGTACAACCGTCACCACACTCTCCCATTCGGGCAGACAAGACTCGATAACAGAAATTTTTACATACTTTGTTCAAAACAGGGAACGCAGTAAAGGTGTACCTGTATATTTATTAACACTGTAATACTCATCATTTTCATTCCGACACTCGATAAAATCGTCTGGCGTTACCCAAAAAACAAACAAACATACAAATAAAAAACGGTAAGGCGTCGACGCCCGATAAATGGTTAAATCGGGCAAAAAAATGCCTCTGCATAAATGTTTGTTGGATGCGTTTTAGAGAACTCTCACGAAGTTCTACTGCATCACCCCTCAAAACCGGAAGTCAGAATTCGAATTTCATCTTCAGGTTTTGAAAAATGTCAGGCGTAATTTATTTATTTTTATTTTTTTGTCAGGATGGGGTGTAGAAGGCCCTTTTTCCGAGTGTACATTCGAATGCTTTCTTTTGTAGACTTATACTAGAAACTTGAAAAGAAAATAACGCTTTTTCACATCAGCTATACGAATGTACGAATTTTTCTAGAGACAATAAGGAAACATAAACGAGAGAGAGAGAGAGAGAGAGAGAGAGAGAGAGAGAGAGAGAGAGAGAGAGAGAGAGAGAGAGAGAGAGAGAGAGAGAGAGAGAGAGAGAGAGAGAGAGAGAGAGAGTTCTAGAAGTACTTTGACTTTGACTTACGCACGGTGAGGGATTGTTGCACACGAAACCATTGTGTGTGTGTGTGTATATATATATACAGGGTGGGCCGAAAGTCTGGATCCATAGGAAAATATTTATTTTAATACATAAATTACAACAAATGGTAAATACTTAAAATGAATATCAACTTTAACTCGTAAATGCGTATCCGTGATACTGTACAGTGGTTCGTACTCCAGTATAAACAACAAATTATAACAAATGCTCAAATTGGCGGCCTCTGACATCGAGACACTTAGGGATGGAATTTATGATTTTTAATAATTCTTCGAATTGACGTTCTCGAGATGCGTGTTTCATTTGATAATCTTCTTGTGGACTTACTGGACTATTCGTTAAAGTTTCACATACCATTGCAGAGGTATTTTCATCAGTTGCAGTTTTGGACGACCAGAACGCCGTCGATCATGTACACTTCCTGTTTCTTTGAAACGTTTAAACAACTTGCCAACAGTCGCATGTGTTACTGGATGCTTATCAGGATGATTTCTATTGAATTCGGTAGCAACTTCTCTGTGTGTAGCGCCCTGTCTTGCGTACATGGCACAAGTTCTACCCGGTCTTCTGTTGTTAGATTCGAAGCCATTTCTGGGCGGCTGAAATAAAAAAAGTATTTGAGTATTTATACTGGAGTACGAACTACTGTACAGTATCACGGATACGCATTTACGAGTTAAAGTTGATATTCATTTTAAGTATTTACCATTTGTTGTAATTTATGTATTAAAATAAATATTTTCCTATGGATCCAGACTTTCGGCCCACCCTGTATATATATATATATATATATATATATATATATATATATATATATATATATATATATATATACACGAGTATGTACAGTATATACTCATATTTATAAATTTCGTTAATTCGTTAATTATAACAAATGGAAGGAACACATTTCAGCTTCACACTAATTTCCAGCAATTATCTCTGTTCCTGGAACGACATCCAGTTTCCATGGAAATTCCGATCGAAAACAAGATAAATTTCCACGAAAACCATTTTTCTCGAAATGTCAATTGTTTGACTAATTACAGTTTCATCAATTATTTACGACGTTTCATCAACTCCACTTCATAGATGCTCAATCCGAATGTTGATAATTCCTTCATAAAGTCTTTTTTAAAGAATAATCTCTTCATTTCTTTTTGTTGAAGCTTTGGATGAAAAAGGGGAATCGCATGTTTGCTTCTTGCAGTTGCTCGTAACTACTTTAGCAATTTTAGCAATTATCCTTTATGAAGGTTAATTAAACAGAATGAGACTGAACGTATGTTTACACCCACTCACCTAGTCTTGAAAGTTTGGTACAGAATTCAAGGAAAGCATTAAAAGTGTTAGGGGAGTAATTAACGGAGTGCCAGTGCCAACAGAGTGCTAGAGTAGGTATTAATTAATATATTCCTATGAAATGAACATTTATATAGCTTACATGTTCATGTTTATTATCTTCATTACGTTCATAAATTATTTATGTATATTAAGAAAAATGTTAACAACTGTTTATTACAAACTTTTTTAACAAAGGCAATCTAAGACGCTAAAAAATAAAACTGCACCTAAGTTACTTATTAATTAATTATTAATTAACATTAATTAAAATGGATCTTTTCTCAGAAAGTTTATTTGAAGCGAATGAAAGTTAGATTACGTAATATTTTTATTTTTATTTTATTTTAACTTTTATGATTGAAAAGTGAGGCACCATGAGTGCCAAAGTAGAGTAATATGAGTGAGACTCGAAAAGTTCGACACGTGATTTTAAAGGCACTGATGTACAGAGCATTTTACGCTCTTAATCATATTGTACGGTGTAAGTTATATTTTTATTGTTTAATATAAAGTATTATGAAACAACCTCCTCATTTTGTCAAAGGACTTTTGTTACCGAATGTCCGGTGGTTCAGTGTTCAGTGGTTATGGCGTCGGGCTGTGGGTGGTGAGGCTCTGAGTTCGCTCCCAGTTACTGGTATCGGGTGGGGTTGGGTCGGCTACCCACCCCGTTTCTGCTCGGCCTGAGGTGACCCTTGAGGCACTCTCACCCCCACGTAGTGGAGATATGAGCTTCCTGGATGATACCTTTTTCGTAACTTTTGTTACGAAGTATCATATTGGATAGGAATGTATTTTGTCTAATTATGGTCTTTTATACAAATCTATAAACATTTCGTCGATAGGACACTACAGTATGTCGGTAGTGTAGTAAACTAACTTATATCGAGTTAGGTAAGGTTAGGTTAACCGTAAACAAACTTGCCGACAAAATGTCGTTATCCCTTTTCATGCCAGTGCGTATTGACAGTGAAAGTGGAGCAAAGAATGTTGTTGGTAAAGAAACTCGTGCGAAACCAAGTAAATAAATGCGACTGACTTCACAGTTTCCCTTTTAACACCCTGTAGATCCGAATAGTACCCCAATGTAAATTAATGTAATTACATAACATTACATTAACGTGCTCTGAACTGACTGTGAAACATTTTGACGTAAATCTATTTTTCATCGTGTTATTAGTTTCAATGTATGTCTTTTCAGACACCCTGTAAACCATATAAGTCATAATACGTCAAAACCTATACTATTAAAATTTATAATTTTCTTTATTTAAGGTAAAAGACAAAATGATTTCAGTGAAACGTAAATTTTAGATTTTACTCACTGTGATATATTGCAAATTGTTTCAACGAATATTACAACCTGTTAACTGGTTGGTTGATCCAATTAGCGATATTCAAAAGAAAATATATTCTGGCAGAATTGTTGTTTATTCGTTATTGCTACATTGTTTAGACTGATTTTGACTGATCTGACTGATTAATTCAGTTCAGGTGTAGCTGTGATTACGTCTCAGATACCTAATGAAGTTGCGGCAGTAAACATAGCATCCTGTCTCTCAGTCTGATCTGTGGGTTTTGAATTATAATTACTATAATTACTGAACGTTTTCACACACACACACACACACACACACACACATACATATATATATATATATATATATATGTGTGTGTGTGTGTGTGTGTATTATATATATATATATATATATATATATATATATACAGTTATACACAACTCGTTAACCTCGTTTGGGTTCCGTGCGTTGGTCTCTCTTCACACGAAGGTCAAGCTGGTGGCTCCGCCTCTAGTCCTGACTTGGTGGAGGAGCGAGTTGCTCTCTTGCGCTCTCCACCGCACATAGCCAGGTACACCCGGCTATTCTGGTACCGTCCTGAGCCAGGCATCTAGTCTTCTCTTGAAGACTTCAACTTTGACCCCTGTAACGTTTCTGAGGTCCTATGGAAGCTGGTTAAAAAGTCTTGGCCCCCTGACAACCAAGCTATTTTCCTTCAGTGTTGAGAAGGTCCCTTGTCGGGCCTTTAATTTGGGAACACTACACATTCTGCCTTTCCTATTTTCCAGCGTTGTTTGGATGGTAATTGGGTTTAGTTTGAGGTTTGGTACCAGTTTTTCAATCATTTTCCATATGTAGATTATGGTGTACCTCTTTCTTCTTCTTTCTAGGGAGCATAGGCGTACGAGCCGGGGGGATGGGGGGGCTGAGGGGGGGCTGAATTCGGGCAAAATGAAAAAAATAATAGCTTGTAAAAGTTGGAGAAATGCTAGCCTCATATCATATTATAAATTCAGGATCAGAAAGTTATAAGATAATTTCATATTTTTATTTATTAGCCGTTATTAAGTACTTATTAAGGTGTTATTAGTAGTTGTAGGTTATTTTTTATTCCAGGTTTAATCTAGATTTTACTCAAGGTACTAATACCTTAGCGTATGCTAACAGAACAATTGAAAATGACATGGATAAAATGATCGACACTTTCGGTAGGCGAAAAGGGCGAGACAAATACTTTTCTAAGTTTTTCATAATTTTAGTTTGTAAATAGCAACAAATTGAAATTGCTTATTTCGAGAATTTTTCCTTATGCAGGAAATGGCTTCATGTTTCAATTGTTATACTGATGTGTTTTCTTTAATTTCTCAAAAGATATGTTGTTTCAACTTTAATTTTATATTGTGAGCAGAGTAGGTGCTACTAAATTTAAGTTGTGTTGGCTCACAAGTTTTTATTATCTTTCTTACGCATGGATAAAATATTTGATATAGTCTTATGCCCTATTAATCAAAATTAACTAAGTATCGGTAGGGATTACAATACATCATGGAAGTTGCATAAAAAAAAAAAATCATACAATTAATTTGGCAAAGCATGACACGTATCCTTTGGTAATGTTAGTACTTCTAATGGCCTGTTGGAGTGAGGGAGCCTGGTTCCTGTGATGATCCTAATTTTATATATATATATATATATATATATACACACACACACACACAGTTAATTACATAAACTATCTAATTTCGGGCAAATTTGTATCAGCCCCCACAAAAAGATTAGGTGCCGTACGCCTATGCTAGAGAGTACAGATTTAGTTTACGTAGTCTTTCCCAGTAGTTGAGTTCTTTGCAGCCATCAATCTTGGCTGTGAAATGTCTGCGTTTCTTCTCGTTTATTAATTTCTTCCTTTTCATATGGGGACGTCAAAAGTGAGCAGTATTCAAGTTTTGGTATGATCAGTGTTCTCAGCAGGGGAATCATTACTGTCTTGTCCCTCCTTTTGAACGTGCTTAGTACCTGTCCCGCGCCTCTTTTTGCTTTGTTTATTGCTATCTGATTTTGTGTCTCGAATTTGGCATCATCGGTCATTATTACCCCCAAGTCGACCGCTTTCGTACTTCTCTGAATTTCCTGTCTATCTGGAGCATGATATGCATTCTGTTTAAGTTCCTCATTTCTACCATATCTCAAAAGCTGAAATTTCTCCGTGTTAAATGTCATATTGTTGTCTTCTGACCATGTGTATATTTTGTTCGTGTCCCTCTGCAAGGCCTCCACTTTATTTGCATCGCTGATTTTTCTGCTGATTTTTGTCTGTCTATGTCTGTAAGCATGATAATACATTTTATATATATATATATATATATATATATATATATATATATATACACACGCCTCGGCTCGGTGGTGTAGTGGTTAGCGTCGCTGATTACGAATCCATCGGCCCCGAGATCGAAACCTGCTGACGGCAGGCGGCGTGCAGCAAAACTCAGCTGTTCATCCTTCCACACAATAAAAAAATTTGTTGGTAGATAAATGGGTACCCTGGATAGCTTCGTGGTTAAGATGCTGGGCTGCTGGTGGGGCGTGATTCGGATTCCACGTTAAACTGTAGGTCTAGGGTGGAGTGACAAGCTTCACCTTCGTCAGAATGAACAATTTCGGCGGAAGCAAACCCAAGGTTAACCAACCAAGGTATATTTGGTTTGAAGGGTTATATATGAAAATTGAGGGCGTCTTGTTAACTCCTGGAAGCTCGGGACATTGCGGTTAGCAAACATTTGCGAAGCTGAGCATCTCAGGGGTAATTTATGTAGGAGTGTAAAAAACCTGTTGTACAGCAAATTTAGGGTTCTGCCAGAACCTTTTTTATAACTCACCCAGAGTTGCTGTCCGTATATATTACTGCAGAAAGTACGAAAGAAAGTGTCTTTAGCTTCACTTGTACAGAACCGAAAGTTCCTTATAGTCATATTCGCTTTAGCACAAAGGCTTCGAGATTGTTTTCTTATATCCGAGTCATCACTCAAGGAGCTGGTGATAGTTTGACCCAAATACTCAAACTTTTGTACTTCCTCAATTACTTCACCTCTCATTTTAAACCTAATATCAGCTGGCTGATTACAGCTTTTAGGATGAAATTGCATAACCTTAGTTTTTGCAACATTAAAAAGAATATCATGCTTCTGCGAATACACCTCGCAGACTTTTAGTAGCCGATCCAGACCTTTAACAGAGGGACGTATTAACACGGTAACACCATATCATCGGCATAAACTAAGTTATTTATCCTTGTGTTATCTATACAACATCCCACTGTTGCCGCATTAAATGAAGCAATTAATCCGTCAATATACACATTAAACAGCATAGGAGAGAGAGCAAGGAGCCTTGTCTCACCCCGCAAGAGGAGCCTAAACACTCGGATAGTACATTGCCCCACCTAACAGTAAAAGATTGGTGGAATACGAAAATTTCAATAAATTTAATATGTACATGGGAACCATCCTGCTTTCTAGTTTTTTATATAAAATATTGTAGTTCACTCTATCATATGCCTTACTTATATCAGGAAACAGCTATAAATAGTTGAATTACTGTCAATGTATTTAGATATTGTTTCTTTAAGTACATAGATACACGGGTCAGTTGAGTGGGACCTTTTAAAACCAAACTGATTAGATGTTCATAGGTAATCATTTAATCGGAGTAACAAGAGTTTTTCTAGTGGTTTCGAGAAGCAGGAAGCGACAGCAATAGGCCTGTAATTATTACTGGACAGAATGTCTCCATAATTAATTTTGACCAGGGGTCAGATATATACCCTCATGAACTCTGCAGGGATATAGCTATGAGCAAGCACGGCTGATAAGAGTAATAATAGATGTAGACATACCACATCATTGGCATATTTTAAGTGCTCATTCGATAGGTCATCCACCCCTGATGCAGAACCATTTTAACTCTTTAATTAACCTCTTTACTTCAGGAACTGATATCAAAGTTCTTTCTCTTATCCTTCCCACAGGCGTTTCGCTGCAATATATCTTAAGATTATCCCTACTCACTCTGTTAAGAATGTTTGAGTAGTGGTTTTTCCACAGCTTCGCAATTTCATCCTCCCCCGACACCCCATCGATTGTCGGAGGGAGGGCATTTTCTGACACCCGTTTGATTCTTAACAAATTTCCAAAATTTGTTATTATCGTTATTTATGTGAGCTTCACAGGCTTTTGATGCTCGAATAGACTCTTCTTCCTGTTTACATCGCCTTATGGCCGCCTTATACTGACCCCTACTTCTACACATATTCATGTATACTGGTCCTAATCTGGGTCTACCATGAAAGCACCACAAATCGTAGGCGTCTTTCGATTCCCCCTTCAGGGGGGGGGGGCAATAAAATCATTCCATCCAGGAATAATCTTAGTATGATAGTTGTAAGATTTAATCAGGGGGCTTCCTGCTTCTCTTATCAAGGATACTATCTTCCTATATATCCTATATATCTATTTCCTGTATATATATATATATATATATATATATATATATATATATATATATATATATATGTGTGTGTGTGTGTGTATATATGGTGTTTCACAACCGGTCTGCCATACTTTGGGGGGTGATATCGAGTAAAAAGTTAATACAACATCGGTGCTATTTCCAACCGTTGCTGAGCTACGGACCTTTTAAAGTGCACAGAAAAAAATAAACGAGTATTAATCTGATGTATTTATTGCTACATTTTATGAGATACACCTTATAAATGTTCAAAATGTCTGCCTCGGTTTTCAATGCACAGCCTTGCTCGTTCCAAACAAGAGTCCACTGCCCATTGAATCATTTCGGGGTGTTCACGTATGTAAGCAGCGGCATCCATAATCCTACCCAAGCGTCTCTCTCTCGTTTGTACTTTGGTCTTGTATACCATCTCTTTCATAAGACCCCATAAAAAGAAATCTAACGGGGTTAGGTCCGGAGATTTCGGGGGCCACGATATTGGACCAGCACGACCAATCCAACGATTCCCGTACTGCTGATTCAAGTAATCCGTAACATGACCAAAATGTGCCTTGTCTCCAAGGGCACGTCCTCCATCAAAAGTGGTAATTCGTTCGTCGGGAAGTTCAGATTAATCAGCAGTTTAATCGTTGTTCCAAAACGAACGGTCCAATCAAGTGATCTCCAATTACACCGCACCAAACATTCACCGAGAATCGATGTTGAAAGTTTCCTTGAACGATACCGTATGCGATTAAGAATTTGGCGATGCATAACCATCCACTGGCAAAATTGAACACGTTTATCGTAATCATCCGGTTGAAGAGCTTGCCCACGTTGCAAAGGATAGGGATACAAACCTTCATCATGTATGGTTCGCCATACACGCGATACGGATTCACAAATTCGTCTAGAAATCCTTCGAACACTGGTAGTTGGGCTATGTTGTACTAGGTCCAGTATGCGCTCCTCCACAGCAACGGGCTGTCGTGCTACATGTTTTTGGTTACGTGGAACAATTGTCCCTGTTTCTCTTAATCTCTGGTGTGTGTCAATAAACACTCTGCTGTTACCATCACAGAATCCATAAATGGAGTAGATATCAGCGTATTCAGCGGGTGTGAACTGTTGATTCATTTTGATTGTTCACCTTAGCGCAACACAGTGTCTCGTACCACAGATCAGAACCAACTGAAATAAAAAACTGAGGATTAGTAGTGGTAACTTCATCAACCGAAACTACCACCAGTGCTGCCATTTATCGAATTACACAAAAGTAGGGATTTGTTGTTTGCATATTTTAAAACGCCCGTAGCTCCACAATGCTTGGAAATAGCACCTATGTTGTATTAACTCTTTTACTCGATATCACCCCACCCCCAAAGTACGGCAGACCGGTTGTGAAACACCCTATATATATATATATATATATATATATATATATATATATATATATGCGCCTAGATGGTGTAGTAATTGACGTCGTTGACCGCGGATCCAGCTGCTCGGGTTCGATTCCCGGCGAGGACAGCCGGTGCTCAGTTCACCCAGTGGTTCATCCTTCCTTTGGTTGGTAGATTAATGGGTATCATAAAAATCCTCCTAAATGAGGCGGGATGCTGCAAAGAGGTCGAACACAGGTCGATCCTGAACATTTGTTCAAAAACCCAAATTAACCAAATCAAACATATATGTATAATCAGCCTGTACTCTTTAAAAAAACAGACATATTTCAGTTAAAAATGAGTGCTATCTCATGCCGTAGAAAGATAACCTATCTTTCTGATTTTTTAAGTCTTTCCTACTCAGCTATATATGTGTGTATGTGTGTGTGCGCGTAAGCGTACGTGCGCCAGAGTTTATGTCTACAAAATTGTTGTAATAGGACAACGTCACTTACATGCGTGTGAAACAGTAATTGAAACAATAGTAGCATTTCCCGTAGATGTTTACTTAATATAAGTTGTTTCTCTACCCTGCCGTATAATCGCTATTAAAGATTATTTCCAGTTCATTATTATTCCCAT
Source organism: Bathynomus jamesi (assembly GCA_023014485.1). NCBI lineage: Eukaryota > Metazoa > Arthropoda > Malacostraca > Isopoda > Cirolanidae > Bathynomus > Bathynomus jamesi. Next base: position 201,782 of record JAJOZX010003566.1, on the reverse strand, counting down.
TCGAATCTGCGGTCAACAAGTGAGAATGATCAAAGTGAGAATTCCAGATCTGAGAAAAGTTTCTGATTTGTGAAAAGGTAAAAAATTATAGCGGGACGCAATTGCAAGCTCGGGGAGTATTTTCTACGAAATATTTTACATTTTGAAATTTGAAATTGAAATTATTTACTGATAAATTAAATATTACAATGTTACAATTTTTGCCATGTTACAATAATTTTTTGAGAGCATAAACAGTTATTAATTTGATTATTTATTTATATTTAGTTTGGTCCTCAAATTTTAGGCTTTACTTTACCTAACTTAATGTGGGAAATCGAATACAGTGGCAATGGTAATGGACTGATTTGAGAATCGTTTTCGTTGAGATTTGCACTTTGTATAATTCTTGGACGAGGATTGAACTAGAAGTGAGACTGAGTGGAAAGAGGCTGTATCAGGAAACACTGTTCATATATCTCAAATTCACTTGTCAGCGTTACCTGCAAATATTTTTCTTACATCAAAATATTGCATTTCAGTATTACACCCAAAGTAATTCGTTGGAAAAAAATTATTTATCTCAACATTTTTGCCGAAAAAATTTTTTTGAAGCTCAGTTTTGTTAAATTTCCTTTTTAATTGTTCTGAACATAAAATATTAAGTGAATAAATGAATTTAGTAAATATAAAATAAATTTGGTATCAAAACAAGCTCACAAAAGTATGTTCAGATACAACTCGCGTTTTGAGAGAGAGAGAGAGAGAGAGTGTTACAAGGAAAAGAAGTACCTCAAAAGGCCTTGCGGCCCATACCGAGGAGGTACCAATGGCAACGGGTGCCAGGGAAAATTTTGTAAGTTTATTTTTCTTTCAACTATCCTAGCAGTAGTAGAAAACTGGATAGAAAAGTAGAAGGCTCTCTCCGCTCCCTCCGTGCCAGAGGCAGGTACGGAAAAAGGTTGAAGAAAATACCTTGACCCTGGAAAAGTAGCCAAGGAAATTTTACAGGAAAGTGGAGAATATATAAATAGCTCGATATTTAGCTTGCTCACAGAGACACCGTGCAAGCGAACTCCTGCAGAGTTTTCTTATGTTTTAGTCTTAACTATGAGAGTATTCAGTACGTTGTCTAGCCTATTTTTAAACACATTTACACTTTGACTGGAAACAACCTCTGAGGGAAGTTGGTTCCAGATATTAACTATTTTATAGGAAAAGACATTTCCGCAGACTGAGGTCCTAATGTCTTTACACACTCAAATAGTGTGCAAGATTTCGTCTAACCTTTTCTTGAACTGATCCACAGAGGAACTGTTCACAACTTCCGAAGGTAACCTGTTCCATGTGTCACAGACCTTATACGTAAAGTAATTCCCGCACACACTAGTCCTAAACCGTTTCAAATCCAACTTCCAACCATTGTTGCGAGTTGGGTTATCATTTAAACTAAACATACTTCTAAAATCGATCGATCGTTGAACCCGCGTAAGAGCTTGAAAACCTCGATCAGTTGACCGCGCAGCCTCCGAGTTTCAAGCGAAAACAAGTTCAGGGCGCGTAACCGTCGATTGTAGTCCATATGCCTAACGGAAGGGATTAACTTTGTGGCCCTCGCCTGCACTCGCTCCAGCCTCTCAATATCTTTCCTGAGGGTGGGCGACCAGAACTGCACAGCATACTCCAGGTGCGGCCGAACAAGGGAATTGTACAGTGAGAGCACAATCTCCTTGTTCCGAAACTGAAATTGCCTCCTGATATAACCCAATAGTTTCTGGGCTTTCTTTTCCACCTCTACACACTGTTTCGTAAACTTAAGGTCGCTGCTAATTAGCACACCCAAGTCCTTTTCTAAATCAGTCACCTCGATATTACTACCCAACATCGAGTAGTCCGACTTGGGATTGGCGTAGCCAATGTGCATCACTTTGCATTTACCCAAGTTAAGCGGCATTTGCCATTTTTCGGACCACTCTCCTATCCTACCTAGGTCCGCACGCAGTTCCTCGATCGCTTCGGGCGTCCCAACATTGGCCCCAAGTTTGGTGTCATCAGCGAATTTGGCGATCCGACTGACGATGCCACCGTCGATATCATTTATGTAAATGATAAACAACAGCGGCCCCAAAACGGAACCCTGAGGAACCCCACTAGTGACCGAGGCCCAACCCGAACTAGCACCTTTAATTACAACCCTCTGCCGCCTATTCTTCAGCCAGTTTTCAATCCACCTACCTATTTCCCCACCGATACCCAGCGCGCGCACTTTCGCCATTAGCCGGCGGTGAGGTACCTTATCAAAGGCTTTCTGAAAGTCGAGATAAAGTATATCAATCGCCCTACTCTTATCGTACTCACCCAACATGACGTGGAAAAACTCGAGCAAGTTGGTGAGACACGACCTATGCCGTCTAAACCCATGTTGGGAGTCCCCAAGCAGCTTGTAGGAATCCAAATGGTCAACGATCCTATCCGCTATTATCCCCTCTAATAATTTACCTACAACTGAAGTGAGACTAATGGGACGATAGTTCCCTGGACTTTCGTGATCCCCTTTCTTAAAGATAGGGGTCACGTTGGCTTCCCTCCAGTCACCAGGCACCTGGCCCGTCTCCAACGATTTGTTGAAGACTGTAGCCAGGTGGGGAGCCACCTGGTCGCGCAACTCCCGCAACACTCTGGGGAGAAACTGTTCTGGCCCAGGAGCCTTAAACGCGCTCAGTTTGTCTATTCTATCGGCAACGACTGTCGCGGTACATCGAACATTATCCAGGCCAGCACCTTCGTGCCTCACACCTGGCTCGGGGATGATGCGGGTGTCCTCCCTGGTGAACACTCCCGCAAAGTACTCATTAAGCACATTGGCGATGTCCGCGTCCGAGGTCCGCAGAACGCCGCTTATAGACGAAAAGGGTTTGTCTTGGTGTTGCCTATCCCCCATTACAATTTGTACAGAAAGTTTTCAAACACCCTGTATATGTATATATACGGTGTTTCACAACCGGTCTGTCATACTTTGGGGGTTGATATCGAGTAAAAAAGTTAATACAACATCGGTGCTATTTCCAACTGTTGTGGAGCTACGGACCTTTTAAAGTGCACAGAAAAAAATAAACGAGAGTATTACTCTGATATATTTATTGCTACATTTTATGAGATACACCTTACAAATGTTCAAAATGTCTGCCTCGGTTTTCAATGCACAGCCTTGCTCGTTCCAAACAAGAGTCCACTGCCCATTGAATCATTTCGGGGTGTTCACGTATGTAAGCAGCGGCATCCATAATCCTACCCAAGCGTCCCTCTCTCGTTTGTACTTTGGTCTTGTATACCATCTCTTTCATAAGACCCCATAAAAAGAAATTTAACGGGGTTAGGTCCGGAGATTGGCATAACTGAAGAACTCCTTAGGGTTCCCCTTGCAGAGGCTTGCCACCCGTAGTTCTTCGTTACGTTTCGCTAGCCTAACCTTCGCCTTCACTTCCCTACACAGGCGGACATACGCTAAAGTGTTCTCATGGGAACGATTGGCCTTCGCCCTCCTATACGCTACTTTCCTATTTCGGATAGCCGAAGCGATGTCACGATTGAACCACTTAGGCTGCGTTGAAGTAGGGGTGACCGGTTTTGAGGGTATGGCAGCAGACTGCAGCACCATAAACTCGTCCCGGAATGCACTCCACACTCCCTCAACATCGCCGCCGAGAGAGAGAGTTACAAGGAGTTACAAGGAAAAGAAGGACCTCAAAAGGCCTTGCGGCCCATACCGAGGAGGTACCAATGGCAACGGGTGCCAGAGAAAATTTTGTAAAAGTTTATTTTTCTTTCAACTATCCTAGCAGTAGTAGAAAACTGGATAGAAAAGTAGAAGGCTCTCTCCCCACCCTCCGCTCCCTCCCTGCCAGAGGCAGGTACGGAAAAAGGTTGAAGAAAATACCTTGACCCTGGAAAAGTAGCCAAGGAAATTTTACAGGAAAGTGGAGAATATATAAATAGCTCTATATTTAGCTTGCTCACAGAGACACCGAGCAAGCGAACTCCTGCAGAGTTTTCTGAGGTTTTAATCTTAAACTATGAGTGTGTTCAGTACTTTTCTAGCCTATTTTTAAACAGATTTACACTTTGACTGGAAACAACCTCTGAGGGAAGTTGGTTCCAGATATTAACTATTTTATAGGAAAAGAAATTTCCGCAGACTGAGGTCCTAAATGTCTTTACACACTCAAATAGTGTGCAAGATTTGGTCTACCCTTTTCTTGAACTGATCCACAGAGGAACTGTTCACAACTTCCGAAGGTAACCTGTTCCATGTGTCACAGATCTTATACGTAAAGTAATTCCCACACACACTAGTCCTAAACCGTTTCAAATCCAACTTCCAACCATTGTTGCGAGTTGGGTTATCATTTAAACTAAACATACTTCTAAAATCGACATCGTTGAACCCGCGTAAAGAGCTTGAAAACTTCGATCAGTTGACCGCGCAGCCTCCGAGTTTCAAGCGAAAACAAGTTCAGGGCGCGTAACCGTCGACTGTAGCCCATATGCCTAACAGAGAGAGAGAGAGAGAGAGAGAGAGAGAGAGAGAGAGAGAGAGAGAGAGAGAGAGAGAGAGAGAGAGAGAATCTCAACTATACTGTTTTTAAGAGAGTGAATTAATTATTAGTTCTCGAGAAGCGACATGAAAGTAGAGGAATACCTAACGGGCATTAAGCTCACTGAGTTCTCGCAATTCCTTTTCGATTATTCCATCACGCCTCATACATAAGGAAGTCAGTTCTCTTGGTAGGGCAGTAAAATAGCATACAGAAGGAATTAAGGCGCGAATACACAAATGTGCATATGCGCAGTATAATCGGGTACTACCGCAAAATTGGCGTACCCCATTTTTTTTATCCCTCTGTATATTATAACTAACTATAACTTAACATAAATCGGGCGAATCGATAATAGAGGCCTCCATCATGTTAGAGCACCCGTTCCTTTGGCTGTGAGTCCCTTAGATGCTGAGGTACCAAATATTTATAAGCAGAATCTTTTATCCAACTTAATCTCTTTTCAACAGTGAAGGAAAACTTTTTTATTTATTTTCCAAATTTTTAATATCACGACCCTGAATGAATCTCTCTCTCTCTCTCTCTCTCTCTCTCTCTCTCTCTCTCTCTCTCTCTCTCTCTCTCTCTCTCTCTCTCTCTCTCTCTTTAAATGTAAAGTTGATCATTGGTGCGTCGACTTCCCCGAAGGTAATATCAGCGACATCACATCCCTGAGTATATGTTTGTTTTGTAAACTTAGAGAAACCCACGAAAAGGAAGTTAAAGAGCTAAAGGAATTAGTAAAAAAGCTTGAAGCTCGGGTCGTAGCACTGGAAATCCAACCCAGTGGACAAGATCAGACTGAAAACACATCAGCAGATATAAACTGTAAGGTTAAACATCTAGAACAAAGCGTGGCTCGCTTGGAAAACACGGTGAATATTCCGGAAAGTAGAACGGAGGAACGAGAATTCCAATTGGTCAAAAATAAAAGACCCTCCAAACCAAAACCAAAACATAAGGATTCGGAACCCATTACCGTCAAAAATAAGTTTCATTTACTTGCCGACGAAGAGGATGAATCCTTTTTAATTGGGGATTCTATGGTAAGGAATCGAGGGGACTTTTTCGGAGCAAGACGCGTGACCAAGAGAAAACTCCGATGTTTTCCAGGTGCCATGAGCCAGATAATTAATAGGGAATTAGTCAAAATTAATATCAAGAATAAGAGTTGCCCCCATCATTGTACATGTTGGTGGCAATGACGTTTTTCTGGGAGGGACAGGAGGGCAGACAGTGTCCATTGTAAAAGAGTTCAAGATCCTAACCGGTAAGGTTAGGGATAAGACAGATATGGGTATGGTTGTTGGGATTCTCCCTCGAATGCGTGCTAGTGACTATACTTTAAGTAAAGCCATTAGCATAAATAAAAGAGTTAAACGCATGTGTGATGAAAAAGGCCTGAGGTTTGTTGATTTTTGGCCTACATTCTACGGAAATGGGGAATACTTTGGTTCGGACGGGATACATTTTAATCAGAAGAGGAAAAAGAAGTTTGGTGATTTACTGAACATTAATTTGTATAATCTTTTTAAACTAGGACCCACCAAACCAGCAATTGCTCCTGCTCCCCCAACTGTTAAACCTACTCCCCCAGCAGTCGGTCCTCTTCTCCCAGCAGTTAGTCCCCTCTCCCAGCAGTTAGTCCCCCTCTCCCAGCAGTTAGTCCCCCTCCAGCAGCAGTTAGTCCCCCTCCAGCAGCAGTTATTCCCCCTCCAACAGCAGTTGGTCCCCCTCCAACAGCAGTTAGTCCCCCTCCAACAGCAGTTCATCCCACTCCCCCAGTAGTTGGTTCAACTGTGTCGGGAAACGACTCGGGCCAGTTAGGAAAAATCACAACTTAAAATCACTCAAAACTGTGCTCTTCAATGCTAGGTCAATTGGAAACAAACTAATGGAATTTATAGTGTTAGTCAAAACTGAGAACTTTGATATCATAGGAATAACGGAATCCTAGATTCATTCTGAATCAAGGGATTTTGTAGGAAAATTTGAAATGGTAGGTTACAAAATGTTTCACAAAGATAGGAACGGAAGGGAAGGCGGCGGTGTACTTTTGTATGCTCGGGACTTCCTGCACCCGGTAAACAGTAATATCGTATCTGCTCATGAAATGTTGGGAATTGATCTAAACCTAAATAATAAAGTAGTGCATCTACTTCTAGTATATAGGCCTCCTCACTACCCCGTTGATAAGGATATAAATTTGTATAACCAATTAAGCAAACTAGTGAATAATAAGATCAGTGTGATTTTTGGTGATTTTAATTGTGGTAATATAAATTGGGAAAACAAAACAGATGATGCTGAGGGCTCAAGACTGTTGGAATTTGCCGATGATGACTTATTAAGTCAATGGGTTGACGGTCCTACAAGGGGTAGTAATAAACTAGATCTCATATTTACGAACGAAGATGACCTAGTCTCTAACCTGACTATTGGTGAAAATTTGAGTAACGGCGATCATAATTTGATTAGGTTTGACCTCAGGGTTCCAGTTAATACACGCGAAAAGACTCTTGAAAAACTGGATTTCTCGAGAGCAAATTTTGAAAGCTTCCGAAGTAGTTTAGACACACTTGAAGTTCTAATAAGTGAGGACGTCAATGTCACCTCGAGCTCATATAGGGATCAATTTAGAATATTACAAAACACTTTTATACCCACTATGGGTAGAGGACCGTTCTGCAATCTTTCCTATTCTCTTCGACTATTTTTCTGACTTGTCGGCAGGCAGTGGCCGGCGGATGATGATGGTGAGTCTTTTTTCTCTTTTTCTGAATGAATGTTAACCCACGAGTGATAGGTGTTGCTACTTACTTAACCCCTTATTCTCTTTCTTAACCCCCTACTCTTTCCTTTCTCTCGGGCTAACCTTAGAGTGGATCTTAGGGTCTTTGTTAGCCTTAGCTTCTGTAGATCTGTAGAAAGTCGCCGAAATGGTTTAACAACGAAATTAGCAGTGCTATTACGGGAAGAAATAGAGCCTACAAACTATTTAAGTCGCATTTCAACCACACTAATTCAGAAAACTATATAAACCTACGTAGGAGGGTTAAGTCATTAATTAGATCAGCCAAACGTGATGAAGAAGCTAGAGTTGCCTCACTCTGTAAAGTTAACCCTAAAGAATTTTTTGCCCATGTTAATAGCAGAAAGCCAATTAAAAATTCTGTAGGCCCCCTTAAAGATAGAAATGGCGTACTGAAATTCGGTGATAAAGATATAGCTAATATGTTAAACGAGTTCTTCGTTACAGTCTTCACGGAGGAAGACACAATAGAAGTGCCAAGTCCTCGGATTACATATGACGGTGACCATCCCGTAGAGACCATAAGTTTTACAAGAAATAAGATACAGCAATTAATTGATAAGATGAACAAATACAAATCACCTGGCCCCGACTTATTTCTTCCAAAGCTATTAAAAGAGGTTAGCCACAATGTTGTTGACGACTTAGTAACCATATTCAAACAATCAATCGAGTTAGGGAAAGTTCCAACCGACTGGAAGTTAGCAAATGTAACACCAATCTTTAGAAAGGGTGATAGGGAAAATCCTTGTAATTACCGCCCGATCAGTTTAACATCAGTTGTCGGCAAACTGTTGGAGTCCATCATTACAAAACGTATTGTGTATCACCTTGAATCTAACAATCTAATTTTTTATTCTCAACATGGATTTAGGCGACATAGATCCTGTCTGACAAACATGTTAGAGGTTTTCCATAATATGCATACACTATACGATGCAAGTAGGGCGATAGATATAGTGTATCTCGACTTTCAAAAAGCCTTTGACAAAGTCCCTCACGCGAAATTGATGGGTAAAGTCAAAGGACTAGGAATCACCGGGCTCGTTTCCAACTGGATTGAGGATTGGTTAAAAGATAGAAAGCAGAGAGTGGTAATAAATGGAGTGGCTTCGGAGTGGGCGCCCGTCACCAGTGGTGTCCCACAGGGTTCCGTTCTGGGTCATTTACTTTTTATCATCTATATTAACGATATAGACGTCGGGCTTCTAAGTACAATCTCCAAATTTGCAGACGATACGAAATTAGGAAGTAGTGTAGGTACTGAGGAGGGCGTAAGAACGCTTCAGAATGATTTTGACAGGTTGGGCGAATGGTCTGCTACTTGGCAGATGCCATTCAACTTGGACAAATGTAAGGTAATGCACATACTGTAGGTTATATAACCCGAAGACCGATTACTCTATCTTGGGAAGGAACTTGACTGAGACCGATCTAGAGAAAGACTTAGGAGTCTATATCAGCAACGATCTGAAACCGTCGAAGCACTGTGCAGAAGTCGAAAAGAGGGCCTTAAAAATATTAGGTTATATTAAAAGACAGTTCCAGTTTCGGAACAAGGAGACTGTAATGTCTCTTTAGAATTCACTAGTCAGACCTTAACTGGAATACTGTGCGCAATTTTGGTCTCCATCCCTCAGAAAGGACATAGAAAGGTTAGAAAGAGTACAAGCAAGGGCTACAAAATTGATCCCTTCAATGAGAATGCAAAGCTACCAACGGAGATTGGAGCGCCTAAATCTGTTTACCTTAGAGACGAGGAGGTTGCGGGGTCAGCTTATTCAAGTCTTCAAGATGCTCAATGAAATAGGCAGGGTAGATTACAGAAACCTATTCTCACTTAATGCCAATCCGACAAGAAATAATGGGTTTAAACTGGAACTAAAGACATTTAGGACCTCTGTCTGCGGCAATTTCTTTTCCTATAAAATAGTAAATATCTGGAACCAACTTCTCTCAGAGGTTGTTTCCAGCCAAAGTGTAAATGTGTTTAAAAATAGGCTAGACAAAGTACTGAATACTCTCATAGTTTAAGACTAAAACATAACATAACTCTGCAGGAGTTCGTTTGCACGGTGTCTCTGTGAGCATGCTAATTATAGAGCTTTTTATATATTTTCCACTTTCCTGTAAAATTTCCTTGGCTACATTTTCAGGGTCAAGGTATTTTCTTCAACCCTTTTCCGTACCTGCCTCTGGCAGGGAGGGAGCGGAGGGTGGGGAGAGAGCGGAGGGTGGGGAGAGAGCCTTCTACTTTTCTATCCAGTTTTCTACTACTGCTAGGATAGTTGAAAGAAAAATAACTTGTTTAAAACAGGAACCTCCCAGAGTGGACTGGAAGGTCTTTGAGGCTTCCTCTTGTCCTTGTAACTCTCTCTCTCTCTCTCTCTCTCTCTCTCTCTCTCTCTCTCTCTCTCTCTCCAGTCGCAGAAAATACTTTGGCTCAAATGGGATTCACTTTAACCAAAGGGGTTAAAGAAGACATATGGCGATCTTCTGAACATCAACTTGTATAATCTTCTTAAATGAGGACCCCCCTCCCCGAACCAGTAACTGATCCTACTCCACCGGTAGTTAAACCTACTCCACCAGTAGTTAGTCCTGCTCCGCCAGTAGTAAATCATACGCCATCAGTTGTTGGTCCTACTAGTGCGTTGTCTGATTAAGCCTCCCTTAGCATCAACGATTCACCTTCGAGAAACGACCCAGGTCAAATAAATAAGAGAAGGAACAACTTAAAATCTCTTAAAATTATGCTATTCAATGTCAGGTTAATTAGAAACAAACTACTGGAATTTATAGCGCTAGTCAAAACTGAGAATTTTGATATCATGCGAATAACTATACCCTGGATTCATTCTGATTCAAGGGACTTTGCAGGAGAATTTGAAATGGTAGGTTACAAAATGTTTCACAAAGATAGGAACGGAAGGGAAGGTGGCGGAGTACTTTTATATGCTTGTGACTTCCTATACCCGGTAAACAGTAATATTGTTTCTGCTCATGAAATGTTGGGAACTGAACAAAATTTGACCAATGAAACATTGCATCAATTTCTAGTGTATAGGCCACCTCACTCTCGTTGATAGGGATATAAACTTGTATATTCAGTTAAGTAAATTAGTGAATAATAAGATTAGTGTAATTTTTTATGATTTTAACTGCGGTAATATAAACTGCGAGGACAACATAGCTGATGCTGAGGGCTGAAGTCTATTGGGATTTCCAGATGACAATTAATTAAGTCATTGGGTTGACGGTCCTACTAGAGGTAGCTAATAGTAAACTAGATCTCATATTCACAAGCGAACATGATCTAGTCTCTAACCTGACTATTGGTGAAAATTTGAGTAACAACAACTACAATTTGATTAGGTTTGACCTCAGGGATTACTCAAGAAAAGACGCACAAAAGGTTAGATTTCTCCAGAGCAAATTTTGAAAGCTTCCGAAGTAGTTTAGACACTCGTGAAGTTCTGATAAACGAGGATGTCAGTGTCACCTGGAGCTCATATAGGGATCAGTTTGGTATATTATAGGACACTTTTATACCCTGTGAAATAGTTTCCTCTTTGTCAACCAAGGCGCCGAAATGGTTTAACACTGAAATTAGTAATGCTATTACAGAAAAAATAGAGCCTACAAACTACTTAAGTCACATTTCAACCAGACTAATTCAGAAAATTATATGAACCGACGTCGAAGGGTTAAATCCTTAATTAGATCAGCTAAACGTGATGAAGAAGCTAGAGTTGCCTCACTTTTAAAGTTAACACTAAAGAGTTTTTTGCCCATGTTAACAGCAGAAAGACACTTAAAAATTCTGTAGATCCTCTAAAAGATAGAAATGGCATACTGAAATTTAGTGATATAAACATAGCTAATACGCTAAACGAGTTCCTCGTTACAGTCTTCACGATAGAAAACTTAACTGAAGTACCAAATCCCTGGATTACGTATGACGGTGGCCATCCCTTAGAGACCATAATTTTTACGAGTGCAGCAACTAATTGACAAGATGAATAAGTACAAATCACCCAATCCCATCTTATTTTTCCAAGGGTATTAAAAGAGGTTAGCCACAATATTGTTTATGATTTAGTAACCATACTCAAAAAATCATTCGAACTAGGGAAAGTTCCAATCGGCTGGAAATTAGCAAATGTAACACGTCTTTAAAAAGGATGGGAGGGAAAATCTTTGTAATTATCGCCAGATCAGTTTAACGTCAATTGTCGGTAAGCTGTTGAAATCCATTATTACAAAATGTATCGTGTATCACCTTGAATAAAGCAGTTTAATTTTTAATTCCCAACATGGATTCAGCAGCATAGATCTTGTCTAACAAACCTGTTAGAATTTTTCTATAATATGTATACTTTATACAACGCAACTAGAATAATAGATATAGTGTATCTTAACTTTCAAAAAGCTTTTGACAAAGTCCCTCATGCGAAATTGATGACTAAAGTTAGAGGACTAGGAATTACTAGGCTCGTTTCCAACTGGATTGAAGATTGGGCTCCAAGTGCAATTTCTAAATTTGCAAACGATACCAAATCAGGACATAGTGTAAGTAATGAGGAGGGTGTAAGAACACTTCAGAATGATTTTCATAGTTTGGGCGAATGGTCTCCCAATTGGCAAATGCCATTCAACTTGGTCAAATATAAGGTAATGCACATGGGTTACACGAACCTGAAGAAGGATTACTCTCTGTTGGGGAAGAACTTGACTGAGACTAATCTAGAGAAAGATTTAGGAGTTTATATTAGTAATGATCTCAAACCGCCAAAGCATTGTACAGAAGTCGAAAAGAGGGCCTTGAAAATACTAGGTTATATCAAAAAAGAGTTCCAATTTAGAAACAATGAGATTGTAATGTCTCTTTACAATTAATTCACTAGTTAGACCACAACTCGAGTACTGTATGCAGCTTTGGTCTCCGTTCCTTAGGAAGGATATAAAGGTTGGAAAGGGCATCAGCAAGGGCTACAAAATTGATCTCTTCAGTTAGACCGGAAAACTACCATCGAAGATTAAAATGCTCCTATCTGTTCACCTTAGGGACCGGGAGGTTGCGCGGTCAGCTTATTCAAGTTTGTTTTCAAGATGCTCATTGGAATAGACAGGGTAGACTACAGGAAATTATTCTCATTTAATGCCAATCCGATAAGAAATAATAGTTTTAAATTGGAACTTAAAACATTTCGTACCTCCATCTGTGGTAGTTTCTTCTCCTGTAAAATAGTTAATATCTGGAACCCACTTCCTTCAGAGGTTGTTTCAAGCCAAAGTATAATGTTTAAAAATAGGCTGGACAAAGTTCTGAATACACTCAGAGTTTAAGACTGTCATCACATAATATAATTTAAGAAAATAGTATTATAACGTAATCCTGCAGGAGTTTCTTTAAACATTTTCTCCTACACTTAATTCTCCTCCGACTTTAGAGAGACGTCTCAGATTGATTGTGCCCCACATAGCATGATCATCCATCGAGCAACTCATTTTTTTTATCATGCCTCATATATAGATGAGGTAATCTTTTTTTCTCTAAAGTGTTCTCTTTGTGTTCTCTAAATGGTACAATTGTAACGTTCATTTTTTTTTTTTCATTTCAGATTGAAGGGTAACATGGCTGAGCGTTTAACACTGCAGGAGCGTGCCCAGTTGGCGGCACGGTACGAAGTTTGGCAATCTGTCGTTCGAGTTCAAAGATGGTGGCGGGCCATTCACGGACCACGTGCCCAAGTGGACCCGAAAACAATCAAGAACTGCCACTCGAAGCTCATGACCACGGGGTCTGTGGCAGATGTTCGAAGATGTGGTCGCCCTTCGACATCCAGGGCCCAGGAGACGGTGCAGGCAGTTCAGGAAATGTTCGCACGGAGTCCACGAAAGTCAACTCGCCAGGCAGCTCGGGAAAGTGGACTCTCCCGCTACTCAGTGCGAACTGTGCTGAAGAAGGAGCTGAACTGGCGTGCGTGGAAGCCGCATTACTGCCAATCTCTCTCGGACGAGGACTGCGACATTCGCATGGAGTTCGGGGAAATCATGCTGGCTTGGCATGAAGACGCCCCATCTCTTCCGCAACATCCTCTGGAGCGACGAGGCGGTGTTCCACGTCGGAGGCTTTGTCAACCGCCACAATTGCCACTACTGGGCAGGAGAGGATCCCATGGTTACCGCTGAAAAACGGCAGAATCGGTTCAGTGTAACGGTGTGGTGTGGTATGACCTCAGATCAGGTTGTGGGCCCGTTCCTTCTGCGCAACACCATGAATGCTGAGCGGTACCTTGCTATGTTGCGAAACGAGGTCTGGCCGGTTGTCAGCACATGGGAAAACATCGACGATCTGATATTTATGCAAGATGGCGCCCCTCCGCACTTCGCTCTTGTTGTCGTGAGTGGCTGGATGCCCACTTCCCTGGGCTTGGATGGGTCGTCGTGGTCCACATCAATGGCCAGCCAGGAGCCCCGACTTGACACCGTGCGACTTCTTTCTTTGGGGGTGGGTAAAGGAAGAAGTCTACCGCACCAAACCGAGGACAGTGGAAGAACTGGAGGACCGAATTCGGGAAGTCATGTCCTCCATCCCGCCGGAGTTCCTGCTAAAGTCAGTGGACGCCATTCCTGGGCGGCTCCAGAAGCTGGTGGAAAGAGTTGGAGCCCACATTGAATTTTAGAGAAAACCTACCATGTATGCCTACCTTTTCATATTATTTCTTCTGAAATAAATGGATAATATACGTATTTTTTTACCAATCCAAAATAGGGAGCTACTTTCCGCCCACCCTGTATATATATATATATATATGAGGCATGATAAAAAATGAGTTGCTCGATGGATGCTCATGCTATGTGGGGCACAATCAATCTGAGACGTCTCTCTAAAGTCGGATGAGAATTAAGTGTAGGAGAAAATGTTTAAAGAAACTCCTGCAGGGTTACGTTATAATACTGTTTTCTTAAATTATATTATGTGATGAGTCTTAAACCCTGAGTGCATTCAGAACTTTATGTACTTTATGTTAGGTTACTTTAGGTGAGTTCGAACGACGGTTCAGGATCGACCTACGGTCGACCCTTCTGCAGCATCCCGCCTCATTTGCGAGATTTGGTGAAGGAGGGAATTGCTGTCTGATCTCCTCCTGCCCTCGTAGCCAGCCACGCATACTGGTCAGGGACTTTGCACAGGAATCTGTCCAGCTGATTCTGAAGTTATTCAGGTCGGTGTGCTGGAGATTCCTCACTTCTTTTGGTAGGACATTGAAAAGCTTTGGGCCTCGTATTCTGAGGGTATTTTCCATCCTCGTTTTCATGGCCTCTTGTCCCACCGCAGCAGGAACCGTACAAAATCTGCCTCCTCTCTCATTCCAGTTTGTTTCTATTTCATTTCTAAGGTTAGGGACAGAGCCCTCAAGTATTTTCCATATGTATATTACTGTGTACCGCTCGCGCTTTCTTTCGAGTGAGTAGAGTTCCAGGGGGTGTAGTCGAGACCAGTAGTCTTCACCTTCAATTTCCTCTATCTTAGACGTAAAAGTCATTTGTATAGCTTCAATGATCACAATGTCTCTTTTTCTGTATGGTCTTGTGAGTACTGAGCAATACTCAATTATTGGTAGGACTAGATTCTTCCATAATTTGAGCATGATGTTTGCTTTTCTGCTGCGGATTGCGGAAGCTCCTCCAGATGATTCCCATTATTTTTCTAGCCGTTGTAATTTTGATGTTGTAGTGCTCTCTGAATTCTGTATCCGACGACATTATTACTCCCAGATCCCTGACTTGTAGATTTGGTGTTATCTGTTTGTCTTGCAGAGTTTTGTATCTTTTATTCTGCAGCTCCTTGTTATTACCATATCTTAGAACAGAGCTTTCCAAACTGGTGTGTCGCGACACATTAGTGTTTTTTGTATTTTGAAAATTTTGATTTTTCTATCAACAAAATCGGCTACAAGATAAACCACATACTGAAAAATTATCTGATATTTGATATTTGATAACAAAATTAATTAATGTGTCGTGAAAATTGTTATGCTAAATAGTTTGTCGCCAACGTTAAAAGTTTGGAAAGCTCTGTCTTAGAAGTTAGAATTTTTCTTCATTGAACTTCATATTGTTGTCTTTTGCCCACTGGAATAATGTTTCAATGTCGTTTTGTAATTTTCTTATGTCACCTTCGTTCAATATTTCCTTACATATGTGTGTCTTCTGCAAAACATGATACAATACTGTTCTTAATATCTGCATCAATATCTGCAATCATTGTTATGAACAGCAAGGGAGCTAATACTGTCCCTTGTGGGACAGAGCTCACGACTTTCGAGACTTCCAATTTAACTCCGTTTAAAACCACTCTGTGTTCTTTGGGTCAAGAAATTAAATATTCATCTTCCTAGCTTTCCAGTAAGTCCTGTATTCTTAAGTTTATGTGCTATGATTCCATGGTCACATTTATCGAAGGCTTTAGCAAAGTCCGTATATATTACATCTATGTTTTGTCCTCGACACAATGTTTCCAATATTTTCTCCTGGTGGTCTAATAGCTGTGATAGGCATGACCTTCAACCCTGAAGCCATGTTGATTTGGGTTGTATAAGTCTTTTTCTTGTAGGTAGTAGTAGTTTTGCCTCTAATTATGCATTCAAAACACTTTATAAGGTGTGAGGTGAGAGCCACTGGCCGATAATTCTTGGGCATTGCTCTGTTACCACCTTTAAATAGGGGGGCAATGTTCGCGTTCTTTTAGGGGAGTGGAATTTGTCCTGTGTCAAGTGATTTCCTCCATAGTAAGTATAGCGGTTTGGTAATACTCTCTTTACATTTCTTCAGAAACGTGGAAATCAATGTGTCTGGCCCTGGCGCTGAATTTTCTCGCATCTGTGATAAGGCCGTAATTACATCTCCTTCCGTGAACTCGAAGTCCATTAATAGGTTTGTGCCGGAATTTGTTCTTGGTTGATATGTATTTATGTCGAAAAATTCGTCTGGGTTTTCCACTTCCATCTCAGATTTAGGGGTGCTAAACACAAAGTTAAATTGTTCCCTAAGCAGTTCGCTTATTTCTTTCGGGTCATTTGTGTATTCGGCCTCCCCGTCTATCAACGGACCAATACTCTCCTTACACTGCATTTTCCTTTTCGCAAACGTGTAGAAGTATTTTAGGTTATTTTTTGTTTTCTGCTACCTTGTTTTCCTCCTCGTTTGTCTTATGTATGAATGTTTGCTTTAGGTCCATTTCTATTTCGCCAAGTTTCCTCTCTAGTTTGAGTCTCTTTGCATCAGTTCTGCATCTGTGGAGATGTTTTACGGTTTGTATTCGTTGCCTGAATAGTGTCCTGATTTTCCTCTCGAGCTTGCTACGTTTTCTCTCCTGTCTCTCTGGAATATGTTTCAGTATTATAGGTTTGGTTTCAGTCTCTATTATACATAGTATTTCTCGTGGAGTCTTCTCGTGAAGTAGCAGTTCCCAATTTACCTCCTTTAAATCTTTATTTACGTTTTCCCAATTTACTTTCTTTGAATTTATGTTTAAGCCTTCATATATTCCTTCTGACTCTCTGGATGCGTTTTCGGACCTCTGAGTGCTAACTTCAGTTGTATATCGATGAGGTTATGGTCGGAGAACTTTGTGTGCGTTACTTTTTTATTTATTATTATCTCGTTATTATTTGTCAAGATTAAATCCAAAACGTTCTCTTTTCTCGTGGCTTCACAGATTTCTGGGTAAGGGCGTAATGTTCCATAATATCTAATGGCATTGTTGCTTGGGTTCTATCATCTTTTGTAATGTTGCCATGAAACTTCTCGACATATATAACTTCGTTATTTTTTTTCCATGTTATAAATGGGAAATTAAAATCTCCAAAAATTAGAATATTTGTTGCTGGAGTTTCAAGTAATTTTAATGTTTTCTATTTCATTTGTAGAAAATGGGAATTCACTTTTTGTGGTGTTTGGTGGTCTGTAGATGTTCACAATGGTTAGGTTCAGTTCTTTTACTTCTAATATAATAACTTCGACTGTGCTGTTTGATTTGTTTACCTTCACTTCACATGTGTGTGTGTTTTTTACGTAGATGTAACACCCTCCCCATCGTCTAGCCCAGTGGTTCTTAACCTTTTTACTACCATGCCCCCTCTAGGAATTGGTCCTTCCCTCCACGCCCCCCTTCAATCAAAATAACATTCTCAATAACTTCTCAATATTAGCCCATGCTCTCGTTAAGAGAATAACAAATACAATTAGAGAAATTCCTGTTTCTAGGGGGGCGCGCCCCCCAGGTTAAGAACCACTGGTCTAGCCACTCTATCTGCTCTGTGTATGTTGTAGTCCAGCAATGCTAATTCAGTATCCTCGATGCAGTTTTCACAGCCTTTTTCGCATTTATGCAAGTGTGTTTCTGTTAGGCATATAATATCTATGCTGGATTTGGTAGCTAAATTCTGTAAGTATTGTAATTTGCAGCCTGCATGGTCCGTGTAGAGGCCTTGAATATTTGTGTATAAAACATTTATTGGGTTTCTAATTTCCGTGTTCAGTTTTCCTATATGTGGTCGTTTCCAGGTCGATGTCGGTTCCTGTTTGGTGTTATTGGTTTGGCCGCTGCATTTGAGAAAATTGGGGTTGCGGCACTTGATACCACTGTGGTTGTATTATCGGTGGGTGGTGTTGGATAGAGGGGTGATGTAGGTAATGGTGTGGGGAATATACCTGCGGAGTCCTGTCCTTTCTTGTTAGCAGAGCAAGCTGTGCTTTTATCGTTCTCATTTCCTCTAAAAAATTTGTTTCCTTGCTCCTGTTGTTACTTCTAATACGGATAGGGTCTGTTCTTTCCCGTTTTCCCGTTCTCTTCTTTGTGTACCTTTTATGTGAAAATATGGCCACTCTATATTTAGGCATTTTCTCTCTGTCAGTGACTGTCTGCACATAGGAGGGTGGAAAAAGTGGCAGTTTTGTCCATATCTACATCTTCCATTCCTCATCATATCAAAGCATTTTTTTGGGTGACTGTACCTGCAGTTTGCTCCATATATGCACGACCGTGTTTTATAGTACTCGCATATAGCCCGTCGTTTAATCTCCTTACGAGCCCTATGTGATTCAATTGCTTTCTTCTCTTCCGCCATCACTTCTTCCCTACTCAGTGTTTTTTTGTCTTCTGCGCGTTGTCATTAGTGTTCCTGGTATCTTTCTCTTTCGTGTTCCTGTTATATCTCTCTTTGGCAAGGGTATTTCATCTGAGGCTGGTTACTTTTGCATCTCCCTGTAGCGTAGCGTGCTGTAGCGTGCTTTCCTGTATTGTGGTGTCCTGCGCCTCGTGTTTCTGCTGTAGCGTGCTTTCCTGTATTGCGTTGTCCTGCGCCTCGTGTTCGTTTGTCAGCGTTTCCTGGTGTTTCCTTTCATCTATCGATAAACATGTATTGCCCATTTTCATTGCTCTTCGTACTATATTCTTATTTTTTCCATGCACTTGATGCAGAGGAAGCCATAAATGCCTATGATTTTGTTATTTATTATTCTATTTATCATTTGCTTGTCTTTTCTATCTAAGTTCATGCATTCGGAATGTTTAAAGGTATTGCACAGAATGCATTTTACGCCCGTCTGGTCCGCTTCATTTTTGCAATTGCAGAGCTGGTGCGCAGCGCATTCCATTAAACATAATCCAGCTCTACTCAGCTTTCTGAATTTATCGCAGTTTACACACTTCGTATTTTTTGCCATTTTTTCCTTTATTCTTTCTTTATTCTTATTATTTATTATTTTTTATTCTTTCTTTATTCTCTTATTCTTTTCTTTATTCTTTCCTTAATTTGCCTCTTTTCTTCTCACTTCTCAAATTTCGTCTCGAAAACTTGACCTTCCCGTTTTATGGCTCTTTCGAATTTTCTCTGACCTTCTTTCCCTGTAGAGGCCTAATGTAAAAATCTCAGAGGATGATTTTTCGTTCGAGTTATTTTCAAATTATGTTTCAATTGATGCCTGTTTTTCTTTGCACACGTTATATGCCACCGGCTTTCACTTAATAAATTATTATCGCGAATTCACTGATGTTTAACACACACACACACACTGGTATAAGATAGCATATATATATATATATATATATATATATATATATATTTTATTATATATATATAGTTCGGGAAGAACCGATTCGCCTCTATTTAAAAGGGCATATCTCGGCGGAAAAACAAAGAAAAAGTGAGAGGAAAGACAGAGGAAAAAGAAAGGGTGGAGGGGACAGTCGAAGTGGAAAAAGATCAAGGATGACAAGGACTGCAGGGTCGAGCCCCATCATCCTTGGGTGCTAGGGCCGGGAGGGCGCACGTGAAACCTCCAGGAACAAGCACGTACAAACGAGCACAAAGAGCACTCAAGAGCACGAGCTTAGAACCCCCTTGCGGGGATATATATATATATATATATCTATATATATATATAGAGAGAGAGAGAGAGAGAGAGAGAGAGAGAGAGTTACAAGGAAAAGAAGTACCTCAAAAGGCCTTGCGGCCCATACCGAGGAGGTACCAATGGCAACGGGTGCCAGGGAAAATTTTCTACACACTCAAATAGTGTGCAAGATTTGAGAGAGAGAGAGAGAGAGTCTTAGAACCCATCTTCCATTCCCAACGGGGTGGGCACAGCGCTTGAGCTCGAGACTGAAAATATTCAAGTCAATTACAATTTACATACACCAAAGATACAAAAAGAGCCAGTTTTACCTCTCATTGCATGGTTTGGGATATACTTCTCATCAGCGCCGGCTCTTCCATTACGCAGATCACGCAGTGTGCGTGGGGCCCCGCGAGGCGGGAGAGCCCCCAGCGAACGGTATAAAAAAATTAATTAATGAATGATTGACAGAAATAAAAAAATGGGGCAAATTCTAATTTTTTAAAACTCTTCAAACGCCATTAATTTTATTTCCATATAAAATCTAGCAATTTTTGTTGTTGTTAAAATCATAAAAATTAAAATGTAAACGAACGCCTAATGTGTGCCATCAGATCTGCTATCTCAGAAGATGACTGCACTGGAATTGCTGACTTACATACACGAGAAGCAGCTGATAGAGTTACTGTATATCCAAACCTATGGATGCTCTCAGAATTGCAGTCACTCTCCAGTGACCGTAGCCACAGCTGAAAGGAGCTTCTCCAAGTTGAAGTGATTAAAACGTACCTCAGGTCAACAATGGCACAAGAATGTCTGAGTGGGCTTGCCATCATGAGCATCAATCAGGAGGTAGCCGGAAGCTGTCCTATGATGATATTATTGATGATTTACAATAAAAAAAGCCAGGAGAGAAAGGTTTTGAGTGTGTGATATATATCTAAATAAACTTATAGATTTTATATATTTAATTGCATATAAACCATTTTATTGTGCGAAATAAATATATATATATATTATATATATTAATATATATTATATATATATTATATATATATATTAGGGCCCCCAAAGATATTTGCGCGTAGGGCTCCCAAAAGGTTGGAGCCAGCACTGCTTCTCATGGTACGTAAGGTGAAACCAACGTCTCCATTTACACGCTTCACAAACCGCTTTCATTCTTGTTTCTTGTTAACTCTTGTGCTGCATTTATATCAACTCCACGTTCATTCACACATTTATTCATTACATAATTACATCCTTTCATCTTATATGCAATCTTCCTCTACTTCTCACACTTATACACTCACTGTTATAATGCATTTTTATCACACTTCTGTGATTTTTTTCATTCTCTGCACATAATATACCAACGTAACATTCTCCTCTAATGACATTTTTACTCAACACCTTTTAAATGAACATCCTCATTATTCATGCGGTTAATCCGTTTTATCTCCAGTCATGCAGTTTAACCCTTTAATCCCTGAATTTTTTGTAGGGTTAAGTTATGAATGCTTGTATTTGAAACGTTAGCAATTTGTACCTTCAGTCCTTAAAGGGTTAAATTATTAATCTTAACTGCTGTTTCTTTTGACATCGAACTGTTATGCCAATAAAGCGTCTCACACCCGTACATCATTGTTGGGACCAATACACCATGTAACCTTACTGCATCTACACTCAAACACTTTCTTCCTACTAGGGCTTTTACCGCACTCATGACTCGTCTGCCTTGGTTCAGCTTCTAGTTTACTCGTACCTCTTTTTTTTCAATCAAACACCCAAAGTATTTAAATTTTTTCCACCTACCATATTATTTCATGCTGACTCCTTCACTCTGACTCTTTCTCATTCATTTTCACTAATCTTTTACATCAACAAAACTTGTCTCTGTTCTTAATTGGGTCTTTGATTCACCCAGATCCTCCACGTCATTAACATATATGAATGCGACAATGCCACCCATTCTCTTCCGAATTCAGATTTACTCCTCTCTCCAGCATCTTGCTTTCATCTCTCGCATTATCTCATCCATATACATATTAAACAACCACGAACAGACACATTCCTGTCGTACTCCAACATAAATACTGAACCATCATCAAACTACCTTTAATTCTTACTTAAGCACACTGCTGCCCACATAGAAATTTTACTGCATTTAATCACCTACCACCGGCACAACATTCGCACACTTGATCTTCCTTCTTAAAAGCCACATTTTTCATCTCCACCAAGCTGGTCCGTAATCTTTTTTATTCTATTAAAATTCTTCCAATACTTTTCCATCTGTTATAGGCTACTTCGCTTCTTCACCTTTACCTTTATAGTTTACAATTACAGCCTTCTTCCAATCACCTGGAACACACCCAATTTCCCATGCTTTTTTTACCTATCTTCCACAACCACTCAAACACCGTTCTACTTCCACATTTAATCATTCTAGTACACAGCCCATTAACTCTTGCTAACTTTCCTTTTTCTTCATCTTGCGTACTGTGCGTTCAGTTTCTCTCTCTCTCTCTCTCTCTCTCTCTCTCTCTCTCTCTCTCTCTCTCTCTCTCTCTCTCTTAGAGGTTCGTTTTTTAAAATTGTTTTTGCCAAAAAAGGGGTAAAAAAAACATCGTCTCTTCAAAAACCCGCTCTTTTTCTTTTAATGAAAATAATGTTCAGAATTAATTTTATTTAAAATATAAACCTAAACTTTAGTGATGAAACAATGCAAAGATATTTCCATATCTTAGGATCATATTAATTCTTACTGTTTAGTGATGAAACAATGCAAAGATATTTCCATATCTTAGGAGCATATTAATTCTTACTGTTTAGTGATGAAACAATGCAAAGATATTTCCATATCTTAGGATCATATTAATTCTTACTGTTTAGTGATGAAACAATGCAAAGATATTTCCATATCTTAGTATCATTAATTCTTACTGTTTAGTGATGAAACAATGCAAAGATATTTGGACCTTTTCCAGTTTGTGTACCGTTTTTCATATAATTTATTTTTGAGAATATTTTTGTTAAAACTAACGAAAATCACGACTTAACCTAACCAATTATCAAGAGCGTACAGTTGATCTATTAGTAAATAGTAAATACTATTCCAGAAACAAACAATGTTATAATTAATAATAATAGATCAACTGTACGCCCTTGATAATTGGTTAGGTTAAGTCGTGATATTTTCGTTAGTTTTAACAAAAATATTCTCAAAATAAATTATATGAAAAACGGTACACAAACTGGAAAAGGTCCAGATATTTCCATATCTTAGTATCATATTAATTCTTACTGTTGAATGCGTTTTATTTAAATACCTAATAAAATACCAACCTCCAATGGATTAAATAAAGCAGTAAACCTTATTTGGTCATATACTAAGCTCGTATTAACTAGAGTTTATGATGCTTAAAAGTAATTTATTAGTTTAATTTATAACAGTAATTCTATATCAATAAATATTTTATATAGAATATCATAGTATGGTTGGGATTTTAAATATGGCATACCCTACTTTCCTGTCCCTGATTGCTCATAACTATTAAAAATGTAGATGAGAGTTGAAAATATTAGATATCCTTTAGGGCGGGGTTATCATAGACGAACCGCGGTCCTGATCTAAACCGTCGATAGGTTTCCTACTGACCGCCGGAATAACCCATTCTCTGACTATAGGATTTACTTTAAAATATCAACAAACTTCGATATTTCGAAAGAATCAAAACTAACCTCGTTTTTCTTAAGTTAAAATTTAGTTTTCATTAAGAAGATTAAAAAATGGTGATTTTAAGTTGAATTCAGTAAAATAATTTCTGCCATACTCTCAAAACACTCTGAGTGGGGTGGGGGAGAAAATTGTGGGTAGTGAACCTTGGTAGAGTTACAAAAGCGGTGCTATAGCTTTTGCGATAAAATGTGTTAATTTTCCATCGTTTTGTTTGGGCCAAAGCATACCTTTTAATGACACTAAGTAGCTGAGAGTTTAGCTAATTTAACGTAATATAACATAACCTAATTTAACCTGACCAAACCTTTCCTCATGTAGAATTAAAAAGATGTTGTTTTCACTTGGCCCAAACGAAACGATATAAAACAAAACGAGAATTCCTAATAAGTTAAATTTTGGCGCAAACGCTTTAGGCCGCGTTTCTACCAAACCCGCACAGACCCGCACAGACAGACTTTTTTCGACTGAATTTTTCCGTGGGAAAAAGTTTCCACCAAATCCAGAAAGTAACAGAAATTTCCTTTAGACGCACTCACGCACGTGTGGTAGAAGGAAGTGCTTTTGCTTGTATGCTGCCGTCAAAATGCAAGAAGAATTGCTCGTGCTGTGGTGATGGAAGAAAAAGGTGTAAATGCAGAGTATGAACATCCACCTCATATTTCAGCTGAGACCTACTCTGGGAGAATATTATCACTTATGTCAAATTCAGGAAAACGATGAGAAGTGTGCGTACTACCTTCGTATGAAGTCAACGACCTTCCGATCTTTGCTCCACCGATGCTCTGGTAATGCTAAGGTACCCTAAAAAAAGCACAACGATATTTGTATGAATCTTTGTTTTGATTTTATGCCATCAATAAGAGGGGACTTTATACGTACTTATTTATATCAACATTTGGCCACAGTTGATAGGTGTCACACCACCAAGAAGGCGCTGTTATTGAGTGCTGTTATTAAACATTTATAGACCAACAAGCTCAACAATGGAAATGAGAGACAGTTTTATGGAATATTTTGGATGGCCAGTTGGTTCTTTACCCTGACAAAATGAAGCTGTGATATTTGTAAATAAACAAAACGAAAATCATGAACGCTTTTTATTTCCACTACCTTCGGTATCCCGTTCTGCAGCACGATCCATCCATAACACGCGAACAGCACCCCAGTTGCTGTACTTGGGATCACTTTTATCATACCTTTCGTCGTCCATTTTTTCCGCTCACTAACGGAACACTCGCAAAAAAAAAAAAAAAAACGGGCAAGCGCCATTCATTGCGTGTCAAAGTGTGTCAGTGCAAAGCTGGTGGAAACGACATGTCCGGAAATCAGTTAATTTAAATGAGTTCTCACTCGCACAGATTTTTCCCATCAGAATTCGACGGAATAATTCCGTCTGTGGTGATTTGTTTCGGTAAAAACGCGACCTTAGCCAAGAACATTAATTAATATGAAATCTTTTCTAACTTTTAAACGCGTAATGGATATTCTTCTTTGTTTTTATAACAAATAGAAAGCATTTTATTTGCTATTTATTTACCTATATTTTTGGGTATGAAATGCAGGGTGTACATAAGTCAGGATCTATTTTTGTGAAGCACTTGGAAATTATATGGAATTCAATCATAAAATGATAAAGTGGTAACATTTATTAAATAATTAAGAGTAGGATTCGACGTGACGCCCATCAGTATCCCTGCACAGCTCAAATCGTTCCGCAGCATTTCTAAACACATTCTGGAGCATTTGCGGGTTATTTTATCTGCAGCAGTTCGTATACGTGTACGTAAGTTTTCAAGACTCGTAATCTTCGTCTGATAGACGTGCGATTTGATAAAGCCCCATGCAAAGAAATCTAAAGGGGTTAAATCTGGTGATCTCGCTGGCCAAGGTCTTTTGTTGCTTCCGCGTCCGATCCAGCGATTTGGAAAACGTCCATTTAGATAATCCTGAACAATTTTGACATAGTGACAAGGAGCACCATCATGTTGATAGACGACGGTACTAACAATCCTATCCCCGTCGTCTATCAACATGATGGTGCTCCTTGTCACTATGCCAAAATTGTTCAGGATTATCTAAATGGACGTTTTCCAAATCGCTGGATCGGACGCGGAAGCAACAGACCTTGTGTCGCGAGATGACCAGATTTAACCCCTTTAGATTTCTTTGCATGGGGCTTTATCGAGTCGCACGTCTATCAGACGAAGATTACGAGTCTTGAAAACTTACGTACTCTACACACATGAATACTTGACTCTGCTTTCAAAGGTTTAATGTCCAACTAAGCTACGCACCCGTAATCAATACAGTTTTGCCGACATGCTAACTCTGCGAGGCTGCCAAAAGATTAATGGCTACATGGTAAAGAACCCTGGCTAGATGGCAAAGAACCCTGGCTACATGGTCTAAATATAGAAATCAAATTCTTTGAACAATGACGACACTCATAAACAGGATGTAGACAGGATGTAGATAAAGATTAGAAATGTATGACGTATAATGACGTCAGTTACTCTCCCTGCAAAAAACTCCACCAAAGTGAATCCTAGGTAATACTAGAGGATTCACTGGTGATACAGGGTAATCCAAAAAAATACAGGGTAATCCAAATTTTTTTTTTTTTTTTTTTTTTTTTTTTTTTTTATACCATACAGCTTAACATAAAATACAATTCGATTAACATATGTAAATGCATACTCATTTTTTTGAGATCCGTCAGGTGTATATTTACCAACATAAATATGACCTAATGGTTTAGCTAAATCATTGGTTGATATCTTAATTAAAGTATTAGGGAATTGGGCAGTTACTTGTTTACCTAAATCACACACCTGCTTCAGTCTACGATACATTCTAAACTCCTTAAAAGGTGAGAACCACTTTGTTCTGGGATGATTCATTACTTGCTCTGCACTATGTGAGGAATCAATATTAGGTTCAAACAAAACACAATGGGGAACAATTACATATGGAGATGGAGATATCCCTACATTAGGTCCCTCTAACCTTTCCCTAACATCTTTCTTACGACTTAATGAATCTTCATAATTAATAACATATCCAGACATATTCATTCCGGGAATACTATGAAAAGATACACCCGTTACTTGATAATAATTAAATTTTAAAATAGTTGATTTAGCATCCTTAGTTAAAAGATCCAAACTCAATGTATAATATCCATCTGCATTAACATCAAAGTATTTTTAGACAAATAAACAAATTTCATTGAAGCTGTAAATATCTTCTCCTTTGACCGCCATCTAACTTTCCTTCGAGGAACATAATTCCTTTTTCGAGGAACAAACTTCCTTCTTCTATACATCTTGACAAGTAATAATACACGTCACTCCGATGCAATTCCAATGAAGAGAATGAAGTTTAAACAATTTATGGATCTATTTATAGATTCTCATTACGTCATGTTATGACAAGAATCCTATCCCCTTAGAATCACATGATGGTGCTCCTTGTCACTATGCCAAAATTGTTCAGGATTATCTAAATGGACGTTTTCCAAATCGCTGGATCGGACGCGGAAGCAACAGACCTTGGCCAGCGAGATCACCAGATTTAACCCCTTTAGATTTCTTTGCATGGGGCTTTATCAAATCGCACATCTATCAGAATGTGTTTAGAAATGCTGCGGAACGATTTGAGCTGTGCAGGGATACTGATGGGCGTCACGTCGAATCCTACTCTTAATTATTTAATAAATGTTACCACTTTATCATTTTATGATTGAATTCCATATAATTTCCAAGTGCTTCACAAAATAGATCCTGACTTTATGTACACCCGGTATAAAAGAAGCTGAAGAAAGGTTTTTATACCGCTGTTGTAGCCTGTAAGTTTAAGTTTAATTAAAATAAAATCTATTTTATAATATTTAAATTATGCATACAAAATATTATTTGGTTTTTAGAACATATGAGGCGCTCGGGCAAATAGCGTAGAGGCGAATTAACCATTTTGGTATTTTGGTTGATTCGCCTCTATTCGCCCGAACGCCTCATATAATAAATAATTTATTGAAACTATACATTTCCTATGTAAACGGATTTTCTGTTATACATATACATATATATATATATATATATATATATATATATATATATATATATATATATATATATATATATATATATGTAAAGAACGACGCTTGTTTAGAAAAAGTGTCCGCACAAGAAGAGGAGAGAAAATGAGCAATGAAAAATGAGGCACCTCCCAGGAATCGAACCTGGGATCATCCAATTGCCGGTGGGATATGATAACCACTACACCAAGGTCCTCAATTAATCAGAACTCATAATTTTCCTACATACGAACGGAATCGAATGCCCTTTTGAGGGGCACCTTCTCATGCCGTATATATATACATTTTAACTGCAAACAACACACAGTATAATTAATGTAAAGAACGACGCTTGTTTAGAAGAGTGTCCGCACAAGAAGAGGAGAGAAAACGAGCAATGAAAAATGAGGCACCTCCCGGGAATCGAACCCGGGATCATCCAATTGCCGGTCGAATATGATAACCACTACACCAAGGTCCTCAGTTAATCAACACTCGTATTTCTCCTACATACGGGCGGAATCTTCTAAACAAGCGTCGTTCTTTACATTAATTATACTGTGTGTTGTTTGCAGTTAAAATGTGTGTGTGTATATATACACGTCATGAGAAGGTGCCCCCTCAAAAGGGCATTCGATTCCGCTCGTATGTAGAAGAATTACGAGTTCTGATTAACTGAGGACCTTGGCGTAGTGGTTATCATATCCGACCGGCAATTGGCTGATCCCGGGTTCAATTCCCGGGAGTTGCCTCATTTTTCATTGCTCGTTTCTCTCCTCTTGTGCGGACACTCTTCTAAACAAGCGTCGTTCTTTACTTTAATTATACTGTGTTGTTAGCAGTTGAAATATATATATATATCAGTGGCGACTCCTGCACTCGGGCTTCTCGGGCTGAGCCCGAGAGGCAAGGGGCAAGGAGAAGCATGAGAGATAAAATTGTGTATTTATAGATTTAAGTTTTAAAAAAAAGTTTTAAATACAAATTGTAAAAATGGTTTTGGCTGGTAATATGTTACTATTTTTCTGTCTAACCTTCGTCACGCAAGCAAATTAGTGCATTTAGATACCCTTATTACCTATAAAAAAACTATATTGACACATTAAGTTTTTGTGTAATCTTTCAAGATCCTTTACTCGGGCGCAAGACATTACGCCCGAGAAAGTATAAGTAATATCGTATATTTAAAGTTCTTTTAATGAATAATTATTTGCTTGCATACGGTTACATAATAGTCCTTCTTCTAATTCTCATTAAATAAAATACGTTTTTCCTCCTCATTAATTTTTTTTATAAAGAAAAAAACATTTCAACTCGGGCTTATATCCTTCGGCCTTGTAGAGGCACAATTTTTAATTCTGGCGATACATGGTAACTTTTTACGTTTCGATAAGCGTGCCTTCAACTGCCTGAGAGAAAAAGGTTTTAAATTCGGATATTTTATTCATTGCTATGCGCATAAGTTAAATTTAGTGTTAACTAAAATGTCAGAGAAAGTTAACGGGGGCAAAATGTTCTTTTCCAATGTACGTGCTTTCATTAAATTTGCTTCTTCAAGTACGAAACGAAAAGCTGTATTTAGAGAGCTTAATATCAGCATTCCATCACTTTGTGAAACAAGGTGGTGCTATAGATCTAGAACCGTGTCAGCAATAAAAAGGCAGCGTGAAACTCTGAAAAATGCATTTCAAAAGATTTTAGATGACAGTGCAAGATGGGATGAAGATACTCTTAATCAAACTGATAATCTACTTATAAAATTGCATGATTTCACTTTTCTGTTTTATATTAACTGATTTGAAAATATATTGTCACAAGCCGAAAAACTATTTGATCTTCCGCAATGCAAGCAGCTTGACATGAAGTTTGCACAACAGAAAGTAAATGATTTTATTGAATTTATTGAGTGCGCTCGTACTGATAAAGCATATAATAAAGTTTTTCAAGAAAAATGGCAGACTTCGAACAATCCGAAGACCTGCCTTCTCCCCCGAGAAAAAGAGCTAGAGGCAAACAAATGAACTATAAAGCAATATATTTCGAAATAATTGACATTATACTAATATCAATGAGGGAACGATCTGATTGCATTCAGGAGTTTGCGTTCTTTGAGATGATTGATGTGACCAAATTTCCGAAATTTGCTGAAAATTTTCCAATGCATCATGTTAATGCTTTACAAACTAAATATCCAAATGTAATTGACTCCAAATCCTTAGTTAACGAATTGAATATCTTTATCGTGACAGTGACTTTAGAAAATGCAAATCTGCAAATGAAATTTTAGAAGTCTTTCACGAACTAGGATTATTGTCTGCGATGTCGGAAACGACAAAGCTGATTCAGCTCCTTCTTACCATACCTGTAACTTCTGTTTCAAATGAAAGAAGTTTCTCTGTTCTTAATCGAATTAGATCATATTTAAGAAACACAATGGCTCAAAAACGGCTCTCGTCCCTGGCTAGGATTTCAATTGAAAAATAAATACTTATTGATTTAGAAAGCAAAAAGGAATTACATGACCGAATATTAAAGGAATTTGCTTTAAAACCAAGACGCTTGGACTTTATGTTCAAGTAAATAAAATTCAAATAATTTTTTTTACCGAGGTATGTATTTATTTATTTTATTGATAATCTTAAGTTACTGTCATGCATTTAAATGTCGGCTCATATGTAGACTTGAAAATTTAGAAAGAGCCCGAGTAATCTTGAAGAGCTGGAGTCGCCACTGATATATATATATATATATATATATATATATATATATATATATTATATATATTATATATATATATATATATGTATTATATATATATATGTATATATATATATATACTGGCCAAAGTATTGGAAACCCTGTTGTCAAGAAGGTCTCGTCGTTTCCCATGCATCTATATGCAAAACAGGTCACGTGGGTATCATGTGCTCCACAGACTAGATTACAGAAGGTTAAATCCAGATGGTATGCCATACAGTTATCAGCTAACTGCAAGACATAAAATTAAAGATGTCTCAGATTTCCAGAAGTTTGTTGTTGGTGAATACCACACAACTGCAACCATTGCGCGGACGATGGACATCACACGACTGTCCAAAGCGACTGTCTCACGGGTGTATAAGGAGTGGATGGTGGATGGGGAAAATCACACCCAGAAGGGAGAACTGTGGCAGAAAGTCACATAGGACAGAGGGCTTGAGGTTGCCTAGAGAAAGTGTCGTAGCCCTCTTCGGAAACCACTCGGCTCTATTAAAAACAGGAAGACTCCTCGCATGGTGCATATAGCACAAGGATTGAACAGTGGACCAATATGAAAAGTTGATGTGGTCCGATGAATCCCGATTAGGTATTATTTGTACGACCGCTTTGTAAAAGTGTGGAACCAACCTCATGAATGTATACAGTAGACCCTGCATGTGTTACATCTACTGTTGAGGTCGTTGATATCGTAGTAGTGGTATGGAAAATGTTCAACTAGCATGGATTAGTCCTTCCCCTCTGATACCGCTGGAGGGGAGGAGCGAGTGACTTTCCAGGAATACTTGAAAATCGTAATGGACCAAGTACAGCCAACAATGCCTCAAGCCTACCCGAGTGATGATGGCTAGTTCCAGGATGACAATGTTTGTACTCCATTGGTTCGAAGAGTATAAGGCAGTTCAACACCTGTCCTAATCACCACAACTGCAAGATTTCAGTTCCTTTGAGAATCTGGGACGTGCTGTAACGTGCTGAGCGGAAGCGTAGCCCATTGCCATCAACACTCATTTTGATAAAGGCTGCACTGTTGGAGAAATTAGGTCAAAGCGGGTCATCCAACTACTCTCCAGACCCAATGTCGCTTAACCCTTTCATACCCAAATTAAGTCGAAAAGTAAAAAAAAAAAAAATTGGGATATAAAAATCGTTTAATTGGACCCAAAATAACTGAAAATATATTTTACAAAGTTTTATTGTTCATAATTAATAAAATACGAAATGTGTTAAATTTCACACATTGGGAACTGGAAGGTCTAAAATTGCTTCCAAAGTTAACGATGAAAATTTCACACACTGGGCATTAAAGGGTTAACTTTGCTGATTGACGGGAAGCGGAGTTAGGATATTAGTTACGACGTTGCCCTGGTATTAAGTTGAGTTTGTTCATTTTTCGGCCAGTGCATGTAGTATATATATAAATTTTGGTATCTTGATATATATATATATATATATATATATTATATATATATATATATATATATATATATATATATATATATATACAGGGCTATTCAAATTGATTCATCGGATTTCAACTGAGAATACTTCCGTACCTATCAACCGTGCATCAACTGGGCATACACCACATGAAAGAGGAAATCTTCGAGTTTTACAAGATCACCGCGAGAGGGCTCCAAAGTCACGCCGTAGCCTAGCCTAGCAACAAACAGTCAGTATGAAAATGGCGTCCGCACAGCAGAAGGCGTTTTTGTGTTGCAGTTTTCGAGCTGTAAATCGGTAGTCAGAGGGTAAAAGGTCGCCGGATCTTACACCGTGCGACTTCTTCCTTTGGGGGTACGTTAAGGATACTGTGTACGTGCCACCGTTGCCCACATCCTTGGATGAGCTCCGAACTCGCATTGTTACTGCCGTAGAGTCAGTGACAACGGACATGCTGGAGCGAGTATGGGAGGAATTCGACTATCGTGTCGACGTTGCTCGTGTAACTAGGGGAAGTCACATAGAGCATTTATGAGGTGAGAGACAAAATTTGGACAGTTTTTCTTTTGGTTGATGTATCACAAATCACTCTGTATTTGTAACATTAAAAAATATTCTCATTTAAATCAGGTGAATCAGTTTGAATAGCCCTGTGTATATATATATATATATATATATATATATATATATATATATATATATATATTATATATATAATGTTTCAGACCAACAAAGACCCTAGGATCCACTCATGGCTGGTCTACCTAACTGTGTTCGTAATTGTGTATTGTGCATGTCCTCCGTGGTGGCGGAGGGGGCCTACAATTTTACGTGGGTCTGAACCACAAAGAACACAAGAACATAAGAAATTTTTATAGTGGGCACACTAGGGGCCACTTCGGCCCATCGAGGTGGCTCCACTATGTAAAAACTGCCTGTACATTGTCAACAACCAATTTTTACAAAACTAAATAATTATCAATTTAAAAATAAAGATAGAATCTCAGGATCCAGAGGATCAAGTCATAATAGACTACTATCCACAAATATGTTACACTCTATATCTATTTATAACTGACATGCAAATTATATATATATATATATATATATATATAATATATATATATATATGTGTGTGTGTGTGTGTGCGTGCGCGCGCGAAGGACAGTAATAGAAGGTTGACAAACATCTATTTCAGTAATTTTCAGACATTATGGGACATTTCTTTTCCCTTCTTCAGTGGTCTAAAATTGTATAAAAATTTTACGTATGAGGTTATATAACAAAACAAAAATACCTACGGTTCATATTTAAATAAAATTATATGATAACAGACTAACATGCAGATAACACTTAAAAATCATCGACACCAATAAAAAATTGGATTAACTGATGAATTAATACTAAAAAAAATCTAAATAATAAAAAAGAATTTAAAATGTACGAATAAAGATTGAAATTAATGGACCGTTTAAAATTTTTAAAATTTAAATTCTTTAAAATTAAAACAATTAAAAATGAAACGCATTAAATTAAACTAAATATTCGTTGATTCAAAACATAAAATCTTCATTTAACGTATAACAATATAGACACGGTTATAAAATGGGAAGACCTCGTAATACAGTCCTAAATGTTCCTTCATATCAAGGGAAGAGTTTAATATACAATTTCACGAGGTTTCTTATTTTAACTGTTCCATGATAGCCTGATAATGGGTCCATTATCGCTTACGTTTAGTTCGTGACTTCCTGCATGAAGATATCTAATACGCTTAATTGGTTCGTAGGGTGGGGGGCAGAAAATGGGGTGGAAATAAGGCCCTCCAATTAAATTCAGGGGAGTTTAAAATGTAATAAGAGCTACCCCAAATTAAGTCAGTTAAG
This sequence comes from Bathynomus jamesi, assembly GCA_023014485.1. Classification (NCBI taxonomy): domain Eukaryota; kingdom Metazoa; phylum Arthropoda; class Malacostraca; order Isopoda; family Cirolanidae; genus Bathynomus; species Bathynomus jamesi. The sequence continues at coordinate 168,088 of JAJOZX010003566.1, read as the reverse complement.
TTTCAATAATTGCAGTTATTCAATTTAAGGATTTTCTTACAGCTTAATAAGTTAAGGCGTTAGAAAAGTGTTCTTCAGTTCCTGCTAATGTCATTTTCTCGACAGTGCATTTTATCAACAAGATATTAGAGATAGATTAAGTTGGGCTAGGTTAGGTTAAATTAGGTTATTAGAGTATCTTAAATTAAGCAGCTTAAAGCGTAATAATCTGTTGTGCCTTAAGGAATATCATGTAGCGGTTTCAAATTAAAGCAAGGTGATGATAATAATACAGCTTTGATTTTAAGAGCGACAAAAGGTCCCTGAAATTAAGTCATTGTAATGCCCTTAATTCTCTTTAAGGACATTTATGGGTGCTACTATAGTATGCGGTCTACCTTTTAATTATAGCTCCTTATCTTGTTTACTAATTGCTTGTTTACATCCCAATGTCAATCGCCCTTGACGATTGGTTAGGTTTAGTCATGATATTTTCGTTAGTTTTTAACGAAAATATCATGACTAAACCTAACCAATCGTAGATAGATCGCATACTATAGTAGCACCCATTTTTGTTACCCTTTAACTGAGGAATAAAACAATTTACAGCGTACTAATATGACTGAGGATTTAATAGTACAGACGCATCGACCGTCCAGCGTTAGTCCGGCTGAACCCCCGAAGTATTGTCCGGCCGGACAACTGGTCTCTCGTAATTTTTTTTAAAGCTCTTAAAGTCATAGAAAAAAAATGTCCTGAATTAACTTCGTATTTTTTTTTAATTTATTGGTAATTAATGAATAATGGTAAATGGTTCCTCACACATTTTTTGTAATGTTTTTATCAACTAAAATTTTGTTTATTATTTTTGTGTTTAATAAATAGTTGCTCAATAGTGAATACAGATTAAAAGCTTCTGTGGCACGAAATAAATATTTAAAAAAAAATAGAAATAAAAAATTTCAGAATTCTATTTTCGCTCTTTCATAAAATAAGTTCTTATTATTATTCATGCAAATAAATTATTATTCGTAAACTTTAAATTTTCATTAATTAATTAAAACGACGGAGGCGTAATTAATATTTGAAATTTAATTGAATAAATTACTCTCATTACGTAACCTGCAAAAATAAAATAATTAACCTTCACAATATTGGGTATATTTAGCTCATATTCCAGAAAGTAAAATTATGAACATTTATATAAATTTTAATTAATACCAAAGAGTTAAAGTAAAGGTGATTATAACAAAAATTCGGATACGCTGAGCCGAAAGGTGGGTGTGGCCTCTCGTATCTCGACCTTTTTAATAGACATACACCATGCATATTGCCAATGCAAAACATTTCATAACTCGAATTCTTAGAAAAGCTGCTTTTTTCCCCCCATCTTTCGCTATAATGTACAAAGTGATTCGAATACAAAATTATTTTAAAGATATTCCTTCATAAAACAAGCAAGTACATAAAATAAATTATTATATATATATATATACACGAGTAGTGCAGCGAGAGAAGGGGATAAGCGACAAAATCGGCAAAATGCGTTTTCTCTTTGAAAAAACAGCTTATTCTTCCCTCTCTCGCCTCCAATTGGCAGATATCCCATTTTGTGAGTGGAAACACAAATGATTGGAATCACGATGATGCTGGTATTAATAATACAAGAGTTAGAGCAATGGGCTGCATTAGTTGGGCTGAGCGCAGTGACAGTTTGTGGCTTCTAGGAAACCCAGAATTTTTTTTTCAGGTGTTAATTTTGGTTTTGCTTTCCCCCAAATTGTTCATTCTGACTCCCCCTTAGACCTACAGTTTAACGTGGAATCCGAACCACGCCCCACCAGCAGCTCAGCGTCTTAACCATTAGGCTACCCAGGGTACCCATTTATCTACCAATCAATTTTTTTTACTGCGTGGAAGGATGAACAGCTGGTTTTTGCTGCGCGCCGCCTGCCGTCACCGGGTCTGGATCCCGGGGCCAATGGATTCGTAGTCAGCTACGCTAACCACTACGCCACCGTAGTTTTAAAGCACACGTCGTTTTAGCATGTGCCGGCTTTCAAGGTGTGGCGACTTTTTAGGAAAGGCTAAAATATATTAATTAGCCGAGTGGTGTTTGAGTGGTGTTTGAAGACAATTGTATAAACTACTTCTTTAACTTTTGGTTAATTTACGCGTCATTAGGGGTAACGGGGTGAGCGTCAAGTGCTTCAGGTGGGTAATGAAAGTAAGTGGATTGAGAACCCCTGATCTAAACGTTTCGCATCATAGTGAACACTAGCAGCGAAGAAACAATTATCTGAAATATTATTTCGTCATTTGAAATGTTTAGCACGATACGAAGCATTTAGAGAAACACTACCAAATGGGCAAAGTTTTATGATCTACTTAATTGTTGAATGGTAAAGCGACAACTGAAAACAAACCCAAAAAGAAATGGGACGTTTATTAAATGTCATAAAACGCCTTATTGACGTTCCATAAAGTTTGACATTTACTAATTGCCCATTTCTTGCTAAGAAAAAAAATCCAGTAAATAAAAAGTGACCCTTTCCTATTAGCTTGTTTCAGCCATGTTATAACGGTTAATCCTTAGAGATTAGCTTCCTCTGAAGAGAATAAATAACGAGTGTCGCTATTTGAACTTGTTTCTTGCAAGAATGAACGACAGTGGCATCTTTTGTTTGTGGTAGTCAGGGCTGGGGTCGAGAAGGGAATCATATCTCATTCACGCTACTCAGTGGCGGTCCTAGCTTACATGACGCCCTGGGCGAACCTCACCTTCAGCGCCCCCCCCCCCTGTTCGCCAACACACACACATTCGAATCCCCCCAAAATAAAGGACAGACATAACTCTTTCACAAAATAACTTTTTATTGGACTAATTGTTGGAACTTCAGAACCAAAACAAAGACTCAAATTTCTGAATTTTACAAATCCTTCATCACGTAAATAGAATAACTCACTTAAGAGAATGTAATTATGATACTATGAACAGGAAAAATACAAATTAAATTGCACAACTGCCATAAATAAACTAGAGAATCAAATTTCTAAATTGTACAAATGCTCTATCACATAAATATTTTATTTTATTTTTTATTTTTATTTATTTATTTATTCTTATTTTTATTTTTATTTTTTTTGCAGGCGCTCATGCCGCCCCTCCACAAATGCCGCCCTGTGCGGCTGCCCATATTGCCCATATGAGGAACCGCCACTGACGCTACTTCTCACACGTTGTATAATCACAATTAATAATAATAATAATAATAATACGAGGACCACTCACTATATTTTGCCTCACCTTTTTTTTTTCTTTCCACGTTTCCTTGTAAGCTCCAGAAATTTTGTACACAAGTAGTTACATACCTTTTTTACAAGTTTTTATTTTTCCACATACTAGTCTCCATCCTTTTATACGGCTTTCCTCCACCTCGAAACAAAGGCCTTCATTCCGGTGTCCGGACAATTCGTCCCTGGACCATTCCGGTGTCCGGACAATTCGTCCCTGGACAATTCGTCCCCGGACAATTCGTCCCCGGACAATTCGTCCCTAGGACAATTCGTCCCCGGACAGTTCGTCCCCAGACAGTTCGCCGCGTACAAATAAAATTTATTATCTAAGTTAGGTTAGGTTAGGTTAAGTTAAGAACTGAAGCTTATTTATCGAGTCATACTTTTCTATTAATTTTAGTATACGACTATCTAGATCTCTGTATTTTTTCTTCTTATAAAAACGACTTCCCCCTGAAGAAATTTCTGCATTTTGCTTCTCGCCAAACCTTCTTCGCGTCGTAGCACGTCTATAAGAGTCCATATATTGGATCTTAAAAATAAATGCCACTTGAAAATTAAAGGTAAACCTAAAATAACCTACGTTTAAGAAAAAAGTTACCGAGTGTCATTTACAATTTATAATTTCATTTCATGAAGAAAAAGGTTGCCGAGTGTCATTTTTAAATCCATTTTATGCTTTTATTTTATATTTTTTGTAGCCATTAAACTGTATTTTAAGCATGATTTTTTAAAAATAGTAAATATTAGAAGGTTTTACTTGTTTTAAAGCCTAACTTAAATAATAATTTTTAATTTATGAAGGTTTTATGAAGAAAAAGTTGCCGAGTGTCTCTTACTTTTATTTTGAAGGCGACGAGTACTTAAGGTCATATTACAATTTAAAACTTAAAAATTAATTTTGTAGGCGACGTACTGTCCGGGGACGAACTGTCCTAGGGACTAATTGTCCGGCGACGAATTGTCCGGGGACGAATTGTCCGGCGACGAATTGTCCGGGGACGAATTGCCCTCGCACCCTTTATTCCTTGCTGATAAAAGTCCGCTGGGTTCTACTAAAGCCAGCTCTTGACCTCCTCAACAACCTCATCGTCACTCTGAAACTTTCTTCCATGAATAGCATCCTTCATTGGCCCAAACAAATGGAAGTCTGAAGGTGCCAGATCCGGGCTGTATGGAGGGTGGGGTAACACAGTCAAGCACTTTTTTGTGATGGCCTCTCTTGTTTGCAAACTGTTGTGTGGTGTTGCGTTATTGTGGAAAAGAAGGACGCCTTCCAGTTTTCTCTCCGGTCGAACTCGCTTTATACGTCTCTGGAGTCTCTGTAGGGTAGCAATATATGCCTCTGAGTTGATTGTGTGTCCTTTCTTCATACTGTCCACCAGAATAACCCCTTTCATGTCCCAGAAGATGGTGACGATAACATTTCCTGCAGAGGGAGCCATGTTGAACTTTTTCTTGCGTGGGGAGTCTGCGTGATGCCACTCCATGGATTGGCGTTTTGTTTCGGGTTCAAAGTGGTGTACCCTAGTCTCATCCCGGGTCACAATTCGTGAAAGGAAGTCATCCTCTTCTGTCTCGTATCGAACCAACGACTGAGAAGCAATTTCTTTTCTTTGGGCTTGTGATTTCAGTCAGTTGGCGGGGAACAAACCGTGAACACATTTTTTAGTATCCCAGTTGCTGAATTATCGTATTCACACTTCCTTCAGTAATTCCTATCTCCAGTGATAGCTCCTTATATGTGACGCGCCGATTTGTTCGAATGATGCTGTTAGCACGTTGCACAATGTGAGATGTCACAGCCGATGACGGGTGACCGCTGCGTAGCTCATCATCGAGGCTGGCTCTCCTTCTCTCCGATGATCTCACACGTTTAAACCAGCGTCCAACTGTGCTTCGATCAACAACAGCATCTCCGTAAACGTTTTGTAGACGTTTGTGAATATTTCCAACTGTTTCCTTCTCTGCGGTTAAGAACTCGATAACAGCTCTCTGCTTACGACGCACATCACTGTCAGACGCCATTTTCGAAACTGCGTTAACCATCGATTTTATACAAGGGCGTTTAAAAGCGGTTTTATACAAGGAGGGAGGTTCAAACTGGAAAAACCCGGTTGTGTGAAGCGCAAAAAGTTCAAACTTACGGCCCAAAAGACATTTCAGCCCATTAGCCCATTAGTCCCATTAGCTAAGAAAAAAGGGTGGGGCGAAATATATTGAGTGCCCCGAGTAATGATAATAATATGGGGATGAAGTGAAATCAACCAGTATCATTTCGGGTGTGAATACACCGAACAGATGATATAAGCGTTATTACAAAAGTATGAGCGTGAACCTGGAACTAATGATAGTGTCAGAACCATGCGACCTATCATTTCTATGGTTGAGCGGTATCTATATTTGTGCTATTAGAAGTCCCTTAATTTCATTCCTTTAAAGTACAAACAAGACAATCGACGGTTTAGATCGTTTTACATTTGCATCAGAATATTTCCCATATCCTTATTTTCTATTTGTTATAGAACTTATTATAATTAAGTAATTGTTATCTCGCATCTAACCCTCATCCCTAAATTTTATTAGATTATGCATTAACATTGAATGTGGCAGGATTTTGAACCCTTGTTCGTACTTCTTTACTCATTTACTTAATTCATCCCCAAATGTACGTAATTCATTAATATTTACTATATATAAGTGTATATATTTAATTAATAATTTCACTCACTCCTATACCATGGCTGTGAACTCTTTGTTACCGTGTCCCTTCAATTATTTCTCCCTATAATGACTTGGTGCTCTTCCAATACGTGCTCTACCGTAAAATTTACATTCCAATATGTGCTAACTAACGAAAATATCACGACCTAACCTAACCAATCGTCAAGGGCGTACAATTGACCTAACGATTGGTTAGGTTAGGTCGTGATATTTTCGTTAGTTAGCACATATTGGAATGTACATTTTACGGTAGAGCACGTATTGGAAGAGCACCAATGACTTATACATCCGAATTACGTATAATGTATTAAGTATGAATTAACGTATACGGTATAATGTGTTGGACTGTGACGTCATAAAATAAATTAATTACTCTCTCATTTATCATTCCTTGAATACTGAATCTTCAAAATTACACCTTTAAGTATCCAATGTATGATAACTTCCCCCTAGTTTATGATATATGTCATTATTTAGCTATGGTGTCTCGCGTATCGTCCCCCTTATGGTATTCATGTCATTTATCTATCTACTGTCTATTGATCTATCAGTCCTTGTCTACACAGTTGTCCTTATACGTAATTACGTCCATGTTATGCAGTCACTTATTTAATAATTTTACTTTTCGTTTCCTGAAATTAATTTGCCTCTCGCAAGATACTCGTTGGTGCTGACACGAATGTTTGAATTCAGATAACGTCGCCAAAAGCGAGCTTCTGAGTTCGAAATCTTCTCTCTCGCTTTCTCTTAATTCAAAACATTATTATGCGCCCATGTTCTTTATGCGTTATATTCCTAATCCAGCTTTCCCAATACGTCCCTAACTACCGAATTAAATCCTAGAATAATGGTCCCATAATTGCCTATAAATATATAAAAAAACTATAAAATTATAATTAACTGTAAGCGACTGTAGTAACTGAATGTGAATTGGTTGATAATTGTAATCGTAATTATAGTGTATCAGAATTGAAATGTACTCGATGTACAACCCCGACATTGTGTTGCCATCCATAAATGTATACTTTGCAAAATTAATATCTTCTGTTAATTATTTTTTTACATTTTTTTTAATCTTTCGACACTTCGTTGTATGCTTAAATTGTGCTTAGCATCAAGGTTCGTTGGATCTTCAGCTGAAGGGAGACTCGTCCTTCAAAATTGCATTCCCCCAAAATTGAGCTAATTTATGTTTTCTATGATAAAATTATTTCATTCCTGCCAGAGCTGTTATTGCGAGAGGTTGAACCTCTTCCCCCGTAAATTCCTGCCTGAACCATTGTCAAAAGAGGTCGAACCACCGCCTCATAAAATTCCTGACCAATCAGTGGTAATTACGAGAAATTGTAAATTTATCTCCCTCCCTCAGTGCCTCTTTCTGCGTAAACTTCGCGCGATAAAATCATTTGAGTGAAAGAAGAAGAAGAAGAAGCCTCCCATTGAGAACTGAAGGGTTTTCATTCACTCTTTCAAAAAATTTGGTAGAAAAACTATTTTCAATTCTTGTTACTCGGATGCTCTACGACGACTAAGGCCGAGCTTAACCAAAAGGACCACCTTCGTTGGATCGTCCAAAGTGCATTCTTTATAAAAGTCGTGAGCGGGAAGTGGCCCGACAATAGTAACGCAATAATCTTGACTTTTTCTTAGTTTTTTTGTACATTTAAAATAAACTTTTCGTTTATCAAAGTTTTTAGTCATTATTAGATGTTGTAATGAAGATAAATTTCCTACTTAAAAAAATTGTTGCAAACACCAAATACCATTTGACAACAAATCTATCAAAAGGGTTAATTCAACCAAACTCTGATTGCACCAACCACACTCATTCTATTCATAATAAATGTAATAGTCAGGGGAATATCTGCAAATTTGCCGCAACATTGGTCATAAGCTTGAATTTTGGTACAGATGCTCTTCCACGTTTTCACAGGATGTGATACCGCCTCGTCGTTCTTCGGGAATAAATGAATAGCTACTGCTTGGAACGTATGTAGGAACTTCGGTGAAGAAATGACGCGGACGATGAAAGACCTCTCCCGATCAGAGAGGGGGATGAAAGCGTCCAAACCCTTCAACGATTCGTGTGCTGCCTTTACAACGAAGCCTTTGGACTGAAACAAATTAGTCTCCTTCGGAATCGTTGTTCTACCACAAAGCCCAAAACGTAGACTGCCTTCCACCAACAGCGGATGCTCCGTTACTCCATTCGAACAGAGTCCTTTATCAGGCGTCTGTCTGGCCCAGAAGTGGCATTCCTCTTCTGAAATGCCATCTCTAGAAGAGTACGGATGGAAGAAGGCCTTAGTCACTTCCTCCTGGAGCCCCCGTTGGATGTCTCACTCACTTCTTGCACTACCTCAGCAGTGCCGCTGTAAGAGGCCATGTCACTCCTGCACTTACAAACAGTCTGCATTCGGCTGTGCACTTGTTCCTGTAAGAAGTGAGGATGAACGGGTGAGCCCATGACCATGACCTTCTCGAACGTCTAATACAAGCTCTGTAGTCATGAGCACTCCTGATGTCAATAAAAACACCGCAAACTAATTCGTTTCGTTGAGCCCTCCAGTTTGATATATCACATGATGGTTTTTTTTTTTGTCGAAGAAGTTACTGTATAACGAACCTTCGTCGTGACCTTCGTCATGGGTCATCGCAGTTCAGGTCATCACAATTATCATAATTACCTTTCTCTTATCGAGACGTTTGATATAATAGGTCACACTTCATAGTTTATGCTATTTTTAGAGAAACAAACAAATACAGTGGTCACCTGATTGACAATATGACCTCGTGTGTGTGACCTGGTGACATGAAGGGTTGCACGTGCCTTACACGGTGCCTTTATTTTATTACAAAGATCATTTTGACACAATAACCAACTTTCTAGACCTATGGGGAGCCGATCTAGAGACATTTTTTAGCATTTGACCTCGAAACCTTGATTGACCTTGACCTTGATCTTAGAACATTTGCCCTTTAGGGTAAAAACCTTTCGACTACCCTACAAAACATCTGAAAAGAACATTTAGAATTTTCGAATCTCTGTTTAAGATTATAGATGTGGCAGCTGTGGAGAGCATCGTTAGGCTTATCGAAAGGATGCCAGACAGTCTACTGGGCATTGATGCAATATATATATATATATATATATATATATATATATATATATATATATAATGAAGTTAGTCTTGTGACCAAGATGTCACTTCAGTTCAAAGCTTTCCTTAATTTAGTTTAGACTCTTCAAAGTGGTACAAAGAACTCTTTGGAGAGTTTAAATCTTATGGTTTTACGGTCTCTGACTGGTTGGTTAACGTTTTTTAACGTAATTCTGCCCTGTGAGTTAATACTTTATCCCAAGGGTAGATTTTTTTTTCACATAAAAAGCAAAATTAGTTTTAAAAATACTTTGAAATACTCACTCACCGTGACTGTTCAACTTGTAGTAATAATAATAATAATAACTAGAAGGACTCCCTTCGATCGCCCCTCGAATGGGAGGTGTGTGGAGAGCGCGCGCTTCACGGCTCTGCAGGCTCAATCTATCTTTAATGTTACAACGGGTTAAAAATATGTCAACTAAAGCGAAAATCTGTATAAAATACTGTTGGATTATGTTTGAAATCATTTTTGCTGTAGGTGAAAATCGTGTAGGCTACTGCTGCGTTATGTTAGATCCTATATTTTTCATATAAAACAGCAGTCGGCTTCTTAGGACCCCGCACGAACGATTTTTGTAGTGAATCCTTAATTTTAATGATTTTCGTCGAATTTATTTCCGTATGGGCGAGGCCAAAAAGAGGGGCATTAGTCCTCAAATTTCTGCTGCAGGAATCTCTCTCTGCGAAAGAAATACATTAATTTTAATGATTTCCGACTTATTTATTGTATTTCCGCAGGGCGAGGTCATAGAAAGGGAAATTATATACCTCCTGCAGGAACCTAGAAAGGGACATTATATACCTCCTGCAGGAACCTAGAAAGGGACATTATATACCTCCTGCAGGAACCTATTTGAGAGGAAAAATTTAATAATTTTAATGATTTTCGATGGATTTAAAATGGAATTAAAAAAAGTTCACTTTTTTGTGCTACTTTTCACAACCACTCTCACTGCGACGGAATGAAAGTTAACCTAGCCTGCCATAAATTTAAACCAACGAGAAAACGCATAACGCTTTCGCTATATATAAACAGGGTGTCCCAAAAGTCAGTTTACCGAAGAAAATGTTCTCCTAAGTTGAGTTTACTACAAAGAAAAAACTTGTTTCATAAATATATTTACAAAACATAAGAAAACAAAGAAAAAAAATTTCTGAAACACATTTACAAAACCTGAGAATAGTTCTGGTTACAATACTGTTCAAAATGTCGTCCATGTTGTTCGATGCACATCTTGTATCTGTTAACGGTTGACCGGCAAATTGCTTTACATAGTTCCTTATCATTGCTTAAGAGCTGGAATTCTCACAAATGTAGTCTTTAAGGTTCTGAAGACATGCTGGCTTCTTGCTGTATAAAAATTTTTTTGGGACACCCTATATATATATATATATATTATATATATATATATATATATATATTATTCTTCAGAATTATACGTAGATAGTATCTATAATTTCCTTTGTTTCTTATTATGTATTACATGACTAAAATTTAACTTCACAATTTCGACGTTTACCTTATGAAAGTCGACCTATAGAATTCGACTTTATGGAACTCGACCTTATGGAAGTCGACCTTATTCCAGATCAACCTTATGTTTATTTAATGTTTTAATTGAAGGGGACTAATCCATACATGCATTTAAGGTTTTCAAGGAAAATTACTAACCTAACCAGACCTAACCCAGCCTAGTGTAATCCAACCGGGCATAATGTAACCTAATCTGACTAATTTAAACTAACTTAACCTGAATTTAACTGACATGCGTAAGATCGAAATTTTCGACATTATGCAAGTTCAGAAATTTTTAGTGTCGCTATATGCATAGCGACATTGTGTAAATTGACATTGTCCAGCTACCCCCTTATTACGTGTTTTGTTATAATTGTTAATTTTACTTTTAATATCGTCCTACGCAGTGTAGCATTGTTAACTTTCCTCTTTACTGCGCGTTTTGTGTTTATATTCCTTAAAGAGTACTGTTTATTTTAATATCATTATTATCATTATCATTATTATCATTATTATCATTATCATTATCATTATTAAGTACATATTTGTTATGAAAAAAGCGGGGTAGCGGAACACTATCGATCTGCACAATGTCGATATGCATAATGTCGACACTAAGTTTTATAATTTGCATAATGTCGAAAATATCGACCTTGTGCAAGTTAAATTTATGTTAAGTTAGTTTAGGTTGGGTTAGGTTTGGTTAGGTTAGGTTAGGTTGCATTATGCCCGGTTAGGTTAGTCACTAGTATGCGTTAGTCACTCAGTTAAAATATTGAACGAACTTCTTATTTTCATTTGAAATCCACATACGGTGCATAAGGTCGATCTGGAATAAGGCTGACTTCCATAAGGTCAAACGTCGAAATTATGAAATTCGACTTTGTTTATGTAATCCGATAAAGGTATATAGCCAAAGTTTACATCGAAGTTACTGGCAAAAAATTACAACGTTACGGAGCAAAGTTACCTCACGTTATACATATGCTACGTCCGAACTTTTGACAAAAATTACATAATTGTGACTTACGAATTATTCGTAACAGTAAGAGTGCTGACAGGGCCGTAACAACCTGTGATGGCGCCTTGTGCAAGGCATTCCTTATTCGTCGTCCACCCCATTAAATTCGGAACATATACAACTTGATTATGATAGAAATACACAATTAATTACAATACATAATTATTTAACACATAAACAATACATAATTAATATATAATACATAATTAATTAAAAATCCAAATTTCATTCTATGTGGCAGCTCTAAGACCAACAATTTGGCGCCCCCCGACACACACGTCGACGTCCTGGGCGGCCGCACCGCTCGCCCCTGCATTGGTACGGCCGTGACAGTGCATAATTGTCGATATCATCAGCGGTATCCTATATTGTATTAAGTCGATATATGGATATATATTGTATTGAGAATATGTATTTGATAATGTTAGTGTCCATAATTGTGAGCGAAAACAACACAAACAAAATATGCATGACGGAACAGCTCCATCACAAACTGTATGAACCGAATACTACTGTTTTGAACTTTGTTCAGAACTTAAGAGTAGTCGCCAACGACCAATGTCAGAAAAAAATGCTGAAAGAGAACCGAATATGTTAGGATATCATGGTAGCGCACCTATAGTGAAATTCCTCATTTATTTGATAAAGTTTTTTTTCAATGCTTTCTATGTATGGATTCATAACTCCGGATACTGTTTCTCTTGAAACGTGGGCAATCTATGCGACTTTCACCACTGAGGCATCAACCAAAAGGGCTCCTACTACCATGGCCTTTTCAGAATCAAATTACTCTTTTTCCAAGTGCCATATTTTTTATTCCTTCTACAAACATGGAAAAACCAGTATCACTTTCTTAAAACAGTGCAGTAGCTTAGACCCTGATTTTTGAAGTAAGTGGACATTCTGGACAAAAGCACCAAACTTGGCTCAAATGTTGTTCAGGACCTTAGCTACCAATTTTTCCCCGGAACCAAGACGCACAACCCTATCTTGGCTGCCATTTTGGAAATCCAAGATGGCTGCCAGCTAGAAATCAACAAACTATTGTGAGGAGTAATTGTAAATAAATAGTCCCTAAACCTACATATTTCGATGCCAGGATTGCTATAAAATAATCAGAATTACCCTTAAATGTTTATTTAATGTAAAATATTTAATAATATAACTATATAATATGTGCTTTTCTGTTTTGCAGGTGATTTGTGAACATGGATTGGAGCAAATGCATGGTTTGTCAAGAGAGCAAAGGTGAGACTCTTAAATGTCCACTCAATGCTGTGAGTGGTAAAAAAACTGAAGCATATGCAACATTTATGGAGAATGTCAACGCATTCAAGAATCTTGGAAGACTACCAGTTCCTCTTCTTTTCAATGAAGAGGTGACTGTTGAAGATCTGGTTCAGAATAAAGCTGTGTGGCACAAGTCATGCCATGTTAAATTTAGTAAAGAAAAGCTTGAAAGGGCTACAAAAAAGAGAGAAAGGGCGGATGAAGGTGAAACCAGTTCATCTACGGGGAAGCGGGTTCAGCGGCATCCTATGGACAAAGCAACTTGTGTGTTTTGTCAACAAACACATGGGCATCTTCACGAATTCAGTACATTTGGCGCTGACGTCAATTTACGAATGATGGCTACAGAACTCAGTGACACAGAACTAATGTCTAGAATAGGAGGTGGTGATCTCATGGCCATTGAAGCCAAGTATCATCTGCAATGCTTGACATTTTATCGGAACCGTTACCGCTCACTTTTGAGACAAAAACAGAGCAAGGAAGAAGGCTATGAAGAAAACTTGATGAAAGCAAAGGCAATAGTTGAGGTCGTTAATCATGTAGAAAATTGCGTGGAAGAAGGAATCTTTCAAATGAAGTTTTCTGTGCTATTTGATCTGTATCAAAAAAGACTTCGGGACTTAGGTATTAATAAGGAAATGAACAGAGGACGATTCAGAGAGAAGATTCTGGAGTATTTCCCATATGCCCAGGAAGTGAGTGATGGCAAGAACAAAATCTTAGTTTTTCAGCAGGGAATTCAGGAAATGCTCAGAGAGACAAATAGACAGAATTTTGAAGGAGATACTATGATTCTTGCAAAAGCTGCTAGAATCATACGCAAGGAAATCGTCAACTTTACTGGATTCAAGTTTGCAGGTGCCTTTCCATCTGGTTGTCAACAGGAATCGGTACCTACAACCTTGAAAACCCTTATATCTATGATCACAAATGGTGCTGACGTGAAGGACCAAACACCAGAAGACTCCCCTGCAACTCTCACTGTCTCGCAACTTATCCTTTTTAATTTTAGGAACAAGCATACATCATCATCTAAGGTTCGCCATTCTTTGGAAAGAGAACCACCATTGCCTCTGTATCTTGGTCTGAAAATTCATACTGAAATTCGGTCAAAATCATTAATTACACAACTATATGAATTGGGTCTCAGTGTGAGTTATGACCGAATTCTTCAAGTCGAAAGCCAACTTGCAACAGCAGTGTGCCAGAACTTCAAGACCAAAGGAGTGGTTGTACCAGCTCAGTTTCGTCATGGACCATTTATTGTTGGGGCACTTGACAATCTGGATTACAACCCATCTAGTACAACTGCCGTTGGATCATTTCATGGTACAGGGATTAGTCTGTTTCAGTTCCCAACTGTCTCAAACTGTGGAACCAAACAAGGTGATCTTGTGCTACCTTCTCTAGGTTCAAAGGACTTGGAGTTACTCATGTCCTACTCAATTGTACCAGCTGTTGCAATGGACAAAACCAAGGTAGAAGTCCTGAAGTTGTCTAATGTGTCTGACCCTATTGAGGGACACTACCATGAAGCATGTTTCCAGGAAAAGGAGTGGATGAAAGAAGCGTTCAGGATCTTGGAGAAAGACACGATAGGGAAGGGTGATGTTATATCATGGTCAGCATACCACGCTACAAGGCAAGAACAAGATGAAGATCAAATGAAAACCCTTTCCTACCTCCTTCCCTTATTCCATGAAAAGGCCGCTACTCCAGCGATGATCAAGCATGGAATGAATGTTGTTCGGTCTGCTACTGAATTCCTTAACCCCGGGCAAATACCAGTTGTTGCATTCGATGCACCCCTATATGCCCTTGGTAAATTCATTCAGTGGAAGTGGCCAGACACCCACGGAGAAGACAAGGTCATCGTCATGTTTGGAGGTCTACATACAGAGATGGCCATGTGGAGAACGTATGGAGATTATCTAGAGGGATCTGGGTGGACAAATGCCTTGACACAAGCAGGCATTGCTTCGGCAGGAACTGTTGACTCATTTCTTAAAGCCTCTCATCTTACAAGAACCAGACATGCTCACCAGGTAACAGCTTTGACATTGGCAAAGCTGCAGCATGAAGCCTTTATGGAAACTGTTGGTCCCTATGATGACAAGACAAAGGAAGAGTGGAAGAAGAAGATGGTTCAGGTCAGTCCAACATTCCAATACTGGGAGACAATTCTTCAGATGGAGATAGACGGCCTCATATTCATACGATCACATCGTGCAGGAGACTTTCCATTGTATGTAGAAAGCTTGAAGAAAGTAGTTCCCTGGTTCTTTGCTCTTGACCACCAGAATTACGCACGTTGGCTTCCACTCCACATCCGGGACATGAAGAATCTCCCTCAGCCAGTTATGAATGAGTTTTCACGAAATGGACACTGGGTAGTACACAAGACCAAGAAGAGATTCTCAGCCATGCCTTTAGACCAAGCGCATGAACAAAACAATGAGAAAGTCAAAGGTTCAGGAGGCGCGGTGGGTCTGACTGAGAATCCAGTGGCATTCAAGAAGTGGATGGTAGCAGGGCCAGAACAAGCCAGATTGATTACTGAATATGAAGACGAAAACCTTCCAGAAACTGAAGACAACAACTTCCACCACGAAGAAGGACTATCTACACAGAGAAGATTCAAGGATCATGTTTCTAATCTCGTTGAAGTCTTCCGTGATATGGGAAATCCATTTTGTGATAATGGGAATGAGTTACTGGCCTTAGACACAAGGAATGTCATGGATGAATCTGTGGTCCATACAGTGAGAACTATAAAGGATTTGGGTAAGGAGCAATATAGCCGATACTACAAAGAAGTTGTCACAGATTGTACAAGGTCAATTCATACACCGATCAAGAAGAACTCGCTTGCCCTCTTCAGATGTCCTCGGCCGAAATCTCAGGTACGGAATGTTGGGGGAATCCAACTACTGAAGAACGATGTTGCTCTATTCTCTCATCTGTATATTGTTATGCAACATCGGCATAGTGACATGGATGCATTCTTCCAACACGAGAATCACCCCTTTCCTTCTTCCCTATCTGATGGTGGGAAATTGCGGTTTGGGAAAAAGTCTGACCTACTGAAAATCATTACATTTGAAAACAAGGACAACCCTCCAGATCCTTTTGATGTGAAACTTCTTGATGGAGCTGCCATCGTCCATTTGCTGTCTACTGCAGGTGTTACCAACTTTGAAGAGTATGCAGATCGTGTATTCGTCCCTTATCTCATCAAACAGTTAGAAACTTGCCAGCGAATTGACATCGTCTGGGATACCTACACTGCAAGCACCTTAAAAGAGACTACCAGAGAAAAACGGGGAAAAGGAATCAGAAGAAAGGTTGAAGGAAAAACCAAATTACCCCTAAATTGGCATGACTTCCTTCGAGACTCTAGAAACAAGCAAGAACTGTTCGCTTTCCTATCAGACAAGGTTGCTGCAATGGAAGTTCCTAACAACAAAGAAGTTGTTATTACATCAGGACCTGAAGTCATCATCAATGGGGCCGACCGCACAATGCCAAGATGCGACCATGAGGAGGCAGACACTAGACTGTTCATTCATCTTCAAGATGCAATAAAGGAAGGGCACATTAACTGCATGATCAGAACTGTAGACACGGATGTTATTGTCATTCTAATAGGAAAATTCCATCACTTGACGTCCATAAGATCTGAAGTAAATATTTGGGTTGGTTTTGGCACTGGGAAAAACTTCACTTACCATCATATTAACACAATCTGTGCCTCTTTGGGTGAAGAGAGATGCACATCCCTACCACTGTTTCACTGCTTCACGGGATGTGATACAACATCATCCTTTTACGGAAGGGGCAAGAATACGGCATGGGCAGCATGGCACCATTACCCTGAGGTAACACAAGCATTCACATTCATGGCACGAAATCCATTTGCAGATGTTGACGCCGAAACTCCCCACTTCAAGCTTCTTGAACGGTACACAGTTGTCCTCTATGACAACACCAGTGACATTGAACGTGTAGATGAGGCAAGAAAGGTCATGTTCTGTCAGAAGGGAAAAGCTATGGAGACTATCCCACCAACTCAGGATGCTCTTCTCCAACACACCAGGAGGGTCACATACCAGGGAGGAATATGGTCGACCTGTGAGAGAAGTGAACAGAATCTTCCAACTCCTGAAGGATGGGGATGGACCTTTAGCGAAGAGTCCCAGTCATGGACACCAGTTTGGACCACAAGACCAGTAGCATCTAAAGCTTGCAGCGAATTGGTCAAATGCGGCTGCAAGAGCAAGAGTGGATGTGGCACCAGGTGTGCTTGCAAGAAGGCCAGGTGGAAGTGTACAGAACTGTGTAGCTGCAACTGTGCAGTTTAACATATAGCGTCGAGCGGGGTGAGTTGGGACAGTTCGGGACAGGGGGTGAGTTGGGACAGTAGGCATTGCAATGCTAAATGCCAAGATATTTCCATTTTATGGTGCCCATTTAATAGCCCTGCCCTTACTCTACAAATGTTGTTAATACAAGTTTTCTATAGAACCACGAATAATGCATGAAAATTGTGCAAATATGAAAGGGTAGCATTTTGACCTTTGTAGAATTTCATTTTTTAAAATGCACATATTTTGCCAATTTTCCTCTCCCACATTCAGTTATAGAGCTAAAGGTCTACTTTTTGGTGGGTGAAATCTTCAATTGTTATAGTTTCGTTGATTTTTCTTAAACATGGTTTTCTTGAACATGGTTTTTGTGTTAAAATATTCACGATTTTCACTGTATATGTTGTACGAAGTGTGATTTCTGCAGTAAACATACTTCTGATCAGCTTAAAAGTTGTTTTATTGATCTGATCATGCCAAAAAACATATAGTTTGATGCCAAACATGCCAAGGGAATTCTCTATTGAAACTTATATCAGAAATTCCATTTTGTCTATGGCGGCCATCTTGAAATCCAATATGGCGGCCAAGTAATGGTCTCTGAAGGTGGTTCCGGGGATATTTTTAATTGTTGGTCCAAAATATACAAGTAGGGAAAGTTTGGTGCTTTTGTCCGGATTGTCCACTTCAACTTGTTTAGCTGCCCTACTGAAAAGCAATGATATCGAACACTTTACATCACCAACAATATTATACTTTCCAATATTTTAATCAACCACGGAATATAATCGGTTATAATGTATATAATAAATGAATTTAAAGAACCAGCTGGACAGGTTCTTACGCAAAGTCCCTACCCAGCAGTCATGCGTGGCTGGCTACGAGGGCTGGACGAGAGCGGAAACCAAATTCCCTACACCAAATCTCGCAAATGAGGAGGGATGCTGCAGAGGGATCGACCGCATGTCGATCCTGAACCATCGTTCGAAAACTTTTAAAGGTATTTAGATGTATGTATATATGTATATATGTATGTATGCATGTATGTATGTATGTAAACGTTATTAATTTTATCCTTTAGTCCCACAGAAAGAGAAAAAAATAGCAAATTTTTTATTGCGGAAAATTTTTATTTTAGTTGAGGGAACGCTCAAAAATTGCAGTGTTGCCATAAATTCATAAATTGTGCTAAATTTCGCATTCGTACAACACTAAAATTTTTGTCTATTAATTGAAAATGAAAAAAATGGAAATGGAAATGAAAAGGTTTATTGGCAGTTATGAAAATAAAAACCCACTCTAATAGACAGAGTTTATTTCCACAACAGTTTCGACGCCCACTGGCTCCTCCTCGTTTTTCTCTATCCACCCGAGGAGGATGCCAGTGGGCGTCGAAACTGTTGTGGAAATAAACTCTGTCTATTAGAGTGGGTTTTATTTTCAGATTTTGACCTTCACGTAGAAAAAAGTGAAGTTTTTTGCAATTGTTTATTGGCAACTATAGTCCATATGACAAATATTATTAATACAATGACAGCTCATATACTAAGGATAGAAATATGTACAATTGATTAGAAATAATACTGTAATATCGAGTTAAGTGGAGCTACAGACAGACGTTTTCGTACCAAGAATTCCATAGCTTAGGCCTTAGAGGATGATAAATGGCAGGACTCATGGATAGCTTGGATAATCGGGTTAGTTGATTTTTTAATTCTTTGCATTAGACTGTATTGAGCGCGTCTTGTTACCTCCGGGAAGCTCGGGACATTGCGGGTAGCAATTATTTCTGTTTGGGAAGGGAGGAGAATTAACCGAGCATATATATATATATATATATATATATATATATATACACACAGTACACACAGTATATATAGCCCACGTCGGGCTAACATCATGAAAAGAAAACTATAGTGTTTGTCATTTACCATTACTCATTCGGACTATAGGTTTAATTTTCCCAAAGAATTCCTTGTCCATGCACGGTATATATATAATATATATATATATTATATGATGCATTTCGTGGTGTAGTGGTTAGCATCGCCTACTCGAATCCATCGCTCCTGGGATCGAGACCCAGTGACAGCAGCCGACGCGCAACAAAACCCTGCTGTTCATCTTCCACACGATAAAAATTGGTTGGTAGATAAATGGGTTCCCTGGTAGCCTAGTGCTTAAGACGCTGGGCTGTTAATCGAGAGGTCGTGAGATCGAGTCCGGGCGAGGACTTTGTAATTTCTAACCACCCGTGGTGGGGCGTGGTTCGGATTCCAAGTTAAACTGTAGGTCGAAGGTGGAGTGACAAGCTTGACCTACGTCAAAATAAACAATTCGGGGAGAAGCAAAACCAAGGTTGTGTATATATATATTATATATATTATATATGGATATGGATGTTTTTTTAAAAAAAGTAGTTGATAGAATTGGGCACCCTATATACATATAGAGTGAAGCAAAATTTCAGATTCTATAACGCACTAACGAAACTAACTTGTCGACCCGAATAGACGAATTCCTTTATACATTATTCAAGGGATAGAGTGAACAAACATATTGAATTTAAATTTCCCCTCCTTATATATATATATATAATATATATATATATATATATATATTATAATAATAGCCCAGTTTTGTTTGTTTGTCTGTCTGTTTGTTGCAGAATTGTGTCACGCTTTCAGAAATTGTGAGAAAAAAAATTCAGAAATTGTATTACGGGCGGCAATGTGAAGCTCAAGATTTTCATGACTGTGTTCTTTTCTGTAGTTTAGCAATGGGGGAAGGGTGGAGGTGGGGGTAATCGGGGATGGGTGTGGTAATGGGGAGGGGTGGGGGTAATGGGGAGGGTGTTAGCCCCCAAGTTGTATGAATGGGGGTGAGGAGGTTTTGGGAGATACCAGATTCAGAAATGTTGACACAATGTGAAGCTCAAAATTTTCACGGCTGGTTCTTTTTTTGTAGTTTAGCCTGTCTAACCGTCAGCGAAGCGGCGGGAACCGTACTAGGTTCACATTTTTATACAGATTGTTTGAGCTGCTATGTTATATCTACAGTATAAGCATACACTTATTAATAACATTTTGAAATTTTTTTACAGGTTTTGTATCAACTATGATACGTGTTAATTAAACTGATAGGATTCCAAATAAATTAAAAGCTTTGGAATAAATTTTTAGAATAAGCTTGCTCTTCTACGTTGTCGTTCTCTTGCCAATCGTCTTCTTATTTCTGCAGCAGTCTCCATTTTCGTGGTTCATTTTTTTTTTGCCGTCATTCTTGACGGCACGGGTACACTAGTATATATATATATATATATATATATATATATATATATATATATATATATATATATATAATACTGTAAAATAACGTTGAAAATTAAAACTGACGTATAAACATACATTTTCCTCCACTTTTTAAACACTTTAATAATTAATTATTTTACCAGTGAGGAATGCCAGAAAGTGGCACAGCGCCCTGGCTAATTAGTGCCGCCCATTGCTCCAACTCCTGTATTATTATTACCAGCATTATCGGGATTCGAACCCAACCTCCCACTTTATTACCGTTTCCTTTCTTATATTGTATATAAAGGGTGTCCCATAAGTCCTGTCTCGTAGGAAAATTTATTTTAAATTAAATTTACAAAAGTAATACATTAAAACTAAAACAAATGTTCAAATTAATGTCCTTCTTGTTGTTCGCGCATGTTGATACGATGTTCCAAACTTAAACGCGCACGTGCCAAAGTCTGGTGTGATTTGTGCACAAACAGCACGGATATTTTCTTTAAAGTCTTCAATGGTACGTGGACGTCAGTGAACGCAACAGATTTAAGGTGACCCCCAAAGAAAAAAATATCTAGGGGTGTGAAGTCCGGGGATCTTGGTAGCCATTCGATTGGTCCCCCTCGCCCAATCCATTGCCCAGAGAGAACTTCATCCAACCAACGTCGCGCCTCACGACCAAAGTGAGGTGGTGCTCCATCCTGCTGAAAGTAAAACCTATGTCGTACTGCGAGTGGCATTTCGTCCAAATACGGTTCCAACACATCATGCAACAACTGGAGATATCGTTTGGCATTAAGTCCTCCTTCCAGAAATACTGGTCCCAAAACAAGATGTCCATGAATGCCGCACCACACCATTACTTTTGAGTTAGTTTGGTGATGAGCATCAACAGCGACATGAAGATTATCCTGCGCCCAGTACACGGTGTTGTGTCGGTTTACATATCTGTTCAGGTGGACCAACGGAACGCTGACCAGGTCATGGTTTATTGGGATGACGACGGTGTCTGTCTTTGGCTAAGGCCAGAAACATGCAAAAGAACAATTTCCGCCTTTTCCTGAGTGTAACTCACTTCCATATTAGCCAATGTTGTTCTACCTGCAACAAAAAAAAAGGTCCCAAAACAAGATGTCAGTTTCAACATTTATTTTAGTTCTAATGTAAATTTGTTATATGTAAATTTAATTTAAAATAAATTTTTCTACGAGACCAGACTTATGGGACACCCTATATATTTACTGGGATGCTCGCTGCGCCTTGCGCGGAAAAAAAGATACCCGAAACACAACCTAGAGGAAGATTGGGATGACCGAATGTGTTACTAAAACATTCCCTGGTTTTCCCTTAATGTGTATAGTAAATGTGGTGCAAATTACCCTAGCTCTTTACGGGGTCCTATCCCAGTCTCCCCCCACCCCCAGTGGATGAGACTGAGAGGGGCGGTTTGTTACTAAAACGTTTCCTGGTTCTCCCTTAATACATATACTGAATTTGGTGCAGATTACCCTGCCGTTTAGAGGGCCCCCTCCCAGTCCCCGGGTAGACGACTCGAAGGGGCGGGTATGTTATTAAAATGTTCACTGGTTTTCCTTAACGCGTTTACTAAATTTGGTGCATATTACCCTACCTGTTTAGGCGTGAATAAACGAACAGACTTCATCATTCCTACATATACTGTGTGTGTGTATATATATATATATATATATATATATATATATATATATATATATATATATATATGCGTTTAACTGCAAACACGCAGTATAATTAACGTAAAGAACGACGCTTGTATAGGAGAATATTCCGCGCAATACGAGATAGAAAGAACGAAACAAATGAAAAAATGAGGTAACCACCCGGGAAACGAACCCGGGATCTTCCGATTGCCGGTCAGATATGATAACCACTACACCACGGGCCTCACTCAAACAAATGCCGTAATTCTTCTACATACGCGCAGAAACCAATGCCCCAAAGGGGCACCTCCCGCATGCCGTAACATTATATACATTTAACTGCAAACACGCAGTATAATTAACGTAAAGAACGACGCTTGTATAGGAGAATATTCCGCACAATACGAGATAGAAAGAACGAAACAAATGAAAAAATGAGGTGTATATATATATATATATATATATATTTGGATATGCTGCAGTGTATAAGGATACAATTTTAGTGTGTGTGTGTGTGTGTTGTGTGTGTGTGTGTGTGTGTGTGTTATAGTAATTATAGAACTGTTATTTTTACATAAAAGGAACCTCGGTCAGGGTTTCATCAAATCAAAGGGAAACGATAGTTTTTTATTGTTTTTGTGAAAGCAAAATTTGCTTCGTCAGAGACCCTATCGCGCACACAATTGTTTCGCATCCGCGCCATTGTCCTCCCTCTTTCACAAAACGTATGCACACGCAGGGAAACCCTTCATCATGGTCTTTATCTGAATAAAAGCGAGAACGACACGCAGTGAAACGATATAGACGCTACCAAGATGTCACACACACACACACACACACACACACACACATATAGATATATATATATATATATATATATATATATATATATATATATATATGATTTCTCACTGTAAACTCATAGATAGGTATTATAGTAAGTTAATATCCCTGTTAAGAGAAGCAGGAAGCTTTCTGATTAAATCTTACAACTATTATACTAAGGTTATTCCTGGATGGAATGATTTTATTGCCCCCCTGAAGAGGGAATCGAAAGACGACTATGATTTGTGGTGCTTTCATGGCAGACCCAGATTAGGACCAGTATACATGAATATGTGTAGAAGTCGGGGTCAGTATAAGGCGGCCATAAGGCGATGTAAACAGGAAGAAGAGTCTATTCGAGCATCAAAAGCCTGTGAAGCTCACATAAATAACGATAATAACAAATTTTGGAAATTTGTTAAGAATCAAACGGGTGTCAAAAATGTCCTCCCTCCGACAATCGATGGGGTGTTGGGGGAGGATGAAATTGCAAAGCTGTGGAAAAACTACTATTCTAACATTCTTAACAGTGTGAGTAGGGATAATCTTAAGATAGATGGCAGCGAAACGATTGTGGGAAGGACAAGGGAAAATATTTTGATATAATTTTCTGAAGTAAAGAGGTTAATTAAAGAGTTAAAGACTGGTTCTGCATCAGGGGTAGATGACTTATCGAATGAGCACTTAAAATATGCAAATGACGTAGTATGTCTGCATATATCATTGCTCCTATCAGCCATGCTTGCTCATAGCTATATCCCAGCAGAGTTCATGAGGGTATATATCTTGCCCCTGGTCAAAAATAAGTACGGAGACATTCTGTCCAGCAATAATTACAGGCCTATTGCTGTCGCTTCCTGTTTCTTGAAACTACTAAAAAAACTCTTGTTACTCCGATTAAATGATTTCCTATGGACATCTCCTAATCAGTTTGGCTTTAAAAGGTCCCACTCAACTGACCTGTGTATCTATGTACTTAAGGAAACAATATCTAAATACATTGACAGTAATTCAACCATTTATAGCTGTTTCCTTGATATAAGTAAGGCATATGATAGGGTGAACCACAATATTTTATTTGCAAAACTAGAAGACAGAAAGTTTCCCGTGTACATATTAAATTTATTGAAATTTTGGTATTCCCACCAATCTTTCACTGTTAGGTCGGGCAATGTACTATCCGAGTGTTTTGGCTCCTCTTGCGGGGTGAGACAAGGCTCCTTGCTCTCCCCTATGCTGTTTAATGTGTATATTGACGGATTAATTGCTTCACTTAATGAGGCAACAGTGGGATGTTGTATAGATAACACAAGGATAAATAACTTAGTTTATGCCGATGATATAGTGTTAATAAGTCCCTCTGTTAAAGGTCTGGATCGGCTACTAAATGTCTGCGAATACACTTCGCAGAAACATGATATTCTTTTTAATGTTACAAAAACTAAGGTTATGCAATTTCATCCTAAAAGCTGTAATCAGTCAGCTGATGTAAGGTTTAAAATGAATGGTGAAGTAATTGAGGAAGTACGAGAGTTTAAGTATTTGGGTCAAACCATTACCAGCTCCTTGAGTGATGACTCGGATATAAGAAAACAATCTCGAAGCCTGTGTACTAAAGCGAGTATGACCATAAGGAACTTTCGTTTCTGTACAAGTGAAGCTAAAGACACACTCTTTCGTACTTTCTGCAGTAATATATACGATCAGCAACTCTGGGTGAATTATAAAAAAGGTTCTGGCAGAACCCTAAATTTGCTGTACAACAGGTCTTTTAGACTCTTACATAAATTACCCCCGAGATGCTCAGCTTCGCAAATGTTTGCTACCCGCAATGTCCCGAGCTTCCCGGAGGTAACAAGACGCGCTCAACACAGTCTAATGCAAAGAATTAAAAATCAACCAACCCGATCATCCAAGCTATCCATGAGTCCTGCCATTTATCCTCTAAGCTATGGACTTCTTGGTACGAAAACGTCTGTCTGTAGCTCCACTTACAGTAACTTCGACAGTGCAGTATTATTTCTAATCAATTGTATATATTTCTATCCTTAGTATATGAACTGTCATTGTATTAATAATATTTGTCATATGGACTATAGTCTGCCAATAAACCTTTGGATCAAGTAAAGATAAGCACCCCCAGCCTTCTTTAATTAGCTTATAAGGCTAACTAACGAAAATATCACGACCTAACCTAACCAATCGTTAAGTCAACTGTACGCCCTTGACGATTGGTTAGGGTTAGGTCGTGATATTTTCGTTAGTTAGCCTTATAAGGCTAATTAAGAAGGCTTGGGGTGCTTATCTTTACTTGATCCAAACCTTTTCTTCATTTCATTTTCATTTCATATAGTGTCCAATTAGAAGCACCAATTTATAGTTTAAAGAAATAATTAAAATTTAATTATCTGGGGTTACCAGATAGCAAACGTCCATTAGAAGAATAGGTTGAGCTGGTTGTCCCTTGACTTATAAGAAATAAACGTTCAACAGTGAAGAATTACATTTGCTTTAAATTAATGTTAATTACAAAAAAGCTTTAGATGTTGGATTGTTTTATAAATACACAATATCAAATATAACAATAGATTATAAATGCATTAAACTGTACAATAATATTTGGTGCTGGTTGGTCATTTAAATTGCTAGCTCGATAAATGACAACAAACGAGTTAATTCTATGCGCAGACGTAAAAGAAAATGTAAAGAATGTATGTACACGAGTTGAATTTCTACAACGGTACTCTAGGCCGAGGCAGACGTAGGCCGAGAAAGAGTCTAACAGTCACTGAATTAAATATTCGAGGTCGTATAATCGAAAATCTTGAAAGCAATAATCTATTATCAAAGTCGAGAGTGGATTACCCTTCTCGCAGGGGTCGTGGAGAGCAGTTCGGTAAATATGTTTAAGAATTGGTTGGATAGGTGTTTTAGTAGCATGAATTGCATTAAGGGTGGATAAATTGGGGATGTTTTAATTTGGTATATGGACTACCCCAATTTTCCTTTTTGTTTTAAATGTAGTAGAACGTGCTGATCGGGTCTGGTTGCAGAGCATTGGGAATTCTCAGATGATACCCCATGGTAGAGACGGGAAACTTGATGAAATTCTCGGGAGTCAAAACCTCCGAATAGCTATATTAAATTATTTTGGGAAGCCGCTCCTCTTCCCTTCTTTCTTTCTTTGCTCCGCCTGACGGATGGCTAGTTAGGACAGAAGTAGAAGTAGCAAGGTTCCCTTTGCCAATAAATGTAACAGGAGGCGTTGGTCTGGTCTGGTTTCAGTGCACTCGAAGTTCTCAGTAGAAAGGGGAAGCTTGATGGGATCTCTTGGCTGTCAAAACCTCCGAATAGATGTTTCCACTCTCAGGGATGCTGCTTGTGTGTATAGTATTGGATTGTTAGTACTTTTTAGGTAACGTAGCTAGCTAGAGACAATTTTATAGTTTTATATAGAAGTAGCTATGTTCCCTTTTGCAATAATGTAGTAGGAGGCGTTGGTCGGGTTTGATTTCAGAGCAGTGGGGTTTTCAGATGATGGAAAGCTTGACGACAACTCTCGAGAGTCAAAACCTTCGAATAGATATCATATTCTTCATGGAAGTTACTTTGCTGGAGCAGAATTTTAGTTTTAAGTAGTGTGTAATCGAATTTTGTTAAAAAAAATAAATAAAAAATATGCATATATACACTGTTGGAGGAATTCTTAAATTGTGGGATGCTGGCCAGCTGGAGGAGCCTCTAGATCAGTACTTCCTATCTACTGTAAGTAATTCCTATACGAAGGACGCATGTGAATTACGATATTATATGTCCTTTTTTAAAAGGGGGGAATCATATACTTGATATACGCAGGGTCTCCGTACGTATGTTGGGGGCCCCTATCTTTAACGGACCACTCTAAAAATTAGCACAGCCATAAACCGTAGCGTACAAAATAATCAGTATACTTCTACATTTCCCTAATTGTTTCTACTTTTTTCTACATTCTTCTACATTTCTTCATCACTACTTCTCTTCCACATTTTTTCATACTTTTTCAAGACACAAATTCGCCAATAATATCCGCATAACTTAGTTTTCTTATAACTTTTTTTTTAAATGGAGATAATAGCCAGATTTGATAGCCTATCCTTGAGAGTCATTGGCAATTGACGTCCGGTTTAATTGAGCAGCGGGAAGTAAATGTCACTTTGTAGCGAAACAGACTGAAAACAAACAGAAAGAAAAAACATGAAAATTAATGCAAATATTATTCAAAGCAATTTATTTCACTACGATTTGAGGGAGGAATTTCCGTGATATAAAAATATTTGCCGGCTAATGGAGGCGCCTAACGGAGGCACTAGATGTACATTTTCGTAGTAATTCTTAATTTGGTGTTTGCTGACCAGTTGGAGGTGCTTCTGGATCAGTGTTCCCTTATCTAAGTAATTTCAGTGCGAGAGAAAGCAATGTGAATAGTAAATTTTTAAAAGCAAGTCTCTCGCGCCACGACAGCTTCGGCACTCATCGGAGAAATGATGGAACGAAGAGTGATGATTCGTAAAAAATAAATAAATAAATAATTCCTTAAGAAAAATTCATGGTGTTGATTATATTAAGTACTCATAGTTTAGTGTTTCATGCTATCCTTTACTTTCCGCTGTCTTCTAATACGTAATTGGGTACACGAAATAAGTGTAGTAAATGAACTCTGAAGCTGTTCTTTTCATTATACTTTTTCCTACTTTCCTATAAATCTTCCTTCACCACTCTTTTCTGTCAGCACTAGCTGGTGGAAGAGGAGGAACCTTGTGTGTTCTATACTTTACTACTACTACTACTACGACTGCTATTCCTGGGTGAAAGCTTTAAATGTCTTATAAGTGTAAGCATGTACAAGTTTTCAGTATTCTTTATTTTCACTTTCATTTACTAATTTTTTTTATTTTCTCTATTCCGATCTCGGGCTAACCTAGAGGGATCTTAGGGTCTTTGTTAGCCTCTAACTGCAGTATGTAACTCCCATTCGTTGTTATGGCAATGGTCCGCGCGTAACAAAGTTGTAATTTTTATTCAGCCTTATATGTCGATTCTGTAGAAAGAAATTTGGTATACACAATAAGGAGAACCTAGGAAGGTTCTAGTAACACACATGCCCCTTTTAGTCCCTGCCTGGGTTTGTTTTCTAGGGTTTTTGCGCAAAGCGCAGCGGATACACACACACACACACACACACACACACACACATATATATATATATATATATATATATATATATATATACACATACATATACTGTACATATATCCTTGATTCACTCAGCTGTGAATATTTAAAAAGCTAACTATTTTAAAACTAAATAACTTAAACAAATTCAATGTTGCTGTCAATATGTCCAAAGTCATCAATAATCAACATACATCAATCAACATTATTACTCATACATCATCAACATACATCACTCATTCAAAGAGCAATCACCCCCTGTTAAATACACCATCGTTGTAGCACAAGAGTGCCCAGAGATTTTATACACAAACCTAACTATACAATAGAAACTGCAGAAAATGCACTCTTTCAAAGGAGCAGATGTATGGAATGCAATTCCCATACATATCAGGCAGGTTTCATCACTTGCTCCTACTGATGTATAAGTTTACTATGGGAACCGAGTTTCCATTTTAGTATAATCAACTATTTAAAATATGCTAATTTCATTAAACACTTCAAATTTCGTAATTTATTCTTTTTATATTTTTTTATTAAGCTTCTTTTATTTTCTACTAAATATACAATAAATCACTTAATTTAAAATTATGTAACATTTTGTAAACTTTATAATGTAATTATTATTATTATTATTATTTTATTATTATTATTATTATTATTATTTTTATTGTTATCACTATTACTATCACTTGCCACTTTCCCTTATTTTATGTAATAAATAAACTAAATGCCATTAATTTTACCTAAAAAACCTTCATGTTTCCAATGGCATATTGAGATGAGATTACTGCGAATATATTAATGTCAGATCAACTATCTAAAAATTGTAAAATTCTGTCACTTGTATTCGTTTCTGAATAAAGATTTTAATTGGAATTTTAGTTAACCGTGATTTACTGATTTTGACCATTGTGCACTTCTCCGTGATTATGATACTGAGTTAACCGTGATTTACTGATTTTGACCATTGTGCACTTCTCCGTGATTATGATACTGAGTTAACCGTGATTTGGCGCGGTATTTACATCACGGCTTGCCCCCCGTCATCCCGCCACAACACGTCTCAGTCAGTGTCTCTCCGCGTTTTATAATATACACGTGCGCTTGTGTCTTCGCATATCTTCGCGTCTTGTGGTGAGTACAAACTACTTAACTATATAGGCCTATTATACTGTACAGTAATAGAATAATACTGTGGTGGGGCAACAGCGTTGCACCATCCACCCAACGGCGGGTTATACTGAGTTAACCGTAAAATCGGGTATCCGCGATCATGGACCGCCCCTCACTCACGAATAACCGAGTGAGTATTATATATATATATACCGCTGGACTATTATTTACTAGTACATTCTTTTAATGTGAGCTATACAAGTTATTTGTAATATTGTATAAATCAAGCGATTATTCATTCCAATTTCCTTTATTAAGACAGACATTACATTCTCGAACTCTGTTTCTGTTCTTCGTTCACTATATACTCCTTTCCATATGTTTATTATAAGTATTAAGTTTATTTTATGCATTAATTTACAAAATGAACAAGATGTACCTTATATATATATATACTGTGTATATATATATATATGGAAATTTTACTATTACATATAGATCGATAGATAGATAGATTGATTGATTAATTGATTGATTGATGTTCATTCCTTCTAATTAGAGTGGGTTCATGTCATTCATAATTAGAGTAGGTTCATGTCATTCGAGCAGCTTTATTGCAAGGAAATCCTTCAATGAGAACTGTACTCAACATACACAGTTATGATGAAGGTAAAATAACATTAAATATAGAAATAATCTTCATTGTTGCCGACTTTTAAGTCTATCAAGAGGGATATGCAGTCACAGATAGACTGAATTTTTGTTGAGAATCTAGCTTTACTCTACAAACCTTTCAAATCGGCGCTATTTTTTTTTTTTTTTAATTTTTGGTATTATTTTGGTCTATTTGATAGTCCTTCTTTGGTACATTTCTAGTACATCTGATGGTACAGTTTAGTACGTTTTATATAATTGTTAGCACATTTTTAGTACAGTTTTGTAAAATATTTACGACAACGATAACAAGCGGGAAAAATGGCAAAAAGAAACATCTCATAATTCTCTTTCGACGTCGCCAAAAACTGAATTAAACTGGAAATTGGAAAAAAATTTACAAATTTTACTTTGTAATTTTGCATTTCGCGTTCAAAAACTCTTTCGAAAAACGTATTTCAAGTCCTTGAAATCACTTGGAATACCTTTTTTTTTTATTTTCGGAGGTTATTTTCACTTCTGTAATTCTACTTTTAAATTAAAATTTATTTTTTCATTTTTTTTCTTTTGGTTGTACGTTGTTTGAATAACTTTCAAAACAAAATTAATATATTCACTAGAAATTGTTATCAAAAATTAAATAATAAATTTTTGTATTTAATTAAAAGATATTTATTATTTTTATATCCTCTGAGATATTTTTTACAAAAATGCATTTCAATATTTGATCTTTGTCTATGAAAGACTCGTTTTATAAAGATTCGAAAACTCTCCAGAGACGAAATGAGTTCGAGTTGAAATGAGTTTTAAAAATCTGGTTCCATTTTCTTTTTTACCTTCTTTCGTGGAGTGGACGAGACGATGAGTGAGGAAAAGCCATTCGTATGGCGTTTTCGTCGAAAAAGGACGCGTTTTTTTCTTTTAAGCGTACTTGAATCACTGATGATGGGAATCGCGCCTTCCCGAAGCGGATGATGTCATGATTAAAAATTGTCGATGATAATATTGATTTCGACGTTATTGTTTTTAGCGCGTTTAATCGAACTTAATTAAAGTAACCAGATTTCTTTAGTCTACCTTAACTTATCGTCCCGAGTGCAAATAGGTGAAAATTTAACGTTCCTTTAATTATTTTTTTCGTTCTTTCTTTAACAAAACAATAAAAGTCCGCCTTTATCAAGAAAAATGTTAGGGCATGAGAACGTTGGTCATTTGATTCCTCATCACACACCGATTCGTCGGTAGGGAACACAATTCTTTGCGCGAAATTGGACTAGCAATCCTTCCCAGATGGTTCGAGTTTATTTCAACTAGTCTTCAGGGAATGACAAGAAAAACAGACGTAGACACCAGTTGACGACGCTAAAAGAAATTCCACAAAAAAAGACTGGATTTCCGATACGATTGTTTTTAGTCCCTTCTAAAATGGGAAAAAATTCGTCTATTTTAAACCGTCTTTTAAACAAAGATTATATATATATATATATATATATATATATATATATATATATATATATATATATATATAATATATAATTTTGACAGAACAAAATGAAATGAGAGGAGTTTCTCTAATGACAGTATTCACCAAATGTTTTATTTTTATTTATTTATTTAGTGGGTGATCAGGTTTTTTCCCTGTTGGCTAACATGAGATAAAAGGAGTCGTGATTTCTACAGAGGAAAATATTGTAAAAACTGGAAAACTTCTTAGAAGAGATGAGAAACAATGGAATTAGGAAAGCCTTACCATATAATATGACCGGCAATCATGAGGTCTAAATTTGATTCACGGCAACTCCTAAATTTAAAATGTTCGGTTGTTTCAAATTTCATTTGCAAGTATATATAAAAGATATCGATTGTTGAAGAATTGGCGTCGATCAGGATATACAAAGTTAACAGGACTCGAACAGCGGGTCACTACATCATTTGAACGCGGAGGACATCACCCATCCCAATTACTCCCCAGACCCAAGATTGCTTCACTCTCCTGGTCTAACGGAAAAGCGTGTGTTACGTGTCGGTCTTAACTATTCTTCAACGAGTTACAGTATATTAAGATTTAGGATTGATGATTTAACGCAATTGTTATAATCCTTTTTTTTAATTGTTTGAACTTCCGAGAGAAACACTATCTCTTACAGAACAGTAACTTATCCCCGAAATGAATTTTCACTCTAATTCCTCGTTTACACATCCGCTGTCCATACCCATTTCACGAGATTTCAACAAGAACTGCCTAAAAACTATATATAAAATTATCTTTCACTCAAATGCGATTCATCTCGTGATGTCGTAGGAACAAACTGGGACAGATTTTGTTTCAGATATTTTCAGAATAAATCGTCTGATAACTAAAATCTGAAATAGTTTTTTTTTTAAGTTATTGAAAATAATTCACCGAAAAGATAAAAACTCTATTGAGAAAGAACTATTTACTCAGAAATTCAAATTTTATCTAGCAAGGAATTTACATTTTGTCGAAAACAATATTATATTATACTATCTTATGTGATTGAGAGCAGAATATACTGTCGTTCCAATTGGTCAGCTTTTCTACGAGGTTGGGTTGAAGTGAGGGGACAGGAGAAGGGGTAGGTCAATGGGTCAGATCATGAATTCTTGCTGAGTTTATAAATTTTCTTTATATATATATATACAGTATATATATATATATATATATATATATATATATATATATATATATATATGTGTGTGTGAGAGAGAGAGAGGAGTTACAAGGAGTTACAGGAAAAGAAGTACCTCAAAAGGCCTTGCGGCCAATACCGAGGAGGTACCAATGGCAACGGGTGCCACGGAAAATTTTTACACACTCAAATAGTGTGCAAGATTTGGTCTAACTTTCTTTTCCACGTGTCACAGATCTTATAGGTAAAGTAATTCCCACACCACACACTAGTCCTAAACCGTTTCAAATCCAACTTCCAACCATTGTTGCGAGTTGGGTTATCATTTAAAACTAAACATGCTTCTAAAATCGACATCGTTGAACCGCGTAAGAACTTGAAAACCTCGATGAGTTGACCGCGCAGCCTCCGAGTTTCCAGCGAAAACAAGTTCAGGGCGCGTAACCGTCGATTGTAGCCCATATGCCTAACGGAAGGATTAACTTTGTGGCCTCGCCTGCACTCGCTTCAGCCTCTCAATATCTTTCCTGAGAGAGAGAGAGAGAGAGAGAGAGAGAGAGAGAGAGAGATTTCGCCGAGAAATTCATTTTAAACCCGTACGTTCATACAAAGTTATTATCACCCCCTCATTTTTAGACCAACTTTTTTTTCTCCGTTCTTTCGTGCATCGAGACGAACTAGTAAAATAATAGATATCGTATTTATTTTCTGGCGAAGAAACGCTTTATAAAGAAAATGTGGGAGATGTCTCTTTGAGGGCGCTGAAGTACGGAGTAAAAGAACCGAAACGTATTATACGGGTCTCCATCGGTTGAAAGTAAAGATTGATTTTGCAATGGAGAAAATAATTTTATATTAATGTACGCAATAATACTTTAACAAAAATTCATTTCAATACTTTTTTTTTACCAAAATATACATAACTTACGTTAGATGAATAGATATTCCTTATTATTACGATAGATTTTATCGTAAGAGTAGATTTATATTTTATTATTAAAATAGTTTTTGGGTAACTTGCCTAATTAATAAGGAGACTCGGTTTACAGGCTGAAATATACGATTTAGGTGTACAGTACACTCGAACCTCACTAATTCGACACTCGGTATTTCGAATATCTAATAATTCAGATATTTTCTGCTTGTCGAAATATCAGGTAAATTTCACAAATCTTCCAAAATTTGCCTGATATTTCGACACGCAGAAAAATAGCCGAATTATCGCGATATCCGAAATACCGAGTGTACTTAAAATTCTTATTTGAAGACCTCCAGTCCAGAAAAGCGAGGAACATTCATCTCACATAGTACAGGGTGTTTATAAAGTCCCTATCTGTTTCAGTGAAAACGTAGCAAAAAGGGTAAAATTCAATAACAGTATAATAGAAGGCATACGGTACATTTAATGAATACTTAAGCATATGATTCTACATGAGCACCATCAGTATCTCTACAGAGTTCGAATCTGTCGGCAGCATTGCGGAACACATTTTGGAGCATGAGAGGGGTTATTTTTGTAACTGCTGTTACGATACGAGCACGTAAATGTCCCAGCTTCATTCAGATGGCATTTTAAACATCGTCGTCTTTCAACAAGATGGGGCACCTTGTCATTACGCAAACACTGTTCGGGAGTACCTAAATGAACGATTTCCAAATCGGTGGATCGGACGTGGAGGCAACAGGCCCTGGGCAGCTCGATCTCCTGACTTAACGCCCTTGGATTTCTTTGCATGGGGTTTTATCAAGTCAAACGTCTATCAAACGAGGGCTACAGATCTGCAAGATTTACGTGCTCGTATCGTAACAGCAGTTACAAAAATAACCCCTGTCATGCTCCAAAATGTGTTCCGCAATGCTGCCGACAGATTCGAACTCTGTAGAGATACTGATGGTGCTCAGTAGTATAGCCGTAAAAGGGGAGAGTGCAAGAATGTTGCAGGTTATTATGTAATGTTGCAAAAGGGGGGTGGGGGTTGTTGCAAAGGGGGAAGGGGGTTGTTGCAAAGGGGGATGGGGGAAAACTTGGAGGCGGCGTTATCCCCCAAGAGAAAGAAGGAGGAGGAGGAGAGAAAGGAGGAGAGGTGTTCACCTGGCAGGAGCCAAGTGCACACTAAGACTTCCAGCCAGGCTGGCGTTGTTTTATAGGCTCCTAATCAGCCAGATCAGCCAGTGGCTGAGCCAAGGTGAGAGAGACGCCTGAAGGAGAGAGAGAGAGAGAGAGACAGCTGAAGGAGAGAGAGCTGAGAAGAGAGAGATGCCTGTACGAGGGAGAGACGCCTGAAGGAGAGAGGATAGGTACACATGCAGGAGGTGCTCATGCTAGAGGTACACCACATACGCACACATGCAGGAGTACACATGCAGTAGGTACACATGCTGGAGGTACACACATACGCACACATGCAGGAGTACACATGCTGGATGTACACATGCAGTACACATGCTGGAGGCAAACATGCAGGAGAGAGAGAGAGAGAGAGAGAGAGACACCTGAAGGAGGAAGGTACATGCAGGAGAGAGAGAGAGAGACACCTGAAGGAGGGAGAGAGACACCTGAAGGACAGAGTGGAGTTCTCCCCCAATTTATTTTCGTTTCCCTAACCTAAGAGGCCACTAAGGGGTTTACCAAAGGGCCAGAAATAGAAGGAGCAGAGCTCCTTACTCGGCTGGAGCCGAGGGGGGAATGGTTCTTCACCAGCTTCGCGATCTTTTATAATCCTCTATTCTGGCTGAGTTGCCAGATAGCGCAAGGTGTTCCAGATAGCGCCATGTGTCCCATTAATCGTGTAACACATATATGACGGCTGTTATTCCAAATGTACTTGTATATATAATAAACTAATGAACCATATAAAATACCACAATATATATTTATATGGTTATTCAAGATTTAACCGTATAAAATAACACAAGCGCCTCTTTCATTACGCTTTAATAGAATTAACAAAGTTACCCTATTTCGTTAGACAGAAAACGAATTTTTATAAGGGTTACCCAACGATTATGAGAGCATCACCGAATTAAAACTTTTATGGGTAACTATATCGACATAAGCTTATTATTGGAACGTTTGCTCCCAATATAAATTTTCCTAAATAACAGTAAAACCAATTAATTTAATTATGAAACTTCATTTAAATAATTTACGATACAATTCCACCAAACGAGATGAAACTTATGAAACATATAGCCTCATTCCTGCGACGAAAAATGAAAAAATGACGAAAAATAAAAAATTATTCATTGGAATTGCCCAAGCCACTATAGCGGGGTCGGACGGAGAATATCTGTTCTTTTAAACATCTTATTTCTGCTTATTAAATAACTTTTAGACACTTGATTTTTATTATAAATATTTAAGTCACGAATAACAGTGGGAAAAACGTCCGGAAAAGAAATTATGAAACATCTCCTTCCAGACCACTCTTGATATATATATATATATATATATATATATAATATATATATATAATAAACAACTCATGCACACACACACACACACACACACACACACACACACACACACCACGATGAAAGGCAGAAACTAAATCAGTTCGAATCGTGTCCCTAGAGACCTTTTTATACCCAAAACATAATCCGATAGAGGAAAGGATTTCCGAGAATCTGCCCAACTCGGTCGGCCTTATTTTACCTTTCTACGAGTCAAATCAAGCAAAACCTCGCCTCACTCCTTGTTTCATCATTCATTTCACGTTTTATTGTGAATTTCATCCATATATATATATATATATATATATATATATATAAATTGAATTTACCGTGGTACACCATGTTTGGCAAACGCTTTAGTGGTGCAAGCCTCATTTACTGATGCATATTATATCTATCGGGCAAATAACTTTTAATTCAGTCACTGATTGACCCTCTAATACCGCAACAGCACAAATTATTGAGTAGAATGTTGTGTTCTATTACATCAAACAACTTACTCATACCCACTGCCATAATTTTCTTTTATCATAACTCAGCCGAGCAACTACGTTAAGCGACGTTGGATCTGAGTGGTAGTTGGATGGGGAGTCATCCACCGCAGCAGATAATTTACATTCGATAAATGTAATGAAATAATTAAATAAAATATGCATTTATTTTTATATCACGGATGGAGTCGATGTAGACAATGCAGGTCCTGAGCTTAAATTATCTAAAACCATAACAATACAAATTATTTCAATAGAATATTATGGTCTATTACATTATTACACCTTGCCCAGATCCATTACCAATAACCTCAATTTAGTAATAATAACAATTATCTCTCATACACTATATATATATATATATATATATATATATATATATATATATATATATAGAAAGAGAGCGAGAGTTTTGTTCAAATAAAGGATTCAATTTATAATGAAAAGGTACGACTTGGGATGTCATTCGATTACTGAGAGTTATTAGCAATGAAGTTCAGTAGAGATTACCCCATAGGACACGTAGGGTGCCCATTTATCTGCCAACCACTTTCTTTTATTATGTGTAATGACCACCTTAGACCTACAGTTTGAACCATCAACAGCCCAGCGTCTTAACCACTAGGACACATAGGGTGCCCATTTATCTGCCAACCACTTTCTTTTATTATGTGAATGACCACCTTAGACCTACAGTTTGAACCATCAACAGCCCAGCGTCTTAACCACTAGGACACGTAGGGTGCCCATTTATCTGCCAACCACTTTCTTTTATTATGTGTAATGACCACCTTAGACCTACAGTTTGAACCATCAACAGCCCAGCGTCTTAACCACTAGGACACGTAGGGTGCCCATTTATCTGCCAACCACTTTCTTTTATTATGTGAATGACCACCTTAGACCTACAGTTTGAACCATCAACAGCCCAGCGTCTTAACCACTAGGACACGTAGGGTGCCCATTTATCTGCCAACCACTTTTTTATTATGTGTAATGACCACCTTAGACCTACAGTTTAACGTGAACCATCAACAGCCCCAGCGTCTTAACCACTAGGACACGTAGGGTGCCCATTTATCTGCCAACCACTTTTTTTATTATGTGTAATGACCACCTTAGACCTACAGTTTGAACCATCAACAGCCCAGCGTCTTAACCACTAGGACACGTAGGGTGCCCATTTATCTGCCAACCACTTTATTTATTATGTGTAATGACCACCTTAGACCTACAGTTTAACGTTGAAACCGAATGTTATTTTTAAAATATAATTATGATATATTTCTTTATACCCTCTCGATTACATTAGTGACTAATGATGCGGGAAATTGAGTAAATGGAAATATTATTTTCTCGAAAACTATGGGTGATAGAAAACTTCTGAAACCATATTTGGAATCAATATCAAAAGTTCTATACGAATCACCAAATAATTTTCAAAGGAGAATAAGAGCATTAATTCTATTAGTGAAAATATAAAGATGCAATTACTCGTCCGTACCCGTTATAGCGGAATGGTACACGTCATAGCTCCACCCAGCTACATCGGCAGCCAATCACGACGAACATCTGGTCTTTTGGGCGGAGCTTGAACTATCTGTGAAGTGTAAAAGGCTCTTTATTTCAAGAAATCGATTCGGGACAATGCTCTTTTTACAATATCAATGCCCAAGTCTTCTTCATTTGACCAATAATGTCCTTCAGAGGGCAATCGATGGTATCCTGTGAATAACAGTATTCCAAAAAATTGCTTTCATTTCATCCATGGACACAGTAATACAGCACTGAATAGAAGCTAATTATAAAAGAAAATGGGCTTTTGGTACAACTTGCATAATTATGATAGAGTCCTAGTCCAAACGTATTTGTCACGCAGTTTACAAATTAGTTGACAAATTTATGAAAAAAGTGTGTGGAAACCATTCATGTGCAAAAGTCTTAGTTTGATAAAATATGGTAAATGTGGTACACAGTAGCTCTTTAGTTAATTTCAAGAAAAATTTAGACACTTTCATGAGTGAAAGAGATAGTTTGTAGATTGTATATCGTGTATATCCTTAGTTTCAGTTTTGTAGGCTCTTTTGGTGGATGTAAATAGTTGTATATTAATTAGCTAGTTTGAGGGTCTTCCGGAACGCTTCTTGTGGGCATTCTGAACAGTTCCATCGGCTTCAAACTTATCTCTAATTCGAGTGATGGTAAGTCGCGTTGGTGGATCTGTTTGTCTCGTCATGATATACATTAATATAGTGATAAAAATACTTAAGATTGTCCATGATCACGAGATTCACATTTTCAGTCGTAGGGTATGAGTAATCGACATGGTGTAGCATGACGTAATGCCGCTTGTCACACCACCCATCCGCAAGACTCATTATCCATACCTGCTGCTTCTCTTCTGCACGCGTTGTTTCTTTTACTTTACGGTATATGTGAGACTTTATAAAGTTTAGCTCTGCAGCATACTTCAGCACATCGTCAGTGCAACGAAAGCCTTCAATGGTCTCACCAGAACATCCGTAGAGTATTTGTACATCTTGGAACTTCACACAATCCAATGTGGTTTTAAAAGAGGCATAGGAGGGGGAATAGGAAGTTTTTCGGTATCCACCACATCCTGGCACTTTGCTGAATACCATTTCATAAACGTTGTACAAGCAATATTAAAGGTAGCCATTTGAATACACGTCTGATTTTTCTTCTGAATACACGTCTGATCTCTCGGTCTTACTGCAGTCGACTGACCACGCAGGGAATCACAGATAGTAGCATGACTCACGGTCTTACAGTGGGCGGAGCTTAGAATTTTCGCCTGTGCACACACAAAGGAGAAAGTGAAACGCTAATTGAAACATGAGTTATTTAATAAACGAGATATTCAGTTAACACAAGAAATAACAGAAAACACAAGAAAAAACAAATGCTTAGATTTGGTGATCACAAACAACAGAAACCTAAAGAAACCTGTACTCGATATGAAGGGCTTTCATATCGTTCAGTAGTATTTTTGTTCCCACTTTACAACCGGATGGTAAGTCATCTTTAAATACGTCTAGAATACAATCAAAAGCACGCACAAAGAGTTCATCGTTAGTTACATTATTAAACACAAGTTTATAAACACGCTTTTCCAATCGAGGGTTTATTTCTACCGACCCGAGCTTTTCAATCGTGAACACGTCTTCACTCAACATAGCGGCAATTGAAATAATCTTCTAAATCGTTACGACAACTGCGCGTTATATAAAGAAATAGTTCTTCAGGATAATTTTCACGAACTAGGCATATTTTATAATGTTTTACTAAACATCTTCATACACCGGCGCATTATTTGAGAGGAACATATGCTCATATTTTTCCTTTCTGCCCGTCAAACGATACTCATCTCTAAAGTCTGTTAAAAACTCACGCAGGACACTAGCCACAACCTCACTACGAACCTCGTCATGATATACATTAATATAGTGATAAAAATACTTAAGATTGTCCATGATCACGAGATTCACATTTTCAGTCGTAGGGTATGAGTAATCGACATGGTGTAGCATGACGTAATGCGCTTGTCACACCACCCATCCGCAAGACTCATTATCCATACCTGCTGCTTCTCTTCTGCACGCGTTGTTTCTTTTACTTTAGACTTTATAAAGTTTAGATCTGCAGCATACTTCAGCACATCGTCAGTGCAACGAAAGCCTTCAATGGTCTCACCAGAACATCCGTAGAGTATTTGTACATCTTGGAACTTCACACAATCCAATGTGGTTTTAAAAGAGGCATAGGAGGGGGGAATAGGAAGTTTTTCGGTATCCACCACATCCTGGCACTTTGCTGAATACCATTTCATAAACGTTGTACAAACAATATTAAAGGTAGCCATTTGAATACACGTCTGATTTTTCTTCTGAATACACGTCTGATCTCTCGGTCTTACTGCAGTCGACTGATCACGCAGGGAATCACAGATAGCAACATGACTCACGGTCTTACAGTGGGCGGAGCTTAGAATTTTCGCCTGTGCACACACAAAGGAGAAAGTGAAACGCTAATTGAAACATGAGTTATTTAATAAACGTGATATTCAGTTAACACAAGAAATAACAGAAAACACAAGAAAAAACAAATGCTTAGATTTGGTGATCACAAACAACAGAAACCTAATACTTTAAAGAAAGCATTCTATTAAATACTTTTAGCCTATGTTCACGAATTAATACCGGTTTTAAAATAGATTCGACAAGAAGACCGGCTGGACTGATTTTATAGAAATTCAAGGATTCCAAGTTGATCACGAGAGAAGTTATGTAGTCATCTTCCATGCTGCAAAATCTCGTCGTTAGCCTGCCTGCTCAGAGCACCGACAAGAGGTAAAATCGAATCCACATCAACACAAAATTTTAGTCGCTAAAATAACAGCCTGAGTATTGTTCATGTTCTAAATTATCTTTGATTCGTTTTGATAAAATTGAGTAAACTGCAGCCTTTGTTTCCTGATCAGAAACTCTCCGTCTTTTTCTGGTATGGTGCAAGGCTTCGTTGCAACCATATTCACTGCACGAGTCTACTTCACAGTCGTTGCCTTCTAATCTAGATTTACACTCTTCACTAATGCATTCGATGGGTGAATAATCATCTTGGTTGATATTATTGACACCACATTCGAGAGGGCTCACTGGGGTAACGGACACTTCAGGTAATGGCGCGGACGCTTGAGGTGGGTCGGGGACAATCTCCTCAGGTTGCCCTTGTGGCGGGGCAAATATTGTGTGGGGGTAATTATGTGTTGCTTCTAAGTAAACAAAACGGGCCTTATGTAACACAGTGGCAATTAATAATGATTTATGCAAAGATGCACCAGCTCTTCTGGAACGTCTGGATGCAATTTTACCGAGCGATATATTTATCAACTTGTATGCTTCAAACCCGTTTGGAACGTCAGATATCATGTTCACCACCTAGGAATTGGTCAAGGCACAGAGAGCTAACTAACACGACTCTATCCTCTATTACCAATCTTGTAATGAGTTAAAGTGAAAGTTTCGCCTGCCTTTATACAATGTCGTTCTGACGTCGTTATCAAGCTCCACACAGGGAATTTCCAGGAAGTAACATGAATCACGTTGCTGTTCTTTCACCTGTACACACGCACACACACACACACACACACACACACACACACACACACACACACACACACACACACACACACAACAAAGTGATACGTTGGTTGAAACATGATTTATTTAATAAAATAAATATTCAAGCTATATATATATATATTACAAACACGTGTAATAAATAAGTTAACAACAGACATCAATGATTATATTCAAGACATATTTACAAACGTGTGATAAATAAGTTAACAATGAATTTCTGTAACCCGAGAGACGACGGACGGAGTCATTACAAGCTCGGCTCCGCCGTGCTTGTAATGACTCCGTCCGTCGTCTCTCGGGTTAACATAATTTCATTGTTAACTTGTTTATTACACATGTTTTAAATATATGTCTTGAATATAATCATTGATGTGTCTGTTGTTAACTTATTTATTACACGTGTTTGTAAATATATATATATAGCTTGAATATTTCTTTTATTAAATAAATCATGTTTCAACCAACGTATCACTTTCTCCTTTGTGTGTGTGTGTGTGTGTGTGTGTGTGTGTGTA
This sequence comes from Bathynomus jamesi, assembly GCA_023014485.1. NCBI lineage: Eukaryota > Metazoa > Arthropoda > Malacostraca > Isopoda > Cirolanidae > Bathynomus > Bathynomus jamesi. The sequence continues at coordinate 125,680 of JAJOZX010003566.1, read as the reverse complement.
CAGGTGAAAGAACAGCAACGTGATTCATGTTACTTCCTGGAAATTCCCTGTGTGGAGCTTGATAACGACGTCAGAACGACATTGTATAAAGGCAGGCGAAACTTTCACTTTAACTCATTACAAGATTGGTAATAGAGGATAGAGTCGTGTTAGTTAGCTCTCTGTGCCTTGACCATTTCCTAGGTGGTGAACATGATATCTGACGTTCCAAACGGGTTTGAAGCATACAAGTTGATAAATATATCGCTCGGTAAAATTGCATCCAGACGTTCCAGAAGAGCTGGTGCATCTTTGCATAAATCATTATTAATTGCCACTGTGTTACATAAGGCCCGTTTTGTTTACTTAGAAGCAACACATAATTACCCCCACACAATATTTGCCCCGCCACAAGGGCAACCTGAGGAGATTGTCCCCGACCCACCTCAAGCGTCCGCGCCATTACCTGAAGTGTCCGTTACCCCAGTGAGCCCTCTCGAATGTGGTGTCAATAATATCAACCAAGATGATTATTCACCCATCGAATGCATTAGTGAAGAGTGTAAATCTAGATTAGAAGGCAACGACTGTGAAGTAGACTCGTGCAGTGAATATGGTTGCAACGAAGCCTTGCACCATACCAGAAAAAGACGGAGAGTTTCTGATCAGGAAACAAAGGCTGCAGTTTACTCAATTTTATCAAAACGAATCAAAGATAATTTAGAACATGAACAATACTCAGGCTGTTATTTTAGCGACTAAAATTTTGTGTTGATGTGGATTCGATTTTACCTCTTGTCGGTGCTCTGAGCAGGCAGGCTAACGACGAGATTTTGCAGCATGGAAGATGACTACATAACTTCTCTCGTGATCAACTTGGAATCCTTGAATTTCTATAAAATCAGTCCAGCCGGTCTTCTTGTCGAATCTATTTTAAAACCGGTATTAATTCGTGAACATAGGCTAAAAGTATTTAATAGAATGCTTTCTTTAAAGTATTAGGTTTCTGTTGTTTGTGATCACCAAATCTAAGCATTTGTTTTTTCTTGTGTTTTCTGTTATTTCTTGTGTTAACTGAATATCGTTTATTAAATAACTCATGTTTCAATTAGCGTTTCACTTTCTCCTTTGTGTGTGCACAGGCGAAAATTCTAAGCTCCGCCCACTGTAAGACCGTGAGTCATGTTGCTATCTGTGATTCCCTGCGTGATCAGTCGACTGCAGTAAGACCGAGAGATCAGACGTGTATTCAGAAGAAAAATCAGACGTGTATTCAAATGGCTACCTTTAATATTGTTTGTACAACGTTTATGAAATGGTATTCAGCAAAGTGCCAGGATGTGGTGGATACCGAAAAACTTCCTATTCCCCCTCCTATGCCTCTTTTAAAACCACATTGGATTGTGTGAAGTTCCAAGATGTACAAATACTCTACGGATGTTCTGGTGAGACCATTGAAGGCTTTCGTTGCACTGACGATGTGCTGAAGTATGCTGCAGATCTAAACTTTATAAAGTCTAAAGTAAAGTAAAAGAAACAACGCGTGCAGAAGAGAAGCAGCAGGTATGGATAATGAGTCTTGCGGATGGGTGGTGTGACAAGCGGCATTACGTCATGCTACACCATGTCGATTACTCATACCCTACGACTGAAAATGTGAATCTCGTGATCATGGACAATCTTAAGTATTTTTATCACTATATTAATGTATATCATGACGAGACAAACAGATCCACCAACGCGACTTACCATCACTCGAATTAGAGATAAGTTTGAAGCCGATGGAACTGTTCAGAATGCCCACAAGAAGCGTTCCGGAAGACCCTCAAACTAGCTAATTAATATACAACTATTTACATCCACCAAAAGAGCCTACAAAACTGAAACTAAGGATATACACGATATACAATCTACAAACTATCTCTTTCACTCATGAAAGTGTCTAAATTTTTCTTGAAATTAACTAAAGAGCTACTGTGTACCACATTTACCATATTTTATCAAACTAAGACTTTTGCACATGAATGGTTTCCACACACTTTTTTCATAAATTTGTCAACTAATTTGTAAACTGCGTGACAAATACGTTTGGACTAGGACTCTATCATAATTATGCAAGTTGTACCAAAGCCCATTTTCTTTTATAATTAGCTTCTATTCAGTGCTGTATTACTGTGTCCATGGATGAAATGAAAGCAATTTTTTGGAATACTGTTATTCACAGGATACCATCGATTGCCCTCTGAAGGACATTATTGGTCAAATGAAGAAGACTTGGGCATTGATATTGTAAAAAGAGCATTGTCCCGAATCGATTTCTTGAAATAAAGAGCCTTTTACACTTCACAGATAGTTCAAGCTCCGCCCAAAAGACCAGATGTTCGTCGTGATTGGCTGCCGATGTAGCTGGGTGGAGCTATGACGTGTACCATTCCGCTATAACGGGTACGGACGAGTAATTGCATCTTTATATTTTCACTAATAGAATTAATGCTCTTATTCTCCTTTGAAAATTATTTGGTGATTCGTATAGAACTTTTGATATTGATTCCAAATATGGTTTCAGAAGTTTTCTATCACCCATAGTTTTCGAGAAAATAATATTTCCATTTACTCAATTTCCCGCATCATTAGTCACTAATGTAATCGAGAGGGTATAAAGAAATATATCATAATTATATTTTAAAAAAACATTCGGTTTCAACGTTAAACTGTAGGTCTAAGGTGGTCATTACACATAATAAAATAAAGTGGTTGGCAGATAAATGGGCACCTACGTGTCCTAGTGGTTAAGACGCTGGGCTGTTGATGGTTCAAACTGTAGTCTAAGGTGGTCATTCCACATAATAAAAAAGTGGTTGGCAGATAAATGGGCACCCTACGTGTCCTAGTGGTTAAGACGCTGGGCTGTTGATGGTTCCACGTTAAAGTGTAGGTCTAAGGTGGTCATTACACATAATAAAATAAAGTGGTTGGCAGATAAATGGGCACCCTACGTGTCCTAGTGGTTAAGACGCTGGGGCTGTTGATGGTTCAAACTGTAGGTCTAAGGTGGTCATTCCACATAATAAAAGAAAGTGGTTGGCAGATAAATGGGCACCTACGTGTACTAGTGGTTAAGACGCTGGGGCTGTTGATGGTTCAAAACTGTAGGTCTAAGTGGTCATTCCACATAATAAAAGAAGGTGGTTGGCAGATAAATGGGCACCCTACGTGTCCTAGTGGTTAAGACGCTGGCTGTTGATGGTTCAAACTGTAGTCTAAGGTGGTCATTCCACATAATAAAAGAAAGTGGTTGGCAGATAAATGGGCACCCTATGTGTCTAGTGGTTAAGACGCTGGGCTGTTGATGTTCAAACTGTAGGTCTAAGGTGGTCATTACACATAATAAAAGAAAGTGGTTGGCAGATAAATGGGCACCCTACGTGTCCTATGGGGTAATCTCTACTGAACTTCATTGCTAATAACTCTCAGTATCGAATGACATCCAAGTCGTACCTTTTCATTATAAATTGATCCTTTATTTGAACAAAACTCTCGTTCTCTTTCATATATAATATATATATATATATATATATATATATAGTGTATGAGAGATAATTGTTATTATTACTAAATTGATGTTATTGGTAATGGATGGGCAAGGGTAATAATGTAATAGACCATAATATTCTATTGAAATAATTTGTATGTTATGGTTTTAGATAATTTAGCTCAGGACCTGCATTGTCTACATCGACTCCATCCGTGATATAAAAATAAATGCATATTTTATTTAATTATTCATTACATTTATCGAATGTAAATTATCTGCTGCGGTGGATGACTCCCATCCAACTACCACTCAGATCCCAACGTCGCTTAACGTAGTTGCTCGGCTGAGTTATGATAAAATAAAATTATGGCAGTGGGTATGAGTAAGTTGTTTATGTAATAGAACACAACATTCTACTCAATAATTTGTGCTGTTGCGGTATTAGAGGGTCAATCAGTGACTGAATTAAAAGTTTATTTGCCCGATAGATATAATATGCATCAGTAAATGAGGCTTGCACCACTAAAGCGTTTGCCAAACATGGTGTACCACGGTAAATTCAATTTATATATATATATGGGATGAAATTCACAATAAAACGTGAAATGAATGAATGCTGAAACAAGGAGTGAGGCGAGGTTTTGCTTGATTTGGACTCGTAGAAAGGTAAAATAAGGCCGACCGAGTTGGGGCAGATTCTCGGAAATCCTTTCCTCTATCGGATTATGTTTTGGGTATAAAAGGTCTCTAGGGACACGATCGAATGATTTAGTTTCTGCCTTTCATCGTATGTGTGTGTGTGTGTGTGTGTGCATGAGTTGTTTATTATATATATATATATATATTATATATTATATATATATATATATATCAAGAGTGGTCTGGAAGGAGATGTTTCATAATTTTCTTTTCCGGACGTTTTTCCCACTGTTATTCGTGACTTAATATTTATATAAAAATCAGTGTCTAAAAAGTTATTTAGAAGCAGAAATAAGATGTTTAAAAGAACAGATATTCTCCGTCCGACCCCGCTATAGTGGCTTGGGCAATTCCAAATGAATAATTTCTTTATTTTTCGTCATTTTTTCATTTTTTCGTCGCAGGAATGAGCTATATGTTTCTAAGTTTTCATCTCGTTTGGTGGAATTGTATCGTAAATTATTTAAATGAAGTTTCATAATTAAATTAATTGGTTTTTACTGTTATTTAGGAAAATTTATATTGGGAGCAAACGTTACAATAATAAGCTTTGTCGATATAGTTACCCATAAAGTTTTAATTCGGTGATGCTCTCATAATTCGTTGGGTAACCCTTATAAAATTCGTTTTCTGTCTAACGAAATAGGGTAACTTTGTTAATTCTATTAAAGCGTAATGAAAGAGGCGCTTGTGTTATTTTATACGGTTAAATCTTGAATAACCATATAAATATATATTGTGGTATTTTATATGGTTCATTAGTTTTATTATATACAAGTACATTTGGAATAACAGCCGTCATATATGTGTTACACGATTAATGGGACACATGGCGCTATCTGGAACACCTTGCGCTATCTGGCAACTCAGCCAGAATAGAGGATTATAAAAGATCGCGAAGCTGGTGAAGTACCATTCTCCCCTCGGCTCCAGCCGAGTAAGGAGCTCTGCTCCTTCTATTTCTGGCCCTTTGGTAAACCCCTTAGTGGCCTCTTAGGTTAGGGAAACGAAAATAAATTGGGGGAGAACTCCACTCTGTCCTTCAGGTGTCTCTCTCCCTCCTTCAGGTGTCTCTCTCTCTCTCTCCTGCATGTACCTTCCTCCTTCAGGTGTCTCTCTCTCTCTCTCTCTCTCTCTCTCCTGCATGTTTTCCTCCAGCATGTGTACTGCATGTGTACATCCAGCATGTGTACTCCTGCATGTGTGCGTATGTGTGTACCTCCAGCATGTGTACCTACTGCATGTGTACTCCTGCATGTGTGCGTATGTGTGTGTACCTCCAGCATGAGCACCTCCTGCATGTGTACCTATCCTCTCTCCTTCAGGCGTCTCTCCCTCCTACAGGCATCTCTCTCTTCTTCAGCTCTCTCTCCTTCAGCTGTCTCTCTCTCTCTCTCTCCTTCAAGCGTCTCTCTCACCTTGGCTCAGCCAACTGGCTGATTCTGGCTGATTAGGAGCCTATAAAACAACGCCAGCCCGGCTGGAAGTCTTAGTGTGCACTTGGCTCCTGCCAGGTGAACACCTCTCCTCCTTTCTCTCCTCCTCCTCCTTCTTTCTCTTGGGGGATAACGCCGCCTCCAAGTTTTCCCCCACCCCCCTTTGCAACAACCCCCTTCCCCCCCTTTGCAACAATCCCCTTTGCAACAACCCCCTTCCCCCTTTGCAACATTACATAATAACCTGCAACATTCTTGCACTCTCCCCTTTTGCGGCTATACTACTGTGCTCATGTAGAATCATATGCTTAAGTATTCATTAAATATATGTCTATTATATTGTTATTGAATTTTACCCTTTTTGCTACATTTTCACTGAAATAGATAGGGACTTTATAAACACCCTGTATTAAATTTTATATAACGGATTAAAAATTTTTTTTTAACTTTGATAAATTATTATAAGTACATTCTGGTAAATGGCGTTCTTCTGCAGTTAAAATAGATATTAGATTATTTGTATGTGGATTGTAGTCTATAATCAGAATTTTGATAAACTTGCATACATGTTTTAATAAATATAGGTAATGGGATAACCCGGGGGTTCGAATCCCGAGGGGACTAATAATAATAATAATAATAATCCATTCATACATATAGGTTAGGTAAGAGTGTCAGTGGGTTTTGCTTTGTATCATCTATGGGTGCCACCAATCGTAGGTTCGAATCCCGATGGTCCTATAATAATAATCCATGAGTTAGCGCAATACTCCGCCTTAGTTGACCCGAGCGCTGCTCCAGTTCCTGGACCTCTTCACTGATTACTGTTATCACCAAATAGAGATATCAGCGAATTAAGATTAAGTCGCCGTAAGACGTTAATCCGAAATTAAACCACTTCGTCGTGAGTGCATTCCCGCCCTTTAATACAGACTACTGCGGCAGAGCTTATCAGACGCCTAATTTGGCCTTGGTCCATTAGGGCAGTGGTTCCCAACCGGTTTTGGCTTATGGCCCCCCTTAGGAACCTTATTTTTTCCCGTGGCCCCCATAAGCATTATTTTCAGTAGGTAATATGCAGATTTAACTCTATTTTACAAAATAACATTTTCCTGTGGCCCCCTTCAAATGTGCCATGGCCCCCAGGGAGCCATATGGCCCCCGGTTGGGAAACACTGCATTAGGGCATATCATACTCTGGGTTCAGGGTTGAAATTTTGGAAAAACAAAGTGGCTAATATGTATTCCTATGCAAAAATTAATTCTAAGATGGGTTTATTATTTGCAACTTTTCCGAAAAATCTCATTTTCATGGTCAAAATCGCGATTTTCTGATTTGAAGGCTGCCTAACGCAGCCTCAGGGCACCCAAACCAAAGCGCGCAGCTGTTCTGCATACGATTTAGTCTAAAAGCTGCTTTTCTGACCTCATCCTTGCTTTCTTGCGTGTTTCAACACCTCTGGGTGCTGAAAAAAGTTTTAGATTTCACGTAAAACTTAAGAATTTTAAGTTTTTCTTCAAAGAATAGGCGCGGCTCACCAGCTCTACTCTGATCGAGTAGCGGGAGACTTGCCACCTCCACATGTAGGTTTACACGCCTGTTCTTCCTGGATCCCTGAAAAGCGTGGCCTCATAAGATCTTATATTATGATCTTATGAGGACTTTCAGCTCTTATGAGCATTCACGATGGCTTCAGCCTCTTCATCAGCCACTCGAACCTGAAAAGCTCTTAAGTATGTCCTGCTTCGATCTGAACACTGGGAGCCTTTCTCGATGGTCTATCCTGGCTCTCACCCACCCATCTCTCCTCTCATGACCGTACACAGCTTGGGAAGCAGTTGAGACTTCCTGTACAGCTCTCTCGCAGGACTGAGTATGAACAGAGAAAGCGTCCACTTTGAGTGGAGTTTTCCTGAGATCCTCGAGCTCAGTCAAGGTCATCTTGCAGGTGAAAATAGGCTCGTAAATATTCTCTGATTCCCAGTTGATGAGATCCTCAGGTGAAGTGGCTTGCAGATTGACTTTAGGATTTTTATGGGGCCTTACTGTCGTATCACCAAAGTCTCTTCCTTCTCTGATCTTCTCTATCTGGCTCACAGCAAAAGCTCTCTGATGCTCATCCTCACTGCACAGGAATGAAGCCAGGATGTTCTCAGGATGTGCGTGGTAAGCTCCTCTTATCACTGCAGCAGAGATGATGTTCCTGACCTCGGTAGTCTGGTTCCTCAGCAGCCTCAGGCTTGAAAAAACTTGTGCAGGACCAAATTTGAGGTGGTGCTTCACTTTGATGTCGCAGTACATTTTGAAGTAGAAGTTAAGGCAGAACTTCACAAGGACCTCGAGCCTCCTGAACACCTCCCCCTTCGGTCCGTGCTCCCTCATCCACAAGAAGAAGATGGCCTGTGCAGTAGTGAGCCACCTGGATTGGTTCAGAGGTCTGCACTTGAGACCAGCCAACTGTGAACTGAGACTTCCAGACTTGATGGCTTTGATCAGAAGATAGCAGTTGTGCTGGTCTGTGGAGAGAGATTTGACTATCTCTACTGGCAGCTCTATGATATCTTCAGTTCCTTCCACTGGTTTGAAGTTGAAGTTGACCTCAAGTTCATTCACTTTCTCAAGAAGTTTTCCAATAGGCCCACTGAAGCCTGACCGGGGAGTTACAGGGCCGTCCAGCTTGATGATTAAGTGCCTCAGGGGGAGCTCGTTCACATGGAGCTGACAGATCATCCAGTGGCACTTGCGACCCAGCATCTTCTCCAATAGGGCGATGGCGCCTCCGGACCACCCTTGTTGGTGTTGGTAGAGTCTCCTCCAATCATTTACAAGGCTCTCGTCAGCTCCGTGATCCAGAAGCCACTCTTGCAGGCCCTGAGCGATCTTATGAGCAGGCTTTTCTCCTTCCTCAGGTTCCTCGGGAGTGAAATGGAAGAGGTACTTTCCTTGAGGCTCCACGTGATAATTGTAATGCTGTCATATTTCGTCATACTTCGTCATATTTCAACACCTTTGTGTTCCTATCCTGCTTGCCATCAAAGAATATCCCAGAGATCTTCTCCTCTGACCTCTGCGTGAGAGCTTAAACTGATGAGGCCATTACTCCTCCTTGGCCATCTATTGAGAAAATGTTGAACTTCACCTTCTGCGTCCAAATGGTTACAAAGATTCAAATGGAGTAGATTTTTTTCTTATGTATGTATGATTAAACCTGTGTAAGAGTTAAACAAAGTTACTGTGTCTAAATGGCAACAAATTATGACAAAGGGTTAAAAATATGAGGTTGTGTTCAATTGAATATTTGGTATTTCAACATAGAACAGAAAACCGCAATTTTGAACATGATAACGCGATTTTTGGGAAAAGTTGTAGAAAAGAAACCCCTCTTAGAATTAAATTTTACATAAAAATACATATTAGCCAGAGTGAAATTCCGACTCGAAAAGTATGATATGCCCTATTGGTCCATCGTGTCGTATTCACCGACATTTAATCCGAAAGACTTTAGCTCAGTTAATTCTGGAAAGAAGAACATCCACTACAGTATCTTTTTAGATATCGAGAAGACCGTCGAATCGGATCTCTTCTCTTTTGGCTAATATTAAGTTTCGTGGAGACAGGATTACGCTAGGTTAGGTGGTTGTTTTAGATTAGTTAGTTACTAGTGGAGCGACCCGGCGTTGCCGGGGTGGATGTTGAACGCTATATATATATAAAGGGTGATCCAGAGAAATGGGACCCAAAAGAAACCCCTGTAACTCTTAAAGTATAAGTCCTTTTATAAAATCATACGCATCATTCGAAAGAGGATAGTTACAAGTTTGTACAGGATTGTATAGGTTTTGACAATACAAGACAAGATAAGATACAAAACAAAATAAAAGTGTTAGTTAAAACTAACCCTTCAAGATGACTGCATGGACTGTGGAAGTGGAACAGCTGCGTTTCATAACTGAGCAATATTATGAGCATGGAAGAAGTGTAGTTTCAGCTCAAAGATCTTTCAAGACAAATTTTCAGATGTCAAAATCACCTTCTAAGAAAGTAATCCGTCGGTGTGTCAGAAATTTTTCCCTAACTGGCAGCATTGGAAAAAGAAAACCAACTGGAAGAGTGCGCACAGCAAGGATAGACGAGATCATTAACAGAACTCATGAAATTGTACAGGATAATCCTAACATAAGCATCAGACGTGCTTCTCAGCTGTTAGGAGTTGGATATGGAACAACAACACACGTATATTCAAGCAAAATTTAATGCTCTTTCCATATAAAATTCAAACAGTGCAACAACTAAACGATGGAGATTTCGCACGAAGACGACAATTCTGTCAATGGATCCAACAGAAGGTAAATGACACCACCAATTTTCTAGCAACTTTGATTATGTCAGACGAAGCCCATTTTCACTTGAATGGAACTGTAAACAAACAAAAATTGTCGTTTCTGGGCAACAGAAAATCCATTGAATATTACCGAAGTCCCGTTGCATAGTCAGCGTGTAACTGTTTGGTGTGGTCTTACTGCATCTCAGATCATAGGGCCGTACTTTTTCGAGGATTCCACCGGAAACACGGTCATGTAAATGGTGATCACTACGAAAAATGTTGACCGATTTCCTTATTCCTAAATTAAGAGATGTTTGTCTAGAAAACCATGGTTCCAACAAGACGGAGCTACCTGCCATACCACGAGGAACTGCATGGCAGTTTTGCGTCAAACGTTTCCAGGCGAGTTAATTTCAAGATTTGGAGACGTTGAATGGCCCGCAAGGTCTCCGGATTTTTCTCCCTTAGATTATTATCTCTGGGGATATTTAAAGAGTAGGGTCTACACAAATAACCCAACGACCTTGCAAGAATTGAAGGCCGCCATGCAAAAGTGATGCAGAACTTACAAGCGAGAACACTGGAATGCTTGGCAACTAATGGAGCACATTTGAAAGGAGTCATTTTAAAAAATAAATATTTCATAATAAACTGTAACTCTACTCTTTCGAATGATATATAGTTTTTATGAAAGGAATTAAATATTAAGAATATTTGGCTTTTTTTTATGGGTCCCATTTATCTGGATCACCCAGTATATATATATATATATATATATACAGGGTGGGCGGAAAGTAGCTCCCTATTTTGGATTGGTAAAAAAATACGTATATTATCCATTTATTTCAGAAGAAATAATATGAAAAGGTAGGCATACATGGTAGGTTTTCTGTAAAATTCAATGTGGGCTCCAACTCTTTCCACCAGCTTCTGGAGCCGCCCAGGAATGGCGTCCACTGACTTTAGCAGGAACTCCGGCGGGATGGAGGACATGACTTCCCGAATTCGGTCCTCCAGTTCTTCCAATGTCCTCGGTTTGGTGCGGTAGACTTCTTCCTTTACCCACCCCAAAAAAAGAAGTCGCACGGTGTCAAGTCGGGGCTCCTGGCTGGCCATTGATGTGGACCCGACGACCCATCCAACGCCCAGGGAAGTGGGCATCCAGCCACTCACGGACAACAAGAGCGAAGTGCGGAGGGGCGCCATCTTGCATAAATATCAGATCGTCGATGTTCTCCCATGTGCTGACAACCGGCCAGACCTCGTTTCGCAACATAGCAAGGTACCGCTCAGCATTCATGGTGTTGCGCAGAAGGAACGGGCCCACAACCTGATCTGAGGTCATACCACACCACACCGTTACACTGAACCGATTCTGCCGTTTTTCAGCGGTAACCATGGATCCTCTCCTGCCAGTAGTGGCAATTGTGGCGGTTGACAAAGCCTCCGACGTGGAACACCGCCTCGTCGCTCCAGAGGATGTTGCGGAAGAGATGGGGCCAGTCTTCATGCCAAGCCAGCATGATTTCCCCGAACTCCATGCGAATGTCGCAGTCCTCGTCCGAGAGAGATTGGCAGTAATGCGGCTTCCACGCACGCCAGTTCAGCTCCTTCTTCAGCACAGTTCGCACTGAGTAGCGGGAGAGTCCACTTTCCCGAGCTGCCTGGCGAGTTGACTTTCGTGGACTCCGTGCGAACATTTCCTGAACTGCCTGCACCGTCTCCTGGGCCGTGGATGTCGAAGGGCGACCACATCTTCGAACATCTGCCACAGACCCCGTGGTCATGAGCTTCGAGTGGCAGTTCTTGATTGTTTTCGGGTCCACTTGGGCACGTGGTCCGTGAATGGCCCGCCACCATCTTTGAACTCGAACGACAGATTGCCAAACTTCGTACCGTGCCGCCAACTGGGCACGCTCCTGCAGTGTTAAACGCTCAGCCATGTTACCCTTCAATCTGAAATGAAAAAAAAAAAATGAACGTTACAATTGTACCACTTTAGAGAACACAAAGAGAACACTTTAGAGAAAAAAAGATTACCGTTACAATTGTACAACTTTAGAGAACACACCATAACAATATAACAATACAATCACAATTTATACATAATTTATATGTAATTTAAATTAGGGAGCTACTTTCCGCCCACCCTGTACAGTATATATGCCCGGTTAGGTAAACTGAATGCCCGGTTAGGTTAATTGAATGCCCAGTTAGGTCAACTGAATGCCTGGTTAGGTTAATTAAATGGCCGGTTAGGTCAACTGAATGCACGATTAGATTAATTGAATGCCCGGGTACGTTAATTGAATGCCCGGTTAGGTTAATTGTACACTCTTGACGATTGGTTAGGTTAAGTCATGATATTTTCGTTAAAGCCAATGAAAATATCACGACTTAACCTAACCAATCGTCAAGGGCGTACAGATGACCTGACCTGACATTCAATGAACCTAACCGGGTATTCAATAATTTTACCATAGGTTTCGTAATGATCTTGATGACGTCATTTAATGTTTTAAAATTAATTATTTAATTTATTAACACCCACGTGCACAACCTCGGGACCTAATCAATATGTGTGTGATGTTTCATGTTTGTAACTGCTTCCATTTTGGAGTTATGGCTGATGGCTGGAACACACACACACACACACACACACGTCTTTTTATTATTATTATTATTATAGATAAACAATAGACTGGTACAAATTTATAACCGAAAGACTTCCGAAAATCAACAATTTTTGATAAAGAAAAGGGGAAAATTGGTTTTGTAGGCCTAGGGGTCCGAAATTTTCATAAAATGGAAAATAATTGCTATTTTCCTACTTACAGCGACAGGCATAATGATATTAGGATACCTAATAGAAATTTTGTAATATTTTAAAGTGGGGAAAATAAATAATTTCTAAAAATGATCTTCAACTATAAAAGCGCATCTAATCAGATAACTTAATTAACGTATTTCTATGACAACTAAAAAATAGAATGATAAATCAATATCCTATCAAATTGTTTGTGTATACGTAAAATTATTTGTACAAAAGCCACAGTAATAAAACGCACAAAAGTCACGGTAAATAATTTCGAGTGTGGCTCGTTTGACTTTAAACTCGTGTTTATTAACTGCCCGTTTTAATTATGTAATTTTTTGTATTGAATCGATAAAGAAATCTTTTGTGAATCGAAATATGTTAAAATTATAACAAATATCAAAATATTTTGTATAAAAATCATTGAATTTTAAAAATGCATGTTTGTTTTTAGTTTTTTGCAAAAAGTTCTTTATGAATTTTAAAAATATATACTTTCTTAAATTGAATCGATAAATAAATCTTTTGTGAATCGAATGATATTAAATGTTTAGTAAATATTGACTTATTTTGTGCGAAAATTATGATTAAAAATGAAAAATTTAAAAAATGCGTGTACAGGCATGGGAAGAACTGTACCCCTAAAAGGGGGGAAGGAGTTATGTTGGGGAATTTTTTTTAGCGTGGGCACTGCACAATAAAAAGACGCATCGAATGGTGAAAACGGCATTGTTCTACACCAATTGTAGCGACCTCTAGGTGTGCGCAAAAACTGTTATATATATATATATAAGGCTTCATTTCTGAAATAGTATATTAGACTAGCAAAAGGTCGGCGCTACGCGCCGATTTTGCTAGATCTGCGGTGCTTCTGCTGAATTGTGGGCCAACGGCGTATTTTATTTTGAATATCAGTAGCCCTTTATCTGGATATCATTCCTATTCCTCTCACCTTGGGCCTCAGTAATTGGGGTGCCTGCGGCCTTCCAGTTACTGGCAAACCAATTATTCATTCAATAAAACTACAGAAAAGAACGCAGCCATGAAAATCTAAAGCTTCACAAATCTTAATACAATGAGCTCGGATTTGAAGCCTAAGATTTTCATTACTGCGTTCATTTCTATAGTTTTATTGACCAAATAACTGAACCGACAGTAATTGGGGGCCCTGCGGCCCGCCAAATCATAGTTTTCATTGTTTCGAGTGCATCAATAATATTGTTATAGTGTTCCATTAGTTGTGATAAGCATGATCTTCCAGACCGGAATCGATATTGGTTATCATTTTGTTTTTCTGAGTTCCCCATTAACCCCACCCCTCCCCATTACCCACCCCCTCTCCCCCAATACCCCTCCCCCACCACTCTCCCCCATTTACCCCACCAATTTTTTTTCTGAGTTTCCCCATTAACCCCACCCCCTCCCCATTACCCTACCCCTCTCCCCCAATACCCCCTCCCCAACCCTCTCCCCCATTTACCCCCACCCTTCCTCCATTACCCCAAGGGGGGAAGGGGGCTGGCACCTTGCAAAGGATTTACTTTAATTTTTTTTTGGTCACATATATATACACCGCATCTATTTTTCTGAGTTTCCCCATTAACCCCATCCCTCCCCCATTACCCCACCCCTCCCCCATTTTGTGCCAAAATTATGATTAAAAATGAAGAAATGGGAAGAACTGTACCCCTAAAAAGGGGGGGCAGGATTTATGTTCGGGAATTTTTTTTTTAGCATGGGCACTGCACAATAAAAAGACGCATCGAATGGTGAAAACCGCATTGTTCTACACCAATTGTAGCGACCTGTAGGTGTGCGCAAAAAAACTGTTACATATATATATATATATATAAGGCTTCATTCCTGAAATAGTATATTAGATTTCCCACGTAACCAATTTTAGCCATTCACGATCTTTGTTTCGACTTTGTCAAAAAACAATGATCTTCGCGAAACTTAATACAGTATTTACCTTCTTTTTTTTAATTTGGGGATGCAATTCATTGGTTTTTTTTATTTATTTATACCAATATGCATCAAATTATTAAAAAAAAAGAAATTACGATTACATAATTCTGAAAAAAAAAACTTCCAAAAGAGAATTTTCAAAAAGAAAAAGAAAAGTTGGGAAAAAATTTAGGTCAAGAAATTATTTCAGAATACCAAAATTCGTCCCCGGGAAACTTTAAAAAAAAAATCAATGATTTGATTCGATTGAAAAGTAATGAAAAATAAGTGAAATTCAAAAGGAGATCAAATGAAGTTGTGTAGAACCCAAAAAAGAAGGTTATATATATATATATATATATTATATATTGTATATAAACCTTTTCATTTTCATATATATATATATATATATATATTGATTATCATGCATGAATCCACACGATTTTTCAAGATGGAAAAATCGCCCCACCAGGGTTCGAACCCACCACGTCTTGAATAGAAGGTGAAATCCTATAAAAGCCTTTACAGCCTTCACTTACGACAGAAACACTTATCCCGCCCTTCTCGGTTCGATGGTACTAAGGTTAGATTAGGTTAAATTAGGTTTGGTCAATTAGTTATTTAAAGATATGGATTTAAAACTATCGGTACCTCGCTTATGCGGAGATGCGCACGTGTGTGTGTGTGTGTGTAAGAAATTCAGAGGTAAAAAAATAAGATGTATGAGAAATGCAGCAAATGATATTTAAGACGCAGGAAATTAAATAAAATTTACTGAATTAAAACAAATAAAATATAAAAAAAGAAAAGTTCTTCCTTTTACCATAAAAGAAAATTATTTCTTTCAATTCGTTGTTAATCGCAAGAAAAGTCGAATCGAAAAGGTGAGTTGGTAAAGGAAACTAAAAAAAAAAACTCTTAATGAAAATCAATGTCCAATTTTCAAAAAGAGGCATCAACTTTAGAGGAAAGTTGCCAAGAAGTAAATAATGAGTAAATACAGTAGTCGATTGCTTTAACTTATTTTTTGAATAGGACTCACTCGTTCAGGAAATGGTATACAAATTACTGTATATGCAAATACGCATTGAAAATCGTACGTACCTGGTTGAACTTGGTTTTTGCTTTTGTCTGAATTGTTCATTCTGATGAAGGTCAAGCTCGTTACCCCACCTTCGACCTAAAGTTTAACTCGGAATCCAAACCACGACCCGCCAAGGAAGTCTTAAATCGTAAAGTCCTAGGCCGTACTCCATCGTACGACCTCCCGATTAGCAGCCCAGCGTCTTAACCACTCGGCTACTCGGTATAATGTTTCAGTAAACACACCTTTTTTAAGTTTAATTGCGAGAATGGGATTTTTGATTTAAAAAAGGTAAAATTTACAGTACTGTGTACTGTACAGTGGATTCAAAATGCCCTGTCATGAAACTCTCTTTCTTAACAACAGAACTTTTTGGTCCAATTACACATGGGCTGTAAATATATATATATATATATATATATATATATATATATATATATATATATATATATGAACAACATATTAACATGAAAGAACAGTTAATTACAGATTTTAAACCGCCGCGCACTAAAAGGGCGAAGTCCACCACCTGAACCAAATGATACAGAGAAAGATAATTTACAGTAAAGCACAGTCCAAGATGGCTAATTAACTTGAATGACAAACCAAAATTTAAGAGTAGAAGGACTCTGTGTGTGTGTGCGTGTGTGTGTGTACGTAGAACCGGGCATAAGTGAGGTTGAGTGTGTGATAATTCACAGATGTAGTGGGCTAAAATTTTTTGTGAGATAACACTTTTGATACCTCGGAACATTTAAAAAAAACAATCATGAAAATATCTACAAATATTTTTATTGTTGGAAAAAATATTTGTTGGTCCTGATTAGGTTAGGTCAGGCTAGGTTAGATTAGTTAAGATATGGTTAGGTTACGTTAGGTTAAGGTAGTTTAGTGAGTACCTCACTATTAATGACTTAACAGAAAACAGTCTTCGAAACCTCAATTGTGTCTGGAACACTTATCACGCACTTCTCGCTTCGATGACACTGAGGTTAGGTTAGGTTAAATTAGATTTGGTTAATTAATTTTTAGATATATGGATTTAAAAAGTCCATATCTCGCTCATACGGAGATGCGCACACGCACACACACACACACACACACACACACACACGCGTGTGTGTGTGTGTGTGTGTGATTTCTTTCCTGATACGTCTGCAAAGATTTGTGAAATTAAATTAGAGTGTGAATGCAATTTCTAAAAGGAGATTTTAAATATTTAATTTGCATTATCCAGAAGTGAATGCATCCGTTGAGAAAGGAATTTAGCAATAGAAAGGGACGCCGACGCAGATAATAGCGAATATGCCCAGATCGAAGGTCGTTTGGACGTTGTTTATTCGTTTGCCATTCGTGAATAGGTGTAGAAACACTCCGAACAAACAAATGGTCGGCTTAACTCAGTGGTTATATGATATCGGACTCCTTCCTTCATGCGAGGATCCCGGGGTTGATTCACGGAAATAGCATGAATCCGCAGCTGAAAAAATTCTCAAACTTGTTTCAGAGTGTCATCAGTGCCCCTTAAATAGGTATAACATATTCCGGTCGAAGAATCCAACACCATGCAGGGATAGTATATAGTGCATAGCATAGCCGGATTTACTATGAGGCAAATGACGCAGCTGCCTCAGGGCCTCCACACTTTAGGGGCCCCTACAAATTATAATATTTTTATTATAAAATGCTTATTAAGACTATTAAATGCAAACAATTAGGCAAAAGTAAGTTGCCCGTATTCAGCCTGGTTACATTCACTAATATAGCTTGATTAACTAGAAACAGTTCATATTTGGAAAACATTTTGGTAATAATTTTTTTTTTTTACATAAATGTTACTTTTAATTCTCTATTTGCTTCTGAGAATTACTGTTTAGACTATAGTGGGGCCCCCACAGTCTGAGCTCCTCAGGGTCTCAACAGAACTACAGTAAATCTGGCACTGGGTTCATATAAAATTCTTTGAGGAATAAATGATTGGCTGAAGAAGCTTATTTGTAAAGATCTCAAAAAAAACACAAACTTGCGCGAGTTAGCACTTAAGAGTGCTGTTGTAAGGGTGATCCAGAGAAATGGGACCCAAAAGAAACCCCTGTAACTCTTAAAGTATAAGTCCTTTTATAAAATCATACGCATCATTCGAAAGAGGATAGTTACAAGTTTGTACAGGATTGTATAGGTTTTGACAATACAAGACAAGATAAGATACAAAACAAAATAAAAGTGTTAGTTAAAACTAACCCTTCAAGATGACTGCATGGACTGTGGAACAGCTGCGTTTCATAACTGAGCAATATTATGAGCATGGAAGAAGTGTAGTTTCAGCTCAAAGATCTTTCAAGACAAATTTTCAGATGTCAAAATCACCTTCTAAGAGCTGAAACTACACTTCTTCCATGCTCATAATATTGCTCAGTTATGAAACGCAGCTGTTCCACAGTCCATGCAGTGATCTTGAAGGGTTAGTTTTAACTAACACTTTTATTTTGTTTTGTATCTTATCTTGTCTTGTATTGTCAAAACCTATACAATCCTGTACAAACTTGTAACTATCCTCTTTCGAATGATGCGTATGATTTTATAAAAGGACTTATACTTTAAGAGTTACAGGGGTTTCTTTTGGGTCCCATTTCTCTGGATCACCCTACATTCTTTTCCTTTCATTAGATTTATCTTATCGTACACGTTCACTACTACCATTTTTGCCATTTTATTATTAACTATCTAAAATGTGCTGATTTCATTAATCACTTTTAATTTCATAATTTTCCTAAATTATTTCTTTTTATTAAACATTATTTATTTTCTACTAAATACACAATTGATCATTTTATTTACAATTGTGTAAAATAATCAAACACTACTTTTGTAAAGTTTTACCTTTTGTTTATTATTATTATTTATTATTATTATTATTATTATTATTACTACTTGCCATTTTCATTCTTTTCTGTAAAAAATAAATTGTATCCGATTAAAAAGCTTCCATGCTTTCAACCGTATATTTAGATTAGAATACTGTGAATATATTAATATCATACCAGAGAGATAAATTGTACATAAAAGTATTGAAAAATATTGTGAAATTTTATGTAACTTTTTTTTTTTTTTTTACTAAAGGTTTTGTTTGTTGTTTACTTGAATAAATATATAGAAAGGTAAATTCATTTACATCATCCGCGTGAGTTTCCCGTTTCATGATATATTGAACGAGTCACAACTAGAGAAAATAAATTGGTCACAACTATTCCATGCATGGTTAGCTATTTACCAAGCAAGCCACGCGAGTGGTTAATTCAATCATGCCATTATTCCATTATCCATACTTATTTCTCTATTAACAAACTTTAACGGAATATCGCATGGTAGAATTAATTAACCATTTGGTTTCGTTGGCAAATTTGGCGCTTAACAAAGAGTTTTCATAAAAGCTTAAAACTTTATTCATAAATTTGATTATTTCCTTCCAAAATTAATTTCGGATCTAATATCTGGCAATTTGGATACCTTTGAAGGAAACTTTACTAACAAAGAAACGGTAGATAACTTAACGAAAAACCGGAAATTCGATTTATTTCGTAGTTTAGAAATTTTCCTCTTTCTAACGCTTGAAAATATGAATAATACTCAAGGGTCTTTAGATGAGAAGATACGAGAGTCGTAGACACAAAAAAAACTATAATACATAATCCATTAATCCATATCAAAGTGTCCTCCGGCTGCACGGTACGTAATCAACCCAATATTTCATCGACAAGTGTTCTGTGGGTCGCGTTTAGTTAGCGTGGGTTAGGTTGGGTTAAGTCTCAAAGATAAAATGAGTGTGTGTATATATATATATAATAATAATAATAACTGGAATCGTGATAAAACTAGAAGTGTACCGAACATTCGACTAAAATTCTGCGTTTGGATTGTTCGTCCACATTAGCCGAACGGTTCGCTTTGGCTGAATACATCTTTGTCAATCAGATTGAAATTTAGGCTAACGTCTCTATTTTTTCAATTAAAACAACTATACGACCTTTAAAACAAATACAAAAGAACGAAACTAAATAAGAAAAATACAAAAATTGAATTATTCTTCACCAAAATTCAAAAACAAAACGAATTTTATTTCAGAATCAACGAATTGTTTTCCGTAAACAAATAAATAAATAAATAAATAAATAATATTCTGAAAAAGTCTCATTTAATATTAACATTTATAAAAATTTATTTTAAAATATTGTGAATAAAAATTTTATTGACGAGTTGCTGCTGAAATGAACTTCTCTAACAGTTATAAAATATTGCCAGCTTCGCTGAATATTCTGTCATTAATTAACAGGGAGGATGCGCATTCACTTTTCATTTTTTTTTTTGTCTTTTCAATTTTATTTTTTTTTTAATCTTTTACATTTACACTTTCTGATATGTGTTTTTCTTCTTGTGATTGCCGCGTTCTACATTTTTTGTAACAATTTCTTCGTAACAGTTCTGCATAGGAACATAGCTTTCTCGCAATACAATTTTTTCTTATGCAGGAAGGAGGGGTGTTGTAACCATGGAGTTTGCAGGCAGAGATCTTTTATAAAATAAGTGAAGGAATGTTATTTTTAAGATTTCGTGGTGTACATCTCTGAACGCAGTGTGGTTTGGTTTTTAAACATTCATGAACGAATAAATCCAATCCGAAGTGTTTCAGATTGTTTAAAGTTGTTCTATCTTAGTTCGGATTCTCAGAGAAGTAATAAAGACAAACCACGTGGGGACAGAGGTTTATCACCGAGACCCGACCCCAGCGAGAAGGGTAATCCAACGGATTTGGATGTACGTGCAAATGGGTGGGTTCCTCTTTCGCTGGGTCGAAAATTTGAGTTTCTCTTTCACATGAGGGTGTGACTTTTGTAAGGCAGATTCGAAGACGCTGCTAAAGTTGAACCACGAGGGGGTCATAAACTTAAGACTTCGAATCTGTTAACGGTATTTAAATGTATTTTTGGGAAGAAGGAGGGGTTTATACTCGGAAATCAGGTCCCGCTCCAATCAGGGGGCCCAGGATCCTGGGAAACGTAGTAAAGACGCCTTCTTTCCCTCTTGTATGGGTAATAGCCTTCTGGGGGGACGGTCTTAGAAAAAACAAAGGGTTTGATAGGCTTTCAGAACATTGGAAGGCGGGGTCCTTCAAAATTGTAAAGTAAATTCGAAAATTGTTAAGTTAGTTGTAGTCGTTCCTCCTTGAAGTTAACTGTGGTTAAACAAACCCCCTGTAGACTTGTGGCGTAATAAACTTTAAAACGGAAAGTATACCATGTCATTAGCTTACGCGGAAATCGGTGCGTAAGAAAGGTTATTGTTAACGACCTTAACCGATAATTTGATTGTATCTTAATTAATGTTAACCAACGGACCAAGAGTTTTGTGAACTTTCCATTAATTTAATTTGGCTCCAAGTAAATGCTAAACGGGGTACGTCTGGGCCCCTAGTTCCTGAATCCGTCAATTTGGGTTCAGAAGAAAGTCCCGTTAGTTGATATACTGTAGCGTTGAAAATTTTGAGCGGGCCGTAAATCTACGGTCCGTACGCAGCACAAGTGAGCGTAATTTTGTCTTCCGCAGTAGTAAGTAAATTAATTCTTTGAATATCTGGGTCGAATTCCGACCACTTCATTTCTTGTTATTTATTTTTGTTGCACTAAAATATAAAGCCCCTCGATATATAAACTATTAAATTCACATAACTGTGACCTTTGTCTTTGACGTTAAGATTGGATTGTATTGTCTGGAAATTTATAGATTTACTTCAGAATAAACTATTAAATTCATATAACTGTGACCTTTGTCTTTGACGTTAAGATTGGATTGTATTGTATGGAAATTTATAGATTTACTTCAGAATAAACTATTATATATAACTGTGATGTAGATTGGATTGTTGTATGGAAATTTATAGATTTACTTCAGAATAAACTATTAAATGCATGTACTGTGTCGAGTAACATTTAATAAAATTTATAAGAGGGCGTGTGTTGTTATAAAACCTTGTGATAGACCCTCTTGTTAGCTGGGGAAAATTAACGTTCAAAGTAGGCTTGTGGAAAGCCGAAGGAACCTAGCCTATCAATTTAAAGGGCCATCCGTTTGGGTAGGCCGAGTCATCCTGGACGAAAATAAGAGATAAAATCACCGGGTACGCCCAACTTAAAGGGTGCCCGTGAAGTGAATTAACGTAATAGAATGGGTGTCCAGTACCATAAATAAATATACGGGTTGGGCACTACATCAATGGTGTCAGAAGTGGGATACTATTGCAAGGTATTTATCGCAAGTGTAACTTGTTAAAATAAATTTTCGTGACAGTAAAGCACGAACGTAGAAAGTATTTGCAACAGTAATTCGGTAAAATAATTGGAACAGTAAAAAGTGTCGCTAACAGTGATTACAGTTTTAAAGGTTTTGAAATAAAAATAAACAAAATTCGCGATGTCGGTAAAGAGCGTGGAAATAACGAATGAAGAAAGCAAGTGACATGAGTGATACCGAACCAACGAACTTAAACGAAATAAGTACAGAAAGTTTGGAAAATTTAAAAAGGATAAATTTGGCCAACAGTAATCGGTTACTAAAGGAATGCAAGGAATTAGGGAAGAAATAAATCGAAGAAGGTCGAAACTGGAAGACCTTGTAATGATTATTCCGCGATGGGAGTATTTGGACAACCGAAGGTCGGGGGTTCGTCCCCGAAGAATCTCTCTAGTTCCTCCCGTTACAGAAGAACTTTCGAGGCAGAAAGGATTGGGTGGAGACCAGAGAACCCAGAAGACATCCCAAAGAATCCTTGCAGAAGTGCACACACCACAAGAGACGAGAAACACCGCACCGACGAAGACCGGCAGAAGAATATAAAAACCGTCGTACAGGTATTAAAGAGTACTAGCTTACCTTTGCAACGTGAACAGGCAGTAAGGGGTCCTGAGCAAACGACTTTTGGACACACCTTGGAAGGAAGTTCGCCGAAGTTTATGGGCGAACGGGCACAAGAGAACCCAGGAACCAGCCCAAACGCCGTCAGGAAGGAACAAGGTGAGACAGTCAACCCAATTGCCACAGGAACATTAAGTGCAGGTAATGCCTTGGTTCAGGCTAATCCCACAAGGAGACATATTAAAGTGGGCATACCTAAGGACGCGTTGAAGACCGTTATGCCGGAGTATGCTTGTAATTGCATCAAAGGAACATCCTTTCGGGACTATTGGATGGAATCAACCCAGTTTTCGGTAAACAACCCAAGCTTAGGACTGAGAGATGAAGAGGTCCTAAGAGAAGAAACGCCACATGACAGAAGCCGAAGACTGCAGAAACTGCAAAATCCTCCCACATCCTGGGACTACAACTCACAACATTCAGAAGAAAGAACAGCCACAAAGGAGGACAACATCAAGGATGTGGAGGTGAACGACGGAGACAAGTCCAGCAAGAGAGGAGAGCCCAGAAGGAAGAACTGTGACACTGGTCACAGGAGGAATAACACAACTCAAGAATGTGACTACAACCCCATGAGAAACCAGAAGAGAAAACAAACCAAGTCAAATGAAGACAGAGACTCCAAAGAGGAAACAATGGAAGAAAGTGGCCGGAGCCAGTGCAAGATTTGTCAGCAAATGCGAAATTGGGAAGAGGCGTGCCCTCGAGCAAACCTTCGACAGGATTGGAAGGAGAAGCCTCCCGAATAGCTTCAGAGGAAGTAGCGGCGAGTCCGTCGGCTAGGACTGATCACCCTACCAGTACTCGTCGCTCAACAAGCTTCCACCGCGCTGAGCGATGGTGGAGCTTCCGTCACATTGACATAAGCTATGCACAAGAACATCGGGAGCCTTCTTTGGACAGTGGCCAACTTCTCAGTACACAGTTGCACCGGCCCCGCCCATTCATGTAAAGGGTAGAAGTAAGTTTGACTATGGGAAGGGGGGTTGAAGAATTCTTTTGTGTCTGTATAATTCCAGAGGCTCAGCAAGACTTGACTATAGGCGTATTGTTTCGGAGGATATGAAGACGAAACAAAGGTACGAAGCCCAGGTGACCACCGGAAGAGGACAGTCACTGAATGAAACAGTAACCATCCAAGTAAAGGGAGTAGACAGTAAAGTGCGAGGGTGACTCTGGTAGAGGCAATCCCGCACGAAAAACTAAAGGTGGCCGCCGTGATTCTGACGAGGGAAGTCAGAGACCCGGGGACGTAGTTCCCTGGACGTCTATTCTCCGCTGCACGGGATGTGCAGTGAAGCTCGGGGAAACTTAAAAATGTTACCGAGCAGGATCCCACAGAGGAAGATGAGGTTACTGATGATCAATCAGGATGACGAAGAATACCTTGGCGAAAAAAAGACGTCGTGGGCATAGTGACGGAGGCAGAGCTAATTGGGAGGGTAGTCGACGCTCACCCCAAATTGGAACGAATGTCACGGTGAAAGGAAGTCAAGCATCGAAGAAGGACTTCGAAGAACGAGTGACACGCCAAGTCCCATGTCCTTGGTTGGAAATCTTTTCCGACAAAGAAAGGAAAATCGTCGAAGAGTGGCTAAGGGATTATTCAGATGTCTTCTTACTGGGTGGCGAGCCATTGGGTTATAATAACCTGATGCCAATGAAGTTGGAAACCCAGGACCATCCTCCCATCTTTAGGCGACCCTACAGGTACCTATTACACACGAGGAGGAGGTAAAGCGACAAATAGCAGAAATGCTGGATCAAGGAGTGATACAGCATAGCCGTTCCCCTGGTCGTTTCCATTGGTAATCGTGAAAAATGGGGATATGGTTCCCCTGGACGTCTATTCTCCGCTGCATGGGATATGCGGTGAGGCTCGAGGATACTTGGAGAAGTTGTCGAGCAGATCCCCAAAGGGAAGTTAAAGGAAAAGGGAATAGACGAAGAAGAAAATTTGGGGTATGGTTTCCCCTGGACGTCTACTCTACGCTGCAATGAATGTGCAGTGAGGCTCAGCGTGGTTTGCAAGTATCACAGAGCGGGAAATCTCAACGGGAAGTTAACCCTTTCCAAGGAGGCGGTAAAGTATCTTGAGAAATAAAGGTGACGACTGAAGAGTATTACCTTGAAGATAAGATGACATCGGCATGGTGGTTGAGGCAACGAGAACGGGGAGGTTCGTCGGAACAGCCGTTTGATTCCTCGCCCGAAAAGAAAAATGGAACAAGTGTCACGGTGAGAAAGAGCCAAATTTCCACAAGTGACTAAGAAGAGATTGAAAACACCTCAAGACGCATGTTCACCGATGTCCGTCGCTCTCAAAGGGAAGAAGACCGACGAGGGAAAGAAAAGATTAACTACTACCGTCACCGGTAGAGTACCAGGACCACGTGATCACTAGGAACGAAGAGTGACCACAGGAGTCCAAAGGGGAAGCGATTGAAGAAAAGAAGCGTAGGGCCCTGAGGCTTTGTGTAGACTATAGACCTTGGGACGTCAATGGCAGCAAGGACAAATATTAAGTACCCATCATTGAGGAAACCTTGGCCAAGTTGCACGGGACTCATTACTTCTCGAGCAGGGATTTACGCTCGGGATATTGGCAGTTGGCCATTCACGACGATAGCATCTCGAAAACTGCCTTCCCCACGGGAAGCGGTCATTTCGAGTTCAGGGTGGTCCCGTTTGGATTGTCCAATAGTCCACCAGTGTTCCAAAGAGTAATGAATTTTATTTTGCCGAAGCAACTGGACAAGGAAGTACAGATTTACTTAGATGACCTCATTGTCCTTGGAAGGTCTTTAGAAGGACATGACGAGAGGGTACGACGAGCCTTGGATAGCCTACGCACCGCCAACTTAAAGGTAAAGTTGGAAAAATGTCAGTTATTACAGTCCCAGGTGGGGTAATTAGGCCATGTGGTCACCAGGAACGGGGTGAAGCCACAACAATCCAAAGAAGAGGCCAACCAACAAAAGGAATTGAAGCAATGTTATATTTGGGCAGAGAGTCATCGTCCGTTCGACCATAAGCCGTTGAAGTGGCTTCTGAGGGAAGGACACCGAGAGCCCAATGGAAGACTAGAGCGTTCGGTTATGACATTGCAAGACTACGACGTTCTCATCGAGTACGTGAAAGGCAAACTCAACAGAGTGGCCGATTGGTTGTCCCGCCCGCCTGGAGTGACGAAGGAGTTTGTGAACGCAATATCCGAAAAAGCGATCATTGATCGCAAGGTAATCGGCAAACAACAGCAGAAGGACGTTGAAATAGCGGCAATTCGAGCAGCCATCGAAGAAGGAAGGCTTTCAGCTGGTCCGTAACCAAGCCCATCCAGCCGTCGAGAGTCAAACTAGTGAGGAACCTGCTGGTTTACATCGATGCGAACGGAAGAGAGGTCATCGTAGTTCCTAAAAAGTTGAGAGAGCAGCTCATTTGGAAAGCCCACACTGACGTCGGGAGCATTCATCCGGGAGCTGCCGGGACTACAGAAATCCTACGGGACCTTTATTTTGGCCAGGTATGGTTCAACAGGTACGGCAGGTAGTCCAAGCGTGCGACACGTGCGCGCGGAACAACAGACGCGGAAAGTGACTGTGGAAACAATGCCTTGTGTGCGAGGCCACAGTCCTTGGGAACTTCTGCACGTGGACTTAGTTGGTCCCCTTCCTCCGACCGTGGAAGGCAGCCATTATATCCTCACGTGTGTGGATAGTTTCAGCAAATTCACCATACTGGCAGCAATAAAGGACAAGACGGCCCGGGAGGTGGCGGACAAGTCCATCGTTTGATACTGTGCAAACTGGGTGCCCCTTCAGCAGTAGTATCCGACCAAGGCAAGGAGTTCTGGAACTCTACCTTGCAGGAGCTCTTCAGGGTTTGGGAAGTACGACACCAACGGACCGCCGCATATCATCCCCAAAGCAACGGGAAGATCGAACGTCTGAATAAAGAGTTATGCATCAAACTCCGCATACTTTGTGAAGAAACTGGACGAGACTGGGATAAAATCCTCGACACCGTGGAATTGTCCTTGAACATCCGAGTGCACCGAGCCACGGGACATTCTCCATTCTTCTTGATGTACGGGCGAACCCCCAACGTACCTTCAAAGCTATTTCGCATGCCACAGGAGGCATGCGTGAGCCCGTACAACCCAGAGGAATACGCCGAAGACCGAAAGAGGAGTCTGAGCGAAATATACCGCCGAGTGGAAGAGTTCATGCGGAGATACGAGAAAGCTAACGGAATCAAGGAATTGAAGCCGTTCGAAGAGAAGGCGCCCCATGGCTTGGTGTACATTGATTACCCACGACCGGGTAGAGGCAAGTTGGAGCCCCGGTACGAGGGTCCATACATCATCATCGAACAGAAGACTCCAGTCACTTATCTCCTACGTCACATGATCACTGGACATCAGATAGTGATCCATCGAGACCGCATCCGCCGCAGCATCGAGGCCCCATGGGACGTCGAGCGACAAGGCGGGGCTGACGGCGCAGGGGATGCGATGGGGGAAGGGCCACCGCCCCTCCTCTCTGGAGTTCCGCCCTCGACACCGGAGAAACATCCACAAGGGGAAGTGAACCGGAGTGCGCTTCTTGCCCGCTGGCAGGACCGAGTGGCGGAAGGGGATCCGCCGGGCGCCTCCGAGCTACTTCCTCCCCGAGAGCTTCGCCCAGGGAACGGAGGAACATCGACCCGTGGAGGTGAACCGGAGTGCACCTCCTGCCCCCTGGCAGGACCGAGTGGCGAGCAGGAGCCGCCAGGTGCTTCCGAACTACCTCCTCGCGGGGACCTTATGGGAATAGGGTCCCCCGGAGAAAGCAGACAGGCTGCTTTCCCAGGGCCACCGTTTGAGCGTCTGTATGCTCTTAGGCCCCGACCTCGAGTACACTACGAGGAACCCGAGGATGACTAAAACTAAATGTGTCAGTGTTGGTGTCCCAATAAAGGGGACAAATAAAATCTATCAGTGATAGTGTCCCAATAAAGGGGACAAGTAAATGGAAAATTTTGTGAGTAAAGTGATAATACCCGACCCTAGTTAAGAAAGTTTGCATCGGAGTGCAAAATTAAAGGAGGGGAGGGATGTCGTAACCATGAAGTTTGCAGGCAGAGATCTTTTATAAAATAAGTGAAGGAATGTTATTTTTAAGATTTCGTGGTGTACATCTCTGAACGCAGTGTGGTTTGGTTTTTAAACATTCATGAACGAATAAATCCGAAGTGTTTCAGATTGTTTAAAGTTGTTCTATCTTAGTTCGGATTCTCAGAGAAGTAATAAAGACAAACCACGTGGGGACAGAGGTTTATCACCGAGACCCGACCCCAGCGAGAAGGGTAATCCAACGGATTTGGATGTACGTGCAAATGGGTGGGTTCCTCTTTCGCTGGGTCGAAAATTTGAGTTTCTCTTTCACATGAGGGTGTGACTTTTGTAAGGCAGATTCGAAGACGCTGCTAAAGTTGAACCACGAGGGGGTCATAAACTTAAGACTTCGAATCTGTTAACGGTATTTAAATGTATTTTTGGGAAGAAGGAGGGGTTTATACTCGGAAATCAGGTCCCGCTCCAATCAGGGGGCCCAGGATCCTGGGAAACGTAGTAAAGACGCCTTCTTTCCCTCTTGTATGGGTAATAGCCTTCTGGGGGGACGGTCTTAGAAAAAACAAAGGGTTTGATAGGCTTTCAGAACATTGGAAGGCGGGGTCCTTCAAAATTGTAAAGTAAATTCGAAAATTGTTAAGTTAGTTGTAGTCGTTCCTCCTTGAAGTTAACTGTGGTTAAACAAACCCCCTGTAGACTTGTGGCGTAATAAACTTTAAAACGGAAAGTATACCATGTCATTAGCTTACGCGGAAATCGGTGCGTAAGAAAGGTTATTGTTAACGACCTTAACCGATAATTTGATTGTATCTTAATTAATGTTAACCAACGGACCAAGAGTTTTGTGAACTTTCCATTAATTTAATTTGGCTCCAAGTAAATGCTAAACGGGGTACGTCTGGGCCCCTAGTTCCTGAATCCGTCAATTTGGGTTCAGAAGAAAGTCCCGTTAGTTGATATACTGTAGCGTTGAAAATTTTGAGCGGGCCGTAAATCTACGGTCCGTACGCAGCACAAGTGAGCGTAATTTTGTCTTCCGCAGTAGTAAGTAAATTAATTCTTTGAATATCTGGGTCGAATTCCGACCACTTCATTTCTTGTTATTTATTTTTGTTGCACTAAAATATAAAGCCCCTCGATATATAAACTATTAAATTCACATAACTGTGACCTTTGTCTTTGACGTTAAGATTGGATTGTATTGTCTGGAAATTTATAGATTTACTTCAGAATAAACTATTAAATTCATATAACTGTGACCTTTGTCTTTGACGTTTTAAGATTGGATTGTTTGTATGGAAATTTATAGATTTTACTTCAGAATAAACTATTAAATTCATATAACTGTGACCTTTGTCTTTGACGTTAAGATTGGATTGTATTGTATGGAAATTTATAGATTTACTTCAGAATAAACTATTAAATGCATGTACTGTGTCGAGTAACATTTAATAAATTTATAAGAGGGCGTGTGTTGTTATAAAAACCTGTGATAGACCCCTCTTGTTAGCTGGGGAAAATTAACGTTCAAAGTAGGCTTGTGGAAAGCAGAAGGAACCTAGCCTATCAATTTAAAGGGCCATCCGTTTTGGGTAGGCCGAATCATCCTGGACGAAAATAAGAGATAAAATCACCGGTACGCCCAACTTAAAGGGTGCCCGTGAAGTGAATTAACGTAATAGAATGGGTGTCCAGTACCATAAATAAATATACGGGTTGGGCACTACATCAGGGGCCAAGGCGAATGTTCGCAAAAGCTCCATGAAATTAAACCCACTTCGATCTGCCTCTTCTTTAGATTCAGGAGATTCACTGAATGATGTAAGCGATTTCGTCACATTTCATGAATTCGTCTCTTAGCCAGGATTAGGCTTTCACTTATTCGGTACTTTCAAAGGATGCAAACTTGAATCGAGAATCTAGTGTTGAAGCTAACGTAAAAAAAAATTTCAGCCATATATATAATATATATATATATAATATATATATATATATATATATTG
Organism: Bathynomus jamesi; assembly: GCA_023014485.1. NCBI lineage: Eukaryota > Metazoa > Arthropoda > Malacostraca > Isopoda > Cirolanidae > Bathynomus > Bathynomus jamesi. The sequence goes on along the minus strand of JAJOZX010003566.1, from coordinate 95,778 downwards.
CAGAGTGTGTTGTTGTATTCTTCAGTTCTCTTTTCATTTCCTGAACACTAGTATCTGCTTTAATGTGAATATCAAAGTTCGGTCTGTTCATCGTTCGGCTGTTCGGTCAGCTTAAGGTTCGGTGCACCTCTAAACAAAATCGAGCGAGAAGACAACGATCAACCAGAAAACTTATTTGCACAATCCAATAGATTTTACTTGAATGGTCAGCGTATGTAAGTAACAGGTAGTACGTGTCGTTCGTCCAAAAAGTTCGTAGTAGTTCTATTACAGAAGGTGCTCCTGATGTATTGTCATTTTCCCGTAGTTGCGTAATTAGATTATTACAATTATCAAAACTCAAAACCTTTCGCTCCGAAATAGGGCAGTTCATAATAGCACAAATATTTCCAACATAAATAAACTACTGACGAGGACGGGCCTCAGGCGTTATACAGATACAAAACAACGCAATACACTGTTTCTCGTCATGTGAAGTACAATTCACTTATAAAGCTTGTAGACATCGAAAATACAGTTTCTGCAAGTGTGACTGCACATACTGGAAATACTTTCAACAGAAGACATTTTGTTTCGTTTATCACCGTATCGAAATTTCAGGCAGAAAATTGCTGGTAATGGACACTCGACTAATTTGAAATGATAAATTTGCAAATTGTTTCAACAATTTAGTAAGTATGATAAAAATATGAATTCTAAAATGATAAAATACTATTTTACTTGTGAATGTGAAAGGAAATCTAAAAATTTCGCCAAATGGCGAATCTGTGTAAACGACAAAGCTTTTTCATTTTCCATTAAAATACTGTTATTTTGACAATAATCACATTACTTCATAATGTGATATCTCTCTCATATATATATATATATATATATATATATAATATATATATATATATATGTATATATATATATATACAATATATATATATAATACACATATATATACACACTTTTGTTTACTTTACTTACTTTTGTTGGGTTCAAACGACGGTTCAGGGTCGATACCTCATCTACACGCAGAGGACACTCACCCTTCCAACTACTAACCTCTTAACCCTTTCATGCCTAAATTATGAAATTTTTATTTTTTATTTTTTCCTGTTCAAGCCAAAATAACCACTAATATTCAGATTGTAAGGCTCAGAATCGATTATCAAGTTCATGTTGTCATACGGCAACGGTCGGCGTTAAAGGATTAACTTTGCTGACTGAATGGAAAGCAGAGCTGCGTAACCAAGTTTACAAGGCTTTTCATATTATTCCGGGGTGGGGCTTTGCATACCGTATATACAGTTTTGTGTAAGGGGATGTATGAATTTTAACAGTCTTCTGAAAACGTTTTCTAAAATAGTTTTAATAATAATAATAATAATAATAATAATTAATGGATATTCTTGTAATCCTCATAGGAATTCCATATATTGGAAATTGGAGATGTATAGAATGCTTTAATTAAGGAGGAAACATGAAGCTCAACAGGAAAAGAAGAGTAATTGGAAAGAGAGAGAGAGAGAGAGAGAGAGAGAGAGAGAGAGAGAGAGAGAGATGAGCAACACCGGAATCAGAAGTGATTCCAGAATGGAACAGTTTGATAAGAAATTAATATACATGGAATCTCAACCCTTTTTTTTTAAGCAATTTGAATCAGAATTCAAATAAGAGGTTTTACAGTGTTGGTCGGATTCGAAACTAAATCCGACAATTTTAATGCGGATTCTGAATTCAGAATTAAAAGGACTCAAATGTTCGTACGAAACATTATAAAAAACTGGATTATATTTCTTTGCCCTTTTGAGCGAAGACTCAATGTTAGTCAAGCGGATCAAGACCAATTTTCTTCAAGATTGTAGTCAGATGACGTTTATATTTATAGACAGACAGTACATTTCTAAACCCGCTATTCGTTAGGTTAGTCGCACAATTATTGAAGTCAAAGGATAACGAAGACCCCGATCCACTTCAAATTAGCCCAAGAAGAGATAGAGAGAGAGAATCCGTTTTTGCACGGTAGGTTTCACTAGGTTCGGTAAATACAAATTAGTTGAAATTAGCATAAGGAAAATGTAGCCCAATGCCATTATTTTGAATCGCACCGAAATTAGAGTTAAAGCATATTACAGGATTTTTCATAATAGTCTCAAATGTGCGTTTTTAGGTTTATGTTTAAATGAATACATTGAAGTAATTTTCACTAACCTGCACTCATTTTATCGAGGGAACATTTCATTCGATACTGTTGTTAACCTAACCTAACCTACCTGGATACTAACCTAACCTAGTCTACCTGGATTTACACTAACTTAATTCTACCTAACATAACTAGACTTATACAGACCTAACTTATAATTTAACCTATAACTTAACTCACTAAAGCTCGTTGATAGAATTTCCCGTCAGTAAAACATCGTAGGGAAGTTTTTACAAAATATAGATGGAAAGTATTTAATTTTAGCTATTTTGAGACATGTAGATTTGCTCTCATTATTTGTGTTCAGAAGTAGATGTGATATAAATGCCACAAATTTGTACTGATCAGTTTTTATTCACTTTCAGAACGTAGACGAATTTTTCGAATACAAATCTAGATACAAATTGAAATTAGACTCGGAATCGGAATAAAGATTGTTTTCCTGTCGTTACTGGAATTGAAATCGATTATATTTTAGTTTGTAATCAGAATTTGAACTGGAAGTGCGAAATTGCAATGCTGTTTCATAAAACACACACACACACACATACACAAGTTTGACTACCTTACGGAACAGCGACATTTTGACACTCTGATGGCAACATTTAGCTTAATCATTTTAAATAACTTAGCCAACCTTAACCCGATTTAACCTAACCTAGCGAAATTAACTTAACCTAGCCTAACCTTCCTTATATCCCTTTTTTTGATATTTAATGAGTTGCAATTAAAATTAAACAAGTCTGAAACTATGACGACACGGGTAATATGGCTGCACGCACGCTCGTGTCGCAATGAGCTACGTATCAGTTTAGTAAGGTTGCCAAGAGCACACACGCATATATATATATAATGTGGATAGTTGCCTAATGGGCGTGTGTGTGTGTGTGTGTACGTACGTGTACGCGCGCGCGCGCTTCGAAAATGCAGTCAATCTAAGTCCCCGTATCTGCTTCAGTTCTTTTTATATGTATATATAGTATACATAATAAAAAACATTATTTAAAACAAAAAAACCCATTTAATTAACCATTTTTTCCTTGGCTTAAATAAAGCAATGATTAAAATGTAATAACAGCTTTAATTAGAGTTACCAAATTCATTTTTGGGATCGTCATTTTGTTATTATAGAATTTTGTTATGAATGCTAAATACGTACTAATAAATTATACTCTCGTATTTTCGAATTTCGAACAACATTTCACGCGTCCATACACGGGCGCATGCGCCCATTCGCAGTGGATTAATATCAGTTGATTTTTAGTCTGAAAAGAGTGTATTTCTTTATTTTCTTCTAAATATAAAGTTTTTAAGTGTAAATATAAAATTTTTCACCCGAAAATAATTTGATAAAATTGTAACGTAGATCAGAACTAGAAATGTCCAATTTGTCAAACGTACCCTATAACTCGGAATGGCGTAATTGAGGAGAGGTTACGTAAAGAATCTCAGGGGACGGTGGGTCGAATTTGAAAGGATAAAAATTATATATTTATTTCTACGTTCATAATGTGCATAAATGAATATAGAATAGCTAAGTTAAAGTTATGAAGGATGAGAATATTCCCTTAAACATTTTGGTCATTCTAAAATAAACCCAATTTATGTTCACTTTAAACAAATTATTGTTTTAAAACAATACAGATACGCACATTTTGTTTGATTAACTAAATATTTGTTACTGCAACAATTTATTGAAAAGAAAAAATTATGTGGGTGTGTAAAATAAAACGAGTTATAACGCTTTAATTTTTGTTTGGATCTACAAAACATCTCTCTCTCTCTCTCTCTCTCTCTCTCTCTCTCTCTATATATATATATATATATATATATATATATATATATATATATACTAGCGGAGCGACCCGGCGTTGCCGGGATGGATGTTAAACGTTATAAGCTAATGAAAATACCACGACTTAACCTAACCAATCGTCAGGGGCGTACAATTAACCTAACCGGCATTCAATTAACCTAACCGGGCATTCAATTAACCTACCGGGTATTCAGTTAACCTAACCGGGCATTCAATTAACCTAACCGGGCATTCAATCTACCCGGGCATTCAGTTGACCTAACCGGGCATTCAGTTGACCTAACCGGGCATTCAATTGACCTAACCTGGCATTCAATTAACCTAACGACATTCAATTAACCTACGAGGGCATTCAATTAACCTAACCGGGCATTCAATTAATCTACCCGGGCATTCAGTTGACCTAACCGGGCATTCAGTTGACCTAACCGGGCATTCAATTGACCTAACCTGACATTCAATTAACCTACCAGGGCATTCAGTTGACCTAACCGGGCATTCAATTAACCTAACCGGGCATTCAATTAACCTACGAGGGCATTCAATTAACCTAACCGGGCATTCAATTAATCTACCCGGGCATTCAGTTGACCTAACCGGGCATTCAGTTGACCTAACCGGGCATTCAATTGACCTAACCTGACATTCAATTAACCTACCAGGGCATTCAGTTGACCTAACCGGGCATTCAATTAACCTAACCGGGCATTCAATTAACCTACCCTGGCATTCAGTTGACCTAACCGGGCATATACTATATATATATATATATAGAGAGAGAGAGAGAGAGAGAGAACCCTTCAACATTCACCCCGGCAACGCTGAGTCGCTCCGCTAGTTTTAATTATATTATGTGAAGCTCAAGATTTTCATGACTGTGTTCTTTTCTATAGTTTCATTGACCAAATAATTAGTCATGAAAATCTTAAGATTAAAAAATCTTGACACAATGTGAAGCTCAAAATTTTCACGGCTGCGTTTTTTTCTGTAGTTTAATCGCGGTGCTGGGGCCCTTGGGCCCAGTAATTTTAATTATTTAATTTATTAACACTCAGGTGCACAACCTGGGGACCTAATCAATATGTGTGTGAAGTTTCATGTTTGTGTAATATATATATATATATATGTATATATATATATATATATATTTGATATTGATATTGATTTTTTAGGGGAGTTAATTGGGGGTTTATTATGGCGAGACAACTTTCACTAAATGAACATTTTCAAATAGCTGTACGCCATAAAGTTTGGAAGAGCCGAGTTCAGGTTCAGCGTTGGTAGAGAGAGACTTATGATCGACATGTGACTTTCTTAGCCAATACCATGATTCGTCTGAAGGCTCTTCGCTTCGCTCTGGAAGTGTTGTTGATATGGCAAGGAGTGGTCGACCATCCACAACGCATTCGGATGAGAACATTGCTGCTGTTAGGAATGTTTGGCACAAGATCCAAGGACGTCTGTAAGGCAGATCAGTGTTATAGCTGTCTTAACACATTGCGCACTTCAGATGATCTTGAAATCGGACTTGCAGTACCAACCATGGAAACCCCATTGTTTTCAGAAGCTTTATGAAGAAGACTTTGATTACCGCTTGCAGTTGGCTGAAGAAATGGATGCATTGATGAACGATGACAATGAGCTAAATGATCACTTGCTCTTTAGTGATGAAGCTGTATTTCAGCTTGGTAGATTTGTGGATCGCCACAATTGTCAGTACTGACATGATAAGGAGTGAAACCCTCATGATCTTAGTGAAAAGTGATCTTTCTGTCCCAAAATTACAGTCTGGTCTGGCCCATATTCTCTCGAATTGTGGGCTCGTTCATACTGAGAACAACGATGACAGCAGGAAGGTATCTCAACATGCTTAAAACGTGTGTGTGTGCGGTGTGCCCCATAGTATCAAGCTGGAATGACAGTGATAGACTTCATTTCATGCAGGACCGGGCACCTCTCATTTTGCGCAGACTGTTCGTGATGAGCTAGACAAGAAATTTTCTGGTCGACGGAGAACCATAGACTGACTAGGATGTAGCTCTGATTTAATCCCACGTGATTTCTTTTTATAGAAGAACTTAAGGCTACCATCCACAGGGAAGTTCATGCCATTCCACCTCATATGCTCCGTGCAGCTTGTGAGGAATTCAAGCTGAAGAAAAAAAAAAATGCATTGGTGAAGAAGGCCACCATACCGAATATTTTTGAGTAGCGGAGTAACATAATTTATGGAGCAAGTGTAGTTTACGTCCCCCTGTGAGGCCTAGTAAAGTTTACGTTCCCCTACATTATCCTAGTGTAGTTTGCGTTCTCCAACTTTGTCCGCCTATACCTAATCAAATAAAACGTTAAAACTAACGAAAATATTACCACTTAACCTAACCAATCATCAATTTATATGGAGCATTCCAAGAATAAGCACCCCAAATCAATTTAGGGTGCTTTTTCTTGGATTGGGGTCAAACGAGGATGCTTATTCTTGGATTGCTCCATATACCGGGTGGCCCCAAAAAAATGGCACCAATTTTGAGAAGTGATATCTCAATAACCATTGCAGCTAGGGACTTAAAAAAACAACCAAATGAAAGATAATTATTTTCTCTTTAAATACTTATTCTATGGCTTGATGGTTATAAGCCCATATAATGCCCAAAATTGGCTTCCAAAAAAAATATTAAAAAAAAAGTTGCGCATTTATATTTATTCCTTGATCCTAATTTTAAATGAAATTTTTCTATTCCAGACCCCTCAAGATGGGATTGAGAGAATCTGATAAGAACATTATACAAGCACTACGTGAAGAAAAAGGATATTCATTAAACATAATCCTTTACGAATTTCCAAATAAAAATTGGAAAAAAAGAACTGTGGCACATTTTTTTACAAAAACTTAAAGAAACCGGCAGCAGTCAACGGCGTCGGGAAGTGGTCGACCAGAAACTATTAGAACGCCAGAAAACATTGAAAAAGTAAATGAAATGGTTTTAAGTCAAGAGGAACAACCGGGAACAAGTAAAAGTGAACGTGAAGTTGCGAAAGAAACCGGGATTTCACGTTCATCAGTACAGCGAATAATTCGCTGTACTGATGAACGTGAAATCCCGGTTTCTTTCGCAACTTCACGTTCACTTTTACTTGTTCCCGGTTGTTCCTCTTGACTTAAAACCATTTCATTTACTTTTTCAATGTTTTCTGGCGTTCTAATACTTTTTGGTCGACCACTTCCCGGACGCCGTTGACTGCTGCCGGTTTCTTTAAGTTTTTGTAAAAAATGTGCCACAGTTCTTTTTTCCAATTTCTATTTGGAAATTCGTAAAGGATTCTGTTTAATGAATATCCTTTTTCTTCACGTAGTGCTTGTATAATATTCTTATCAGATTCTCTCAATCCCATCTTGAGGGGTCTGGAATAGAAAAATTTCATTTAAAATTAGGATCAAGGAATAAATATAAATGCGCAACTTTTTTTTTAATATTTTTTTGGAAGCCAATTTCGGGCATTATATGGGCTTATAACCATCAAGCCATAGAATAAGTATTTAAAGAGAAAAGAATTGTCTTTCATTTGGTTGTTTTTTTAAGTCCCTAGCTTCAATGGTTATTGAGATATCACTTCTCAAAATTGGTGCCATTTTTTTTGGGCCACCCGATATATATATATTATATATATATATATATATATATATATATTAAACACAGACCGTGCATGGAACAAGGAACTCTTCTGGGAAATTACATCCACTATAGCTCGAATAAGTAATGATAAATGACAAATACTATAGTTTTTTTTTTCATGATGGAAAGCCCAATGTGGGCACCGGGTTACTCGCAAAGAGGCCCCAAAATATAGCTTTCCTCACCAGCTATCTGCAAAGCAGATAGGATCCAGCTTTGAGACTTTCCATCATGAAAAAGAAAAAACTATGGTATTTGTCATTTATCATTACTTATTCGAACTATAGTGGATGTAATTTCCCAGAAGAGTTCCTTGTTCCATGCACGGTCTGTGTTTAATATATATATATATATATATATATATATATATATATATATATGTATAGAAACGACGTAAGTATAGAGGAGTGTTCTGCACACGAGGAAGAGAAATAACGAACAAATGAAAAATGAGGTAACCGCCCGGGAATCGAACCCAGGATCTTCTGATTGCCGGTCAGATATGCTATCCACTACACAACGGGCCTGGATCAGTCAGAAGTCGTAATTTTCCTACATAGGGCAGAAACCAATGCCTTGAGAGGGCACCCTCGCAAATCGTGAATATGTACATTTAACTGCAATGACCACGCAGTATATTAATGTATAGAAACGACGTAAGTATAGAGGAGTGTTCTGCACACGAGGAAGAGAAATAACGAACAAATGAAAAATGGGGTAACCGCCCGGGAATCGAACCCAGGATCTTCCGATTGCCGGTCAGATATGCTATCCACTACACGACGGGCCTCGATCAGTCAGAAGTCGTAATTCTCCTACATAGGGCAGTGGATAGCATATCTGACCGGCAATCGGAAGATCCTGGGTTCGATTCCCGGGCGGTTACCTCATTTTTCATTTGTTCGTTATTTCTCTTCATCGTGTGCAGAACACTCCTCTATACTTACGTCGTTTCTATACATTAATATACTGCGTGGTCATTGCAGTTAAATGTGTACACACACATATATATATATATATATACTGTATATATATATATATATATATATATATATATATATATATATATATATATATATATATATATATATATATATATATATATGATACACACAGACCGTGCATGGAACAAGGAACTCTTTAGGATAATTAAATCCACTATAGTCCGAATAATTAATGGTAAATGACAAATACTATAGTTTTTCTTTTTCGTGATGCTAGCCCGACCTGGGCAACGGGTCACTCGCAAAGAGGTCCCAAAAATATAGCTTCCCTCACCAGCTATATTTTTGGGACCTCTTTGCGAGTGACCCATTGCCCACGTCGGGCTAGCATCATGAAAAAGAAAAACTATAGTATTTGTCATTTACCATTACTTATTCGGACTATAGTGGATTTAATTATCCTAGAAGAGTTCCTTGTTCCATGCACGGTCTGTGTGTATCATAAAAAACCTCAGGGAACCATTCTGAGTTCATTCCCATATATTATATATATATATATATATATATATTGACGATTGGTTAAGTAAGTCGTAATATTTTCGTTAGTTTTAACGTTTTATTTGATGGATTCATTTAAAAAATGTCTCCTAAAGATCCTAGTGTAGTTTACGTTCCCCAACTAGGGTGTCCATTAAATATGGGACCCGAAAGAAAATTCAATAATTTGTAAAGTTTTAATCCTACAGAAAAAATTCATATATCATTAGAAAGAGGGAAAATTTAGATTTAATATGATTCATGTTCATTCATGCTTAAATATAAATATGCAGAACTTAACCGAGATGAAATGTTACCTCCCATTCAAGATGGAGCACTGGACAAACGAGTATCTCGTGTACATTACTAAGCAGTACTTTAAGTGCAACAGATAGCTGGGCACTTGCGGCATATTGCGGTACTGCGGTACTGCTGCACTACCAAACCGGCACCAAACCGATACGCGGAAATTTGAATGCGGTAGCGGTACTGCGGTACTTTCAGCGATCCTTTGCGGTACTGCGTTATGGGGGCCCGGAGTGGTAGTGCGGTGGTACCGCAAGTACCGCAGTACCGCAAAATATGCCGCAAATGCCCAGCTCTGCAACAGAAGTGTGATTACAGATCAGAGAAATGTCAAATTGCATTTCAATGTGCATAGTTCTCCATCGAAAAAGGTAATTTACAGATATTATTCGAATTTAAATGAAAACGGCAGTATTGTAAAGAAGAGACAAACGGGGAGACCCCGATCGCAATGAACACAAGGGAACATTGAAACACTGCAATATTTATTGCGTGAAAATCCTAATAAATCCGTCAGAAAGCTGTCGCAACAACTTGAAATAGGAAAATCGACTGTACAAAAAATGTTAAGAGTTGATTTACAAGTTTATCCATATAAGTGTCAGGTAGTCCAGCAACTTCGAGAGGGAGATCATGAAAGAAGAATGCGTTTTTCACATTGGTTTGAACAAAAGATTTCAGGTGCACCAGATTTCATTGCTAACTTGATAACTTCAGACGAGGCACATTTTTATTTAAACTGCCCAGTAAATAAACAAAATTTTAGAACTTGGTCCATTGATAATCCACAAGTAATTACTCAAGTCCCTCTTCATTCTGAACGTGTAACTGTTTGGTGTGGAATGACTGCTTCAACAGTCATAGGACCATATTTTTTTAAAGATGAAAATGGCAATGCTGTAACTGTTAATTCCCAACGTTATGAGAATTTGTTACGTGATTTTCTCGTTCCAAAGATCTCTGAGCTACAACTGGATAATTGTTGGTTTCAACAAGATTGCGCTACGTGCCATACATCAAGGACTTGCATGGATATTTTAAGGAATCACTTTCCAAGGAGAGTAATTTCAAGATTTGGAGATATTGAGTGGCCGGCCCGATCACCTGATCTTTCCCACCTTGGCTATTTTTTGTGGGGATATTTGAAAAATAAAGTGTATAGAAATGATCCAAGAACACTCCAAGACCTAAAACGCAATATCTCTGAAGAAATCGAATCGATCGGATCTGACGTCCTTTCTGATGTTATGCGAAGCATGCTCACGAGAGTTCATGAATGTTCTAGGCGCAATGGAGGTCATTTAAAAGATATTATTTTAAAAAAATAAGGAATCATATTAAATCTAAATTTTCCCTCTTTCTAATGATATATGTATTTTTTCTGTAGGATTAAAACTTTACAAATTATTGAATTTTCTTTCGGGTCCCATATTTAATGGACACCCAAGGAAAGTCAGTGAATTTTCATACACCCTATATATATATATATATATATATATATATATATATATATATATATATATATATATATATATATATTATATATATATATATATAGGGTATATTTGTCTTTGTTGTAATCTCTCATCCTAAGGAGCGTGAAAAAACTCTACAATGAAACCGTCGAGAAAATCAGTAGTGCAAAGCGGAAGAAACCCATTTTAAAAAAAACAAGAATTTCCGAGGTGGAACACGAAATTGGAGGTGTGTCGACGAAAGTGAATGAAACTCCAACTGATTTTGTCTTTAACAACGTTTTCCATTAGGGTGTGTTCCGCATCGACCAGACTTCATTCGTCGAGAGAGAGAGAGAGAGAGAGAGAGAGAGAGAGAGAGAGAGAGAGAGAACCACAAACCACTTCCGGGAAAGATAGGAGACACGGTGACAAGCCCGCTGATGAGGTTGATCTAATTTGTCTCTAGCTTCACTGTGACATTCCAGACTGTTTGAAGGGGTAATTACTTTTCCTCAGCTGTAAGTCTTAACGACCGTCTCGAGGACCGTGCGTGGTGATCAAAGACTGTTACGTGCGTTGTTGTAAACAACCGAAATCTTGCAAGCATTAATTCCGCCAAGTGTAATTAGGATATATTAAGCTAATTTACGTGATGAAGGACGAATGCCGAATGGTCTGGTTTTATTGCTACTCTGCTATTAATTCTAATTAAAAAATAGCATTTTCACGATGTGCACACTGATCAGTAATGATCAGAGTGGAAAGAATATTAATTGGAGAGGAAGAGCACACACACACACACACACACACACACACACACACACACACACACACACACACACACACACACACACACATTATAAGAAAAGCTAATTTCTTCTACAAACTCGGACGTTGTAACAAGAAAATGAATAGTCACTCAAATTAAGTTAATTCCCAGTTTTTAAATATAAAATGATGATGATAAGTGACAATAGAAGGCTTACTGAATTTAGCAACATACCGTATTCCTCTTAACCCTTTAAGGACTGAAGATGCCAATTGGTAACGTTTCAAATACACGCATTCATAACTTAACCCCAAAAAATTCAGGGCTTAAAGGGTTAATAGTGATCAACCAGTAGGGGTAGAATAAACTGGCCCAAAGCTCAGGTCAGATGAATGCAGCCCATTACACTAATTCAGGGGTCGAGCCCCCGACCTCAGAGTTTTCACTTTGTGTATAGGGAAACGGTGCTACTCCCTCAGTTACGGTCGCTGATTCCTCTCTTTAGAGGTCAGTTAGATTGGAGGAAATAATAAATAATGAACCTAAGTACGCAGTTATTAATGAGCATTTAAAGACTGATAACAACCAATGACTGAATAAAAGGTAAAAATTCATAACCTTTAAGAATTCCTTTTTTCAACTATCTAACTAACTTCTTGACGGAGTAGATGAAGGGGGTTTTGACCTTAACGGTTAGCCGACCTTTATACCTGACGAAAGAGCTACAGGAGAATCGTGATCTTCTCGGTCAGCCAATCCCGACGAAGAAGCCCTGACTGTCACGATTAGTCGACTCAATTACTTGAGTGGATCGTGGTCTCGCAAATAGCCAATCAGAAGAAGCCACTGATCTTTTCAATTAAGTAACTGTCACGGGCTCTGTACTGGACTGGGAAGACTAAAATAAGGTTTATATGTGAGGGAAAATTAACTTCACAAAGTTTAAGTTTCGATTTGCCAGAAAAGAGAGATCACAAAGTTTAAGTTTCGATTTGCCAGAAAAGAGAGATAGAGAAGAATGCGGAAAGCGCAGACAAAGAAAGAGAACGTAAAAGTTGGACACGGAAGAGAATGCGAGAAAAAGAAACTGGAGCGGAAGGGAGAAAAGATGCCCGGGTTCAGTTGTTCGTACTCCTTGAAAATGTGTGTTCACTTCTGAGAGTAATCCCTCGTTTCGAGTTTTGGGCTTTGAAGCCTGGGCACCTACTAACCCCGCAGGACACCATCATGCACCCTAAAAAACAATAATAATATATACCAATGGCGGAACATTACCACATTCATTCAATACGGAAAACTTCTCTCCCTCATTGACGATTACGCGTCTAAATACCTGGAGGAGGGGAAGCGGAAGGCGAGATTACCGACTGCTCTCCTCTAATTCCTCTGATTGAATCTGTCATGATTTGTCAAGGTTCGAAGTCGACAAAACCAGAAAGAAGAGAACTAAAAAAAAATCAGAAATCAGGAGAAAGGAAGAGGAAAAGGCTCAGGGTAATCCGGGAATCTCCGTTGTGGCGGAGAGCAAACCCTCCACTTCTGTCGAGTGCAGTTTGGGGATTCAAAACCCCGACAAAAAGTCCAAGAAATCTCTTAAAAACATGGTAAAAGATGGCAGTGATGGAAAACCAGCACCTGCCGCACTCAAAAAAATTTTGAGTCATTTTCCTGGTGGCTCAACTATAAAGGTTATTTAAATTACTGTGCTTCTAGTTACTACCCAAAGTTTACAGAAAAATGTCACAAAATCATTAATCGATTGATTATTTTACTCGTACTAAAATTATCTGTAATTCTTTTCGCGTTTAATTGGTCAGTTTATTAGTTAAATAGAGTTATGACACGTAAAAAATTAGACTGAGTCAACTGAACACGATCACAAGCCGATTCAACTTTTTAACAATATTTACCTAGTACATTTGACTAGTAAAGAAAAACAGTGCGTCTGACTACCCTCATATATTTCACACGAGTAATATCCCTTTTGGTATCAATATAGTAACAGTGCATTGACTAGTAACTAAGATTTACTGACATATTATCCGACCACCTTCTTGTTAAGGGAATACAATGCATTTGACTACCGTTACGTATTTCAAAAAAGTAATCTGATCATGCGTATATACAGGGTGTCCCATAAATCCGGTGTCACAGGCAAATTTATTTTAAATTAAATTTACAAAAATAGTACATTAGAACTAAAACAAATATTCAAATTGATATCTTGTTTTGGGACCTTTTCTTTTGTTGCAGGTAGAATAACACGCAGTGGCTAATATGGGAATGAGTTACACTCGTGAAGAAAAGGTCTCCGAGGCCTTTTCACCCAAGGAAAAGAGTCCTTTTTATCTTGAATAAGTGTCGTTCAACTTGGGCTTGATAATGATCTCCCATGTTGAAAAAAAAGTTTTCGCAAGATGAGGACCTCATTTTTTTCAAAACTTCTTTTTAAATGCTAATTTGAACTACGGAAGAAACTTAATTCGACAACTGTTTTCATAAATAAATACCATAAAATTTAAATATTACAAAATGTTACTCAACAATTCCAAGAATTGCCGAAAGCGCGCCAAAGAATAAAATCTCTCTTTGAATCGAATTTAAAAAAAAAACAAGCGAATTATTCGCGAATCGAGATTGCGAAGGCGAAAGATCATTTTCAGAAATATCAGTTATCATAAAAAAAACAAGTTTAGATCGAGGATGTCGCTGATGTCAATCGAACAAGATCCGTTAAAGAAAACTTCTTTTGAACAAATTATAAATGACTTTTCCCCTCTGAGAACGCTGGCTGGAAACCCGTTTTGATTTATTCTTGATTTTTTTTTTTTTGAAGTTCGGGAAGAACCGATTCGCCTCTATTTAAAAGGGCATATCTCGGTATAAAAACAAAGAAAAGTGAGAGGAAAGACAGAGGAAAAAGAAAGGGTGGAGGGGACAGTCGAAGTGGAAAAAGAGGGCGCACGTGAAACCTCCAGGAACAAGCACGTACAAATGAGCACAAAGAGCACTCAAGAGCACGAGCTTAGAACTCCCTTGCGGGGGATTTATTCTTGATGTACAGTTCTGTATTTGTTTGTACAAATATTTATTCTTGTCCTGAAACGGAGACGAGCCTCTATCTTCGCTTTGTGCCCGGGACTCAGAAATTTTAAAACCTGGCTCTGGTAAACTGTACGTACAGCGTTGTAAATTGCTTCAAATTATTTCTAGCGACTTCTCCCTAATTACGAAACTTTTAAAGTTTAAAAAAAACATTAATTTGGAGGGTACAGCACCACTTCTTATACTCTTGAAGTTTACAGTAATAATAATAATAATATAATAATAATAAGAAGAAGAAGACGAAGAAGAATAGAGTACGTACACCATTTGTTTTTTAATTGAAGGGCGTTCATTATTTCACGCACTTTTATTTGGACGATGAAAAATAATTAATTTTCTCCACCAAAACTTTTAATTATCAAAATATTTGTTGAATGAAAATATTCGTTTAGGGAAAAACAATTTTAATATTTGTATTAAATTTGTATTAATACACACACACACACACACACACACAACACACACATTGAAAGGTAACAGCTTTGAAGCATCATAATTATATACGTATGAATGTGTGAATGTTGAAACTTGCATACATACCACATCATATAACTAAGTTTCTGTCACTTGTGTTTCAGATTGAATGTGTGAATGTTGAAGCTGAAGGAGCGCATCACGGCTCACATCACGCATCACACATTGTTTAACATCGCAAGTGTGACGGAGGCCACCGCCGCGCCGCTGTGATGCGCTCCTTCAGCTTCAACATTCACACATTCATACATATATAATTATGATGCTTTAAAGTTGTTACCTTTCAATGTGGACACTGGACACCCTCTCTCTCTCTCTCTCTCTCTCTCTCTCTCTCTCTATATATATATATATATATATATATATATATATATATACACAGTGTTGGGCACTAAAGCGTTAATCCAATAACAGTTAATTAACGAAGTTAACTTTTTTTAACGGACTATTAACGGAAGTTAATTTCCATTTATCGTTATCGGACCAGTTAACTTCCGATAACTCGATATTTAGTCTGTTAAAGTCCGTTAACACGTTAACTGCGAGGAGTCATTCACGGAAGATCATCGCTCCGCGAATGAATTCAAACCGCCATAACTTCAGTCTGCTTCCAGATCTCGCAAGGGGAGGTTGGGGAGGCCCAAGAGGTCAAGACTGGCAGTTGGGCCTAACTTTGAGAAGTTAGTCTTTCTGAAGGGCAACCAGCACATTGTGTCATAGTCTTTAATAAATGTGCCTAAAATTTAATTTTACCTTTCAGTTCCCGCCATAATAATTCTCTGGTAAATTAAAATTTAGTTAATGGTTAGTGGTTACAAGGGTTTCAAAACATGTAATCAGTACATTTTTTATTAAAAATAAAAAAAAAGTTATTAAGCAAAAAAGTTGCAAAACTTGATAAAAATACAGTTAAATACCTATTTATTGTTGGATTTTGCATAAATAAACATTTTCTATGGGTTTTAAAGCTTTTTTCCTTGATTTTTATAAATGTTAGTAAAGAAATAGTTATCGTTAACGGATTATCGTTAACTTCCGTTAACTTTGTAGTAAAATTATCGGATTATCGTTATCGGAGTTAAAAATTGGGGTTAACGGATTATCGTTATCGAAGTTAACTTTTTTGTTAACGGTGCCCACCACTGTATATATGTATATATATCAGTGGCGTTCGGTCCATGGAAGCAATAGAAGCATTGCTTCCCCACTTAAATGATTAAAAGCGCTGTTAAAGAATATTAATGACGATAAAATTATGATAAATTATCACTAGGCTATACTCCTTTCAAATATTTTTTTAACATAAAAAGCTCGAAATCCAAATCAGTGCATTGAAAAAGGAGGGGAGAGCAATAATTTTGTTGCTTCGAGACGGGCGCCAGTGGAAGCAACCTTGAGAATTGCTTCTTTTGTTTGACTTACTATATTCGTGTTTTATAAAATTGTATCAATTCACCGATAATTTCACTGCTTATACCAGTGCCCTTCAACCTTTTTATGCCTACCGCCCACTTTTACTATTTTTATGTGAGATAAATTAGCCAACCGCCCACCAAAATTAAAAATCCAACAAACATATATTAAAAATTATGTATGGTACATTATATATATTATATAATAAAACATTATGCATTTACCTTTAATTTAGTGAGATCCTTGTGCTTGATGCTTGGAAACTAAATTCCGAATGTTTGGCTCAAATTTAGTGAGGAACAAACGAATGTCCCCTCTTTCAGGGATTTTTAAAGCATTCCTGTTTTTGGTAAGAATGTGATTCACAGCACTAAAACCTGATTCAACTAGGTACGAAGTAGGAAAAGCGATCAGTAATTTAAAAATCTTTTTCCACATATTGGGATATACATTTGACATCTTTTTATTTTGCCAAAGCTGCATATAACCACCGTTATTGAAATTTCACTTGCTTTCCTCATCATGTCTGAGTTCTAATAGCTCCTCTTGACATGTTACATCAGCTTCAGTAACATTTGCAGTAAACGGGTTTACCATCCAATCATATACTTCCATGGTTAAAACATCACTGAATCGAGTTTCAAAATCCGTTTCAAGTTTATTGAGATGATCAATAAACCTTTGTGTATCAATTGTTGTTATGTCATCCTTAATAGATAACAATTCTGGAAACTGGTGAAATTCCCTTTTTGAAAGATTGTGACTGAATAAATCCAGCTTTTCAATGAATAATGAGATAACTTTTTGGCAGTTCATGAGTGTCATATTGGCTCCTTGAAGCTGCAAATTACAATCATTGCATTTCTTAAATATTCCTGCCAAATAACAAGCATCATTTTTTATCATTTTTAACTTTTGGCTAAGATCAACTTCATTTTGGTCTTCTAGAAACTGCACTACGCTCTCATATAGTTCAACAAAACGAGTTAAACATGCACCCTTCGAGAGCCATCGGACCTCTGTGTGTAATAATAACCTAACAAATTGTTCATCATTGTCATGACACAACTGACGAAACATTCGATCATTTTTTGCATACAATATTGTAAATTTTGTTGAATTTTACAAGAATTTTATAAATTTTCTTGCCGCCCACCTAAAAGCTCAAATCGCCCACTAGTGGGCGATATCGCCCAGGTTGAAGACCGCTGGCTTATACGATAGTAAAAATGTAATAAATGATATACAATAAAATTAATGATCGCTATACTTGGGGATGCATTAATATTGTCTTAAAAGAATAAAAAAAATATTCACGATGGAAACACAGACCCATAACGCATTCATTTCTTTAGGCAAAACGTGGATCGTGGAAGCAACTTAGAGAGTTGCTTATTCCTGCTATTTTGCTAACGGAATCCTTTTAAAGCATTAAATGACTAAATAACTGGCAATTATTACCAAATATATTTTTAGAAGAAGAAATACAAGCTAATTGTAATTAGAGTTTGCTTAATTATGAGTAAATCAAACTGAAGTTGTTATATTGAGGTTAATGTCGTTCGTCAATTGGCCATCCCCTTCCTCCCCCCCCCTCTTCGCCCCCTCCCCCCCCCCACAAGTGCACAAATTCAAATATAATTCGAGCACATTTGTAACAGTGTTCAGTTGTTTATTTGATTTGTGATTTTTACGGTGCGTTCAATGATCTTTGGCTGGATTATGGTCTTTTTAACCCTTTGGCAGATAATGATGGCGTGTAATAAGTGTAATTGTATAACTGAAACTTTGTTATCCTGTTCGTTCAGTTCTAGACAGTTTGAAGAAAAGCGAGACATTATTAAAATTGGTAGGCCTACCCCTAGCTTAAAAAAAATTAAGTACACAAACCAAAAGATCAAAACCTATCTTAGAAATTCACAGGGGCAAGACCGCCTTTTCTCTTTATCACTCCTTTCTATTGAAAAGAAACTTTTAACTCAATTAAAGGGGAAAACCGATTTTCACGATAAAGTAATCGACGTATTTGCAAAGAAGAACAGGAGGATAGAGCTGGTGTATAAATAATAGGCTATGCATGCTTCATGCTTCCCTATACATAATTGTCACCGATCGCCATTGATATATATATATATATATAACGTAAAGAACGACGCTTGTATAGGAGATATTCCGCGCAAGACGAGAGAGAGAGAACGAAACAAATGAAAAAATGAGGTAACTACCCGGGAATCGAACCCGGGATCTTCCGATTGCCGGTCAGATGCGATACCATTACACCATGGGCCTCACTCTTCCAAATGCCGGGTGGTTACCTCATTTTTTCATTTGTTTCGTTCTCTCTCTCTCGTCTTGCGCGGAATATCTCCTATACAAGCGTCGTTCTTTACGTTATATATATATATATATATCAATGGCGATCGGTGACAATTATGTATAGGGAAGCATGAAGCATGCATAGCCTATTATTTATACACCAGCTCTATCCTCCTGTTCTTCTTTGCAAATACGTCGATTACTTTATCGTGAAAATCGGTTTTCCCCTTTAATTGAGTTAAAAGTTTCTTTTCAATAGAAAGGAGTGATAAAGAGAAAAGGCGGTCTTGCCCTGTGAATTTCTAAGATAGGTTTTGATCTTTTGGTTTGTGTACTTAATTTTTTTTAAGCTAGGGGTAGGCCTACCAATTTTAATAATGTCTCGCTTTTCTAACAAAGTTAGATGCTACTATTTAGTCACTGAAGATGGCCCCTGAGTGGACCGAAACGTTTGGCCAATAAATGTTGAGAGTCGTATCTCTTGTTTTCATATTCCTATTGAGGATAAGGTTCCCGAAGAACATTTCTATCGTAACAACTATATATATATATATATATATATATATATATATATATATATATATATATATATATATATATATTTAACATATTTAAATATCTCAGCTTCAGAACTACACAAAATCTCTTTCAAGCTAAAATGTAAAAATTCTTTTTCATTCTTTGAGTACTTTTGAATTTTCTTGGGTATTCCGGACTCGAGTTTCACTGTCAAAGATTTCCTGCTACAATCCTGTTTTCGTGGAAGAAAATTAAAGATTTCTATTCTGTCATTCTTTTTTTCTTTTTTCTTTTTTTTTTGTTATTTCAAAGATCGGAACAGAAAATCTTTGTTATAAAACTTTTTTCCGGAATTAGGGTTAGAATAAGTAAGAGTAAATACATAAATAAAAATGTGAGACGCTTTCGCGGGTTTAACGCGCGTCAATGCATTTCATGTTACGTACATTAGTGCTCAGAAATCTTGTCTCTTTCGTTATAGGACTCCCTCCTCTGCGCGTGTCTGTTTGTACAGAAGAAGTATATTCGAATATCAGATGTTCAGAATTCCTCATAAGTTTTAATTTATGCTTAAAAACTTTAATAAATAAGTAAATAAATAATATTTGAAGTCCCTCTTGAAATGGACTACGTCGTAGCCAATTTTGTAACCGCTTCCCGTCCACCAGCGTGGGTAAGCGATAGTGGTTCTGGAGAGTAGTTGGATAGTTGGATGGGAGACCGTTCAGATTACGTAGCGACCCGTGGTTCGGATCCTACGTAAAGCTGTAGGTCCCCTCCGTCATATCGCTTTAGATATTGCGAAGTAGGTTAAACAACAATTTGTCGACGAAATGTACTCTCGTGATGACAGAATAAATGTAGTTGCAGAAATCAATCAAAATTAAACTTTTGAGAGTCCCTCATAATTAATGTATATTAATGATTAATTTTAGGGGTTTCTTTTTTCATAATCCCCCCCACCCCGCCGAAAAAAAATGGGGAGGATTTATTTCTATAATTGAACATTACTCCCCATTTCTATAACTGTATTACCAAAGCTGGGCACAAACCGTTAATCCGTTAATCGTTAATTAACGAAGTTAACTTTTTCGTTAACGATTTAACTTTTAAGTTAACTTTGAAAATCATTATCGGACTAATTAACTTCCGTTACATTTAACTTCCGTTAACTCAAGTCCGTTAACCCAAAAAATTCATAAATAAACGTTTAAAAGTTTCTATTATTTTCAGTGCTGAGCAGGTGCGCAATTAATCCGCCACTGTTAATAGTGATGAACAAATTTCCATTTCCGCAGTGCAAAATCAGGCGATATATTTGTTTCCGTCGCCACAATTTGTGTCTTACCAAATATGGTAGTTATTTATGGCATTGGTTTGAGCAAAACATGGTCGACTGTAAAATCAGGCGGAAAGATTTGCCATTTGAGTTGAATGTTTCAACTTCTTTCAAGAAATATCACGAGCATTTTAAGGCACTTTCAATAATATATATGTAACAATTACAACAAATAACTACATTCGTTTCATTTGCAGTCTGTCTCTTGCGCAACATGTTTGTGCTAGTGAATATTTAAAAATAATCGTTGTCAAGTAAGTCATGTATATTTATAATATGTCTGTGAGTACCTTATTAGTAGTCTCCAAGGGCCAAGGGCCTCGTCTACTGCAGCGCCTTGGTCGACGCACTTTTGGCAGGCATCGACAAAAGGTTTGGGCCCCTCCTGGAGGATGACGAATGCCAGCTGGCTGCTGCCTTCCATCCCAGGTTTCGCCTCATCTGGTTGGACAAGTATGACAACACCAAGGTCGCCAGGGTGAGGAAAAGCATGGAGGGTACAGTCGAGGAGGCCATGAAGCAGCAGTCCAACGAAGTGGGCAGCAACAGTGGAGGCAGCAACAACGAGGAGGAGGAGGATGAGGATGACTTCTTCAGTGCTGTCATCCAGACAAAAGAGAGCAGCAGAAGCCACAGGTCACTCAAGGGCAAGGCCCAGAACTTGGTCAAGACCTGGCTGGAGACCAACTCCAAGGACTTGCTGACAGATGCTGCCTTCTTGGGTGAGCAAGTGTTGGTGGATTTGTTCATCAAGTTCAACACAGCCATCCCCTCCAGTGCTGCAGTGGAGCGTTTGTTCTCTATGGGCAAGGACATCCTGAGGGCCAAGAGATCATCCCTGTCTGATGAAAACTTTGATATGCTAATTTTCATGAAGGGCAACATGCATCTCATGGACAAAATGGAGAACGAGAAGAGGGAAAATTAAATTATATATATATTGTGTTTTTCATTTTTTTTATAATAAAAGTTAAATAATGGAAATAATGGAAACTTAATGGAATTAAAATATTAAAATTATACAACAAAATGGAATATACAACAACAATAATATATTTACTCCCAAAAGCAATAACAATTTATTCATTTGTCATTTCTCGGAATAATTTCTCTTTGTAGTTTACTCGGAAAAAAATAGACATAATAGATAAAATAATATTAATTTTTATAATTAAATTTTCTCCGCTTCTGGAATTTTTTTTTTTTCAATTACCTTGCTAAAAGCTATATATTTTTGCCATTCTTCTTTTATATTCATGGCTAGATTGTATAGCAATCTATAATATATATATATATATATATATATTAATATATATATATATATAATATATATATATATACACACACACGAGGGTAATTCAATAAGTATCCGCACTTTTTATTTTAGTGATAAAATAGTATATATAATATATACTCGTAATAACAAACCAAATTGAGATTTATAGGCTTATTTAGGCTACTCGTAGCTGTCACATATCGTACGAGTAGTGAGCATGGCTGCGCCGCTTTCAATTTGTACTCTGGAAGAACAGAGATCCGTGGTTCGTTTTTTGTGGGCAGAAGATGTGAAAGGAGCTGAAATTCATACGCGTTTATGTGCTCAGTATGGGAATAATGCGTTACCACGGCGAAGTGAGTACGAGTGGATTCAAATGTTCAAGGAAGGTCGAACATGTGTGACGGATGCTCAGCGCTCAGGATGACCGTCAACATCAACCAGTGGTGACAAGCAGGAAGAAGCCAGAGCCATGATTTTCGATGACAGAAGATTAACAATAAAAGAAATTGCATCTTCATTAGACATCAGTCAAGGGTCAGCCTATTCGATAGTTCATGACATTCTTGGCTTTCACAAGGTTTGTGCAAGTTGGGTGCCCAAACAGTTGACAGAAGAGCACAAGCGTAATCGTATGGACGTCTGCTCTCGTCTTTTGGCGCGGTATCATAATGAAGGTGAAAACTTTTAGGAGCGCATTATCACTGGAGATGAAACCTGGATCCATCACTATGAACCAGAAAGCAAACGACATAGCATGCAATGGAAGCATCCAACATCTCCCGTTGCAAGGAAGTTCAAAGCGCAGCCGTCAGCAGGTAAAGTTATGCTAACACTGTTTTGGGATACACGAGGCCCTATCCTTGAACATTATCTAGAGCGTGGAACTACAGTAACAAGTGCATCGTATTCTGACATGCTTCGGAATGAGTTAAAGCGAGCAATTCGCACAAAACGGAGAGGGAGATTGTCGGAAGGTGTTATTCTGTTACACGACAATGCGCGCCCTCATACCGCTGCACAGACTAGAAAATGCCTTCAAGAACTTAAATTTGAAGTTCTTGACCATCCAGCCTACAGTCCAGACCTGGCACCTTCGCATTTTTACCTGTTTGGACCACTAAAAGACGCTTTGAGAGGTCAGCGATTCCAAGGCGATGATGACCTGAAGGAGGCGGTGCATGACTGGCTACGCACACAGCCAAAAACATTCTTTTGTGATGGCATTAGGAAGCTTGTAGATCGCTGGACTAAGTGTATTGAGAACAGGGAGACTATGTTGAGAAGTGATGTGTTTATAATCTATCAGATGTGAAAATAAAAGTGAAGATACTTATTGAATTACCCTCGTGTATTATATATATATATATATATATATATATATATATATATATATATATATATACGAACGCTTGAGCACCATTCTGTTTCCTTTTTTCTTCGTGGTTATTTTCATCACATATATATATATATATATATATATATATATATATATATATATATATATAATATATATTATATTAGGCTATAAAATGGGCTACGTCGTAGCCAATTTTGTAACCGCCTTCCGTCCACCAGCGTGGGTAGGCGATAGTGGTTCTGGAGAGTAGTTGGATAGTTGGATGGGAGACCATCTATCAGCAATAGACGAGAGGTGAGTGAGCTTGGTTTTAATGTATAGAATACCAGGTACAACAAATCGATGAATCGGTACAGAATTTAAATTCTGTACCGATTCATCGATTTGTTGTACCCCGTATTCCATACATTAAAACCAGCTCACCCCCTCGTCTATTGTTAATTTCATAGACATTCCCTACCTAATAGAAAAAAAAATAATATATTATAGTCAACACTGAAAATTCCTATGATGCGCGACTTTTGCGCCAACCTGTATATATATATATATATATTATATATATATATATATATATATATATATATATATATATATTAGTGGTGGACCGGATGTCAGTTTTTCAACATATGCGGATGCGGATCTTTAATTTCAATATCCCCGGATGCGGATATTTAGTTAATCTATCAATATAATATAGAATTATGAATATATGACGTAATTTTTTCAAATTTCGTGATATTACTATTATGGCAGGCAATGCATAAGAATTAAAATTATATTAATGTTTTCATTATGATAAAAATAATAACTTTCTCAAGAGTTTCAGCCACAGAAAATTGAATGAAACAAGTTTCATTCAATTTTCTGTGTTACCAGATATTTATATTTTGAGGTTTATATATTTGTTTGTAAATTGTAAATTGCATAATTTATTAGAGGTAATATCTGCATAACATCCGCAGTCAGAAGTGCGGATGAGGATGTTAAAAATGATGTGGATGCGGATATCCGGTCACCACTAATATATATATATATATATATATATATATATATATATATATATATAATATATATAACCTCGTTAGGGTTCCGTGCGTCGGTCTTTCTTCACACGAAGGTCAAGCTGGTGGCCCCGCCTCTAGTCCTGGCTTGGTGGAGGAGCGAGTTGCTCTCTTGCGCTCTCCTGCCTCTCCACCGTACATATCCAGGTACACCCAGCTCATCTGGTACCGTCCTGAGCCAGGGATCTAGTCTTCTCTTGAAGACTTCAACTTTGACCCATGTAACGTTTCTGAAGTCCTATGGAAGCTGGCTGAAAATTCTTATCCCCCTGACAACCAAGCTATTTTCTTTTAGAGTTGACGAAGTCCCTTGTCGGGTCTTTAATTTGGGAGCACTACACATTCTGCATTTCCTCTTTTCCAGCTTTGTTTGGATGGTAATTGGGTTTACTTTGAGGTTTGGTACAAGGTTTTCGATCATTTTCCATAGGTAGATTGTGGTATACCTCTCTCTTCTTCTTTCCAGGGAGTACAGATTTAGTTTACGTAGTCTTTCCCCGTAGTTGAGTTCTTTGCAGCCATCACTCTTGGCTGTGAAATGTCTGTGTTTCTTCTAGTTTATTAATTTCTTCCTTTTTATATGGGGACGTCAAAACTGAGCAGTATTCAAGTTTTGGTATGATGTGTTCTCAGCATGGGAATCATTACTGTCTTGTCCCTCCTTCTGAACGTTTTTAGTACCTATCCCGCGGCTCTTTTGGCTTTGTTTATTGCTATCTGATTTTGTGTCTCGAATTTGGCATCATCGGTCATTATTATCCCAATCGACCGCTTTCGTGGTTCTCTGAATTTCCTGTCTATCTGGAGCATAATATGCATTCTGTTTAAGGTCCTCATTTCTACCATATCTCAAGAGCTGAAATTTCTCGGTATTAAATGTCATATTGTTGTCTTCTGACCATGTGTATATTTTGTTCGTGTCCCTCTGCAAGGCCTCCACTTCATTTGCATCGCTGATTTTTCTGCTGATCTTTGTATCGTCCGCAAAGGATGTTACTGTACTAGGGCGGGTCGTACTCAGGTGACAACATGAATCTGAAGGAAATCCTACCATCATGGGTGTCTAAATTATGTTTTACATGGGGAATTCAAATATGAGCTTCTTTTTTGGATAGGATAACTCTAACCTACATCATTTTGTATTTCTAAATTGCCAATTTTACTCTTTTGAACCCCTTTATAATATATTAAAAGATATAAGGTAAATCATTTATATTGACAAGGCCAAATCAACTTTACATATATTTATTAATAGGTGAACTGCATGTATATCACTGGATATAATTACAAAGATCATTCTCCTGACATCTTGAACTTTGCCAGGTTGCACAATCCTGCTTTGACTCAGACTTGGACATCAGCTTCCTGCTGGTCTCCTGAGCCCTGATCCCTCCATCCCTCTTTTCCTGTGAGAAGTACTTAGCAGAAGCCTCAGTCACCATTTTAACAACCCTCTCAATGCTTTGTGTGTGGCCAGGCTAAGGTGCTTAGAGAGCAGGTGAGAGGTGGCTCTGACACACCTTCTGACCAGCTGATCAAGTCACCGATGCTGGAAGCATCACAATTGATGTCAGGTGTCCTTCTGCTCCTAACAGAGGAGTCCCCCAGCTGAGTGTCCGGGTCCCCCTCTCCCCTGATGGCCAGGATTCTCTCCACCCCTTCAATCCTCTCCTTCTGATCCTCAGAGCAGAGTAGTGTTTGGAGGATGACTTCACTGCGGGCATACCAAGCAGATCTTCTCACAGTTGGCATCACAATATCCAGCACCTCCTTTCTCTGGGACTTGAGGCAGTCCAGCTGAAAGAGGATGTGCCTAGGCCCTTCGATCCAGGAGTGCTTGACCTTCACGTTGAACCAACATGGGTAATACACTCCAATGATGAATTCCACAATGAATGCAGAATCTTCAGGTTCTTTCCTTTAAGTCCGTGCTTTGACACCCAGAGCCTGAGAAGTCTGTTCGCTGTGGTGAGCCAGCGGCTGTGGTTTACTGGTCCTATCTCTAACAGAGCCAGCCCTGCAGGAAGTACTCCATCCCTGACTGCACAGACAATTTATAGCCATAGTATTGATCAGTTGAAGATCTTGAATGACCTTGTCAGGAAGCTTGATCAGTGGAGGGCCAACAGAGATTCGGGTGAAGTTTGGATTGATATCAAAGTCTGTAGCAGAATCAAGGAGCTTTCCTATTGGCCCGGATAATTTTTTGTCTGACAGAGTAGGGCCATCAAGGTCAACAATGAGATGGCGCAGGGGAAGTTCACCAGTGTGCAGGTTGCACACCAACCAGACCAGCTTTCTCCCCAGGTGCAGCTCCAGCTTCCGCATTACTCCAGCTTTCACCAGTGTTGACATTTGTTGAGTCTCCTCCAATGGCCAACAAGGTCTTATCATAACCCCTCTCTTTCAGCCAGGCAAACAGGACTTAGCAATCTTCTCGCCATGTGAATCCTCTTTAGTTGCTTTCTCTGGGGTAAGTGGAACAGATAGTAGCTGCCAGGCTCACTAACAACACTATAGTGTTCTTCCTTGATCTTTGCGGGAAAAGATTGGTCACTGCCCTCAGCTTCCATCACATTGGTCAGGTCAATCCGCCCATCAAAGAGGATGCAAGAGATCCCCCCCTCCTCCCTGCACTTCTTCTCGAACGGTTCCCCCAGCTCTCTCATCAACTTCTCCTGTGCTCTCTTGACCTTGCTCTTATCAATCACCGTACATAGCCAGGTACACCCGGCTCATCTGGTACCGTCCTGAGCCAGGGATCTAGTCTTCTGGGGTAACTACAATGTAGTGAACGTGTTTTATTATATCTTTTCTTCATTATTAATTTACGCTTCTTCCTACTTTACTATATCTCTATTGCTCTTTATTTCATTTAACTGTACACTCTCGTTACTAAGTTTCGCCGCGCAGTAGAATTATCATGGTAGCGACGCCGAGTTCTGACTCTAAAAAGACCGTTATAAAGCCAATGGGGAAGGGGAATATTAATACTCTTATTTAACACTTGTTACGTTTTATTAATTTCGAAAGTGGTTTAGTTAATTAGGGGATATGCGAGTATGAAATATTACTAAATATATTTAGGTCGGAGAGGGCGCAAAACAATTTAACTTTAAGATCACATGGCTCTAAATCTTACGCGTATCGCGTCTACCTCAAGACTGAAAAACCGTTATAGGTATAGTCCACTCTCCGGGCCTATTTAGGATTACCAACCCTACCCATTTTAAACAATTCAAATCTAACAACCATGCTTTATCGTAATCATCACAATTTTTAGTAAATTTATATTAAACATTATCTTATTTAATTAAACAAATTAATATTCTTAACTAAGCATTACTACAACAATAGTAAAATAATCAACAATTTAATAATAATCAACTGCAAAATGATGTACGTTAGGGTTATCAGAATTAAATATTTTCTTCAGATTGTGTTCTATACACCAAAATATGTCATTTGAACACCCCTCTCCATTGATTTAAAAAAAATGCATAGTATGACCCGCCCTATTACTGTACTGTTGCTGTTTACTCCACTGTCTATGTCTGTTAGCATGATTTAATTTATACGGACAAGACCTTAAATATTTTATTGAAATTATCATCATCAATTTGAATGATGATTAAAAAAAAAGAAAACATTATAAAAGTTTCTGTGCTGAAGGAAATGTAATGCTTTTTGTACTAATATTAATGAACAACACCTTTGATTTAATTATAAAAAAGGTTTCTGGCAGAATTTTAACCGTTAGTACATAACCTTGATATAATTTACCATGGTTATGATATAAGGATTATATTTGCTTTATAACAGGTCCTTTAAAATGCTGCATAAGTTACCTCCAAGATGTTCAACTTGGCAAATGTTTGCTGACCACAGTATCTCGAACCTTCCGGAGGTAACTCGACGACGTGCTCGGTATACATGCAAACACAAAAAATTTAGAACTCATTTAATAATCTAGTTATCGAAAATACTCAGCTGTTTTGATTTATGTCTTCTAAACTATGGCCTTCATAGGATGAAAATGTTTGTCTGTACCTAAACTTAACATCGACACTGACAATTTACATTTTTCTTTTTGTGGTTTTATTGTTCATTTTATAGTTTCACGTCAGTTTACAGGAAATGTATTTTCCGAATCCAAATACAAAAAGAAAAGGCAAGAGAAGACGCACGTTTTGTATATGTTATAGGGAATCTGTTTAACTAGGGATTTCATGAAATCCCTAAAGTGTTCAGAGATTTCATGTAAAGTTAAGTCGTGATATTTTCGTTAAACCTTCGGAAAAATTATTGAATGCCCGATTAGGTCAACTGTACGCCTTTGATGAATGGTTAGGTTAAGTCGTGATATTTTCGTAAAAACTAACGAAAATATCACGATTAACCTTACATGAAATCCCTGAACATTTTAGGGATTTCATGAAATCCCTAGTTACAGAGATTCCCTGTAACATATATAGGAAACAGGTTTTAAAAAGCTTCTTGTACTTTTTTTTGTAGGAAAAAAGGTCGTATTTTTGCTTTCTTTATTGCTGTCCCTTATTATGACAACCGCCCTTGATCCATAAACAATTTCCTCCATGTGTGTCTCTTATTTCAGCTGTGAACATCATTGTTTCCTTTATTTGACGCAAATTCCATCATATAATACCACATTTTGCCCGTATATATATATATATATATATATATATATATGTGTGTGTGTGTGTGTGCGTGTGCGTGTGCACAGGGTGAGTCAAAAGTTCTGCCCCTAAAATAACTATATAATAAATATTTTTTATTCAGAACTCTTGCCCCGCCATATATATATATATATATATGGGATTGAACTCAGAATGGTTCCCTGAGGTTTTTTCATGATACATACAGACCGCGTATGGAACAAGGAATTCTTCCGGGAAAATTAAAGCCATTATAGTCCGAATAAGTAATGGTAAATGACAAACACTATTTTCCCAGAAGTGTTCCTTGTTCCATGCACGGTCTGTGTGTATTATGAAAAAAACTCAGGGGGACCATTCTGAGTTCAATCCCATCATGAAACGGACATGTTATATGCCTTGAAAAGTAGACGCTCATTTTTGCCAGTTGAGGTTTAAGTTTTGTTTTTTGGCTAAAAAATACAATAGTTACCCATTTTTCTTTGATGTATTCAATCCGAAGCGAATGCAACGAGTCTTTTACTTATATTGAGGTTCTGGATATAGTAGGCTAGGTGTAGCTGTAACCCCTAGATCCTGTCCCAAAGTTGGATCCTATCTGAAAGCAGATAGCTGGTGAGGAAAGCTATATTTTTGGGGCCTCTTTGCGAGTGAGCCGTTGCCACATCAGGCTAACATTATGAAAAAAAAAGAACTATAGTGTTTGTCATTTACCATTACTTATTCGGACTATAGTGGATTTAATATTCCCAGAAGAGTTCCTTGTTCCATGCACGGTCTGTATATATATATATATATATATATATATACACACACTCGTATGTGTCAATTCTGTTCAGAGAAGCTCTTGTTCATATGAATTAACGAATAATAAATCCTCTGTTGAAATACTAACACTTTATCAACTTTAAACAAAATACGAATCAAATGCGTAAAAAGAATGAGAACGTATGACCCTATAAATACACTTGAATCGCGCGTAAACACGCAATCCTCTCACAAACCTGTAATTATCGACTACACGCCCTAGTTACGCGATTAGCTAAATTGCCTCGAAATGAGTGTATGGATTAGCCTTTTGACGAAAATAATGTTATATTTAAAATAAATTGGATTCTTAGTCACGAAGCAACAAAGAACAATTTAAACACAGAGAACCTCGTAATTGGTTTCACTCAATGGTCGTACAATATTTCAACTCATTATTAAGAAATTTTAATTTAAAACATATAGTTCTTAGTTCTTAGTAGTGGTTAGCGTCGCTGACGACGAATCTATCGGCCCCGGGTTCGAGACCCGACGGCAGCCGGCGCGCAGCAAAACCCAGCTGTTCATCCTTCCACACAATAAAGAAAGTGGTTGGTAGATAAATGGGTACCCTAGGTGGCCTAGTGGTTAAGACGCTGGGCTGCTGATGGGGCGTGGTTCGGATTCCACGTTAAACTGTAGGTCTAAGGTGGAGTGAAAAGCTTGACCTTCGTCAGAATGAACAATTCGGGCGGAAGCTGATCAAAGGAATCAAAGGTATATATATTAGGGATAATCTTACGATAGATTGCAGCGAAACGATTGTGGGAGGGACAAGGGAAAATATTTTGATATCATTTTCTGAAGTAAAGAGGTTAATTAAAGAGTTAAAGACTGGTTCTGCGTCAGGGGTAGATGACTTATCGAATGAGCACTTAAAATATGCAAATGACGTAGTATGTCTGCATATGTCATTGCTCCTATCAGCCATGCTTGCTCATAGCTGTATCCCTGCAGAGTTCACGAGGGTATATATCTTGCCCCTGGTCAAAAATAAGTACGGAGACATTCTGTCCAGCAATAATTACAGGCCTATTGCTGTCGCTTCCTGCTTCTCGAAACTACTAGAAAAACTCTTGTTACTCCGATTAAATGATTTACTATGGATATCTAATCAATTTGGCTTTAAAAGGTCCCACTCAACTGACCTCTGTATCTATGTACTTAAAGAAACAATATCTAAATACATTGACAGTAATTCAACCATTTATAGCTGTTTCCTTGATATAAGTAAGGCATATGATAGGGTGAACCACAATATTTTATTTGCAAAACTACAAGACAGGAAGGTTCCCATGTACATATTAAATTTATTGAAATTTTGGTATTCCCACCAATCTTTCACTGTTAGGTGGGTCAATGTACTATCCGAGTGTTTTGGCTCCTCTTGCGGGGTGAGACAAGGCTCCTTGCTCTCCCCTATGCTGTTTAATGTGTATATTGACGGATTAATTGCTTCACTTAATGAGGCAACAGTGGGATGTTGTATAGATAGCACAAGGATAAATAACTTACTGTAGTTTATGCCGATGATATGGTGTTAATAAGTCCCTCTGTTAGAGGTCTGGATCGGCTACTAAATGTCTGCGAAGTGTATTCGCAGAAACATGATATTCTTTTTAATGTTACAAAAACTAAGGTTATGCAATTTCATCCTAAAAGCTGGAATCAGCCAGCTGATATAAGGTTTAAAATGAATGGTGAAGTAATTGAGGAAGTACAAGAGTTTAAGTACAACAGGTCTTTTAGACTCTTACATAAATTACCCCCGAGATGCTCAGCTTCGCAAATGTTTGCTACCCGCAATGTCCGAGCTTCCCGGAGGTAACAAGACGTGCTCAACAACAGTATATGCAAAGAATTAAAAAAATCAACCAACCGATCATCCAAGCTATCCATGAGTCCTGCCATTTATCCTCTAAGCTATGGACTTCTTGGTACGAAAATGTCTGTCTGAGCTCCACTTAACTTCGACAGTGCAGTATTATTTATAATCAATTGTATATTTCTATCGTTAATATATGAACTGTCATTGTATTAATAATATTGTCATATGAACTATAGTCTGCCAATAAACATTTTCATTTTCATATATATATATATAATTATTATATATATATATATATATATATATATATATATATAGATAGATAGATAGATAGATAATTGATGATGATGATGTCTGTCTGTCTGTTTGTTAGTATATGCACGCCTAAACAATTAAGGAAGTCTGCACCAAATTTGATATAAACATTAAGAGAAAACCAGGAAGATTTTAGTCACATATCCACCCCTTCCAGTTTCTCCCTAAGTTGTCTCGGGGGTCTTTTGCTGCGCAAGGGCAGCATATATATATATATATATATATATATATATATATATATATATATTATATATATATATATATATATATATATACTAGGTGGGTACCCGGCGTTGCTCGGGTTAATTGAATGCCCGGTTAAGTCAACTGAATGCCCGGTTAGGTCAACTGAATGCCCCAAAAAACCCTCATCCCCCTTTATGCAACTTGGGGGCTAACCCCCTCCCCATGAAAATCAGTCATGAAAATCTTGAGCTTCACATTTCCGCCCGTAATACAAACAGGACAAACAGACAGCTGACCGACTCTGTGTTGACATTCTTCATCCCATAAGAGGTTCCCGTGCCAAATTTGGTAGCTCTAAGTCAAACGGTTTGCGCTTGCATAAAGGACAGACAGACAGAAAGGCGAATATATATATATATATATACCTGTTGCGTGCAGGCTGCGCGCAGCTCACCCAGCTGTTCATCCTTCCTTTGGTTGGTAGATAAATAGGTACCAGAAAATCCTCTAGACAAGGCATGTTACTGTAAGGGATCGAACGCGGGTTGATACTGTACGTTATATATATATATATATATATATATATATAATCAAAATCTCGTTCCTACCGAAATGGGGGTGAAAAGGCAGAAACGGCCCGGATGCAAAATACAGAAGGTAGTGAAGAGGAGAAAATGCAGAAACGAAAGTGTACACATTCATCCACACGGGTTCTGGGTTTTCTTTCACACACACCTGCTCTCACACATTTAAATTCCCCCACCCTCACCCCCCACCACCATTCACACTCTCCTCCTTTCATCGCCACTATAATATTAAACCTTCCACGCTTAACCACCTGCACCACTTTTGTCGTTTGCTCATTATTTATTCCTCTTACACACACACACACACACACACGTGCCTGTCTGCAGTTATTTGGGTGACCCGGACAAGCAAAAGAGGGAAGAATGGGTTCTCAACCCAATCCTTCCCCTCCTGTATGGCAGGAGATGCAAAGGTAGTTGCACCTATCGGTGGGGGTTGGGGTTGCCACATCTCTGCGCCTAATATATATATATATATATATATATATATATATACAGAGAGAGAGAGAGAGAGAGAGAGGATGTAAAATAACGCACTGTCGCGACGAAGTGTGTTAAGAAATAAAAATTTATCTTCCTGAAGAGTGGTTTCCTTCTTTATATATATATATATATATATATATATATATATATATATGTGTGTGTGTGTATATATCAGTGGTGTACCGATTAATCGGCATCGGCCAAATTTAGCCGCTTCTCTCACCGATTCTTTGACATTTTAAAATTTCCATTACAAAACAAAATCTATATTTAGAAAATTGAACAGACAAAAAAACACTATTTATAATAATTTATATTCCTTTCATAGTGTAATTATATAAAAATATTTTACATTAACGAAAAAGGCAACGTTTAATAAGTTACGTTCACCATAAGTTTACATTTTTTCTCTCTAACTAGCTAATCTCTAATTATATTATCATAAACTATCGTAATCTCCTACTCTATATTAATAATAATTCTATATTAAGTTGTACTTTATAATTTATATATTAAACCATCTTATGATGTTGACTTTATTTTAAGTATTTTAATAATTTTATTAACCCTAATTATATATCCATTTTTTTTATTCAAATTGGCGACTAATAAGGACTTGAAATTTTACTGAAAAATTTTGTTGTTGTTGACACTGTTGAAGAAAGAAAATACCTTCAACACAAGGAAAAACAATTACTTTAAATATTAGCATTCAATTTATGGAATAAAATAAAATTATTTATTCATTTTACTGAGTAATAACACTTTCTAACATTATTTTAGATCCGGAATATGAGTAACAAATTCTGATGCTACATACTGTGGGGTGAGCTAAGAAAAAGCATTTAAAAATTGGAAATGTTAAAATATGAAAATTTAAAGTTTTCACATTAGATTAGTAAAATTTATGAAGGGAATTGATTTTTTAAAATATAGGAAAAGAATCGGCATCGGCTAAATTTTGGAATCGGTACATCACTAATATATATATATATATATATATACACCTTTCCTTTTCTTTTAACATTTCACTTGTTCCATGTGGTGATTCCCCACTTCACAGAGGTCAGGTTTGTTGCCCCACCTCTCGAGTTGGGAATGTTGGTTTGATTAATTTAATATTATAGTTTTTGAGTGATGAAACTTTATAAAAGCAAAATGGTGGAAAATTAATTTAATCTCTACAATGAATATAATACTTTTCAATCTTTCAGATGTTCTGTGCGATGATTCCTCATTTCATGGAGGTCAGGCTTGTTTCCTCTCCTTTTGAGTTGGCCTGATGAAGTAAAGAGTTAGTTTCTTGTGCTCTACACTTCATATAACCAGATACTTCCGACTCATCTGGAATTGCTATGAACCAGGTGTCTAGTCTTCTTTTGAAGACGTCCACGTTGACACCATCCGTGTTTGGAAGTGTCTTGTGCAGTTGGCTGAATAGTCTTGGCACTCTGACAACAAAGCTTCTATCCAAGCTATTTTCCTTCAGGGTTGGGGATGTTCCCTTTCTAGCTTTTAGTTTGAGTACACGATACATTCTTCCTTTCCTACTTCCCACTGTTGTTTGGATGGTTATAGCGTTCAAATTGAGATTAGGGACTAGTTTCTCAATTATTTTCTATATGTAAATAATGGTGTACTTCTCTTCTTCTTTCCATCAAGTATAAATTTAATTTACGTAATCTTTTCCAGTACTTTAGTTCTTTGCATCCATTGATCTTGGTTGTGAAGTTTCTCTGAATCCCTTCTATGATAGTTGATTAATGTCTTTCTTTTTTTGTATGAGGACGTTAAAACTGAGCAATAATCCAGCTTGGATATGATCAGGCTCTCAACAGAGGAATCATTATACATTCTTTTCCTTTCTTTTAAAGGTTCTCAGTATCTGTCCGATTATTCCTTTCGCTTTCCTTACTGCTATTTTATTTGATGTTTCAAATTTCGCGTCGTCGGTCATTATAACTTCTAAATATTTTGTTCTGGGGTTTTCCTAAATTTCCCGTCCATTCTAGGTATGGTATTCCCTCAGTGTCTCACGTCTTTTGTATCTAAAGAGCTCACACGTCTTCTGTATCTTAAGAGCTCAAATTTTCTGGTGTTAAATTTCATATTATTGCTTTCCGACCACCTGTAAATTCTGTTCGTGTCTGTTTGTAGAGATTCTATATCATCTGCGTTTCTTCATTTTCTACTAAGTTTAGCGTCATTACCAGAGGATGTTACTGTGTTAACATTGGTAATTCCATCGTCTGTATCAATTAGCATGATTAGAAATTATGACGGAACTAATACAGTTAGTTCCTTGTGTTACTGAACTACGGACCTCCATTTCCACTAATGATATTCCTTGAACTGTAACAATTTGCTGCCGCTCACTAAGGACGTTATATATCCATTTTCCTACTTTTCCTTATATATATATATATATTATATATATATATATATATATATATATATATATATATATATATATATATATACTATATACAGGGCGTCCCAAAAAAATGTATACACACTTTAACAGCTGATAGCTCAATTGATGTTTCTTTCTTTCCAAGTTAAACCCATTAGAATTAATAATGGCAGTCAGACTAAGCTTTGAACAAAGGAAATTCATTCTAAAATGCTACTGGAAATGTGAAAACGCAGTTGAAGTGCAAAGACAGTTTAGGAGGGAGTTTCAAACAGATCCACCAACGCGACTTACCATCACTCGAATTAGAGATAAGTTTGAAGCCGATGGAACTGTTCAGAATGTCCACAAGAAGCGTTCCGGAAGACCACGGACATCGAAAAGCCCCACAAAGCAAGAAAGAGTACTGGAAACGTATCACCAAAGTCCAAGAAAATCTGTGCGGCAAGCGAGTCGTGAGGTAGGAATTTCAGAATCGTCTGTCCAACGCATTTTGCGCTGTCAATGGAAAAGTTACATTCCAAGATTAGTCCATGCTATTAATGAAGATGATGATCCGGACCGAAGAGTGGAGTATTGCGAGTGGTACTTGGCACGATGTGGATGTGGATTGGACGAAGGGGTTTCGTAGAATACCCTCCGCGTTCACCAGACCTCACACCACTAGACTTTTTTTATGGGGATACTTAAAAGACAAAGTCTACGCTATAAAACCTGCAACAGTCGCTGAATTGAGAGCAGCCATTGAACGAGAATGCACACAAATACCAAACGAAATGTTTCGTGATGTTTGCGATTCCATTGCTTCGCGTTATCAGCAGTGCCTGGACCAGAACGGACGTCAGTTTGAAAACAGGCGTTGAGAAAACAATTAAATAATGTCTGTAGATTCTATTACATTTTGAAAATGAAATGTATTTTAATAAACACTGCCTTTATAATTATTTAAAGTGTGTATACATTTTTTTGGGACGCCCTGTATATATATATATATAATATATATATATATATATATATATTATATATATATATATATATATATATATATATATATATAGCATTAGTTAACGCGTAAAAGTATTGTAGAATTTTCACTAGGATTTTCTCCTCTTTATTTTAAAAATTTCCTTTATCTTTAAATTTTCTCTCATTTTTAACTTTCCTCCTTAAACAAGCAGCCTCGTGTGTATATATATATATATATATATATATATATATATATATATACACACACAAAGGACACTAAACAGCAACAAACCGGCTGGTGTGTATATATATTATATATACACACAAATACAAAGGACACTAAACAGCAACAAACCGGCTGGTGTATATATATATTATATATATATATTTTTTGTATTCCTACCAATCTTTTACTGTTAGGTGGGGCAATGTACTATCCGAATGTTTTGGCTCCTCTTGCAGGGTGAGACAAGGCTCCTTGCTCTCCCCTATGCTGTTTAATGTGTATATTGACGGTTTAATTGCTTCACTTAATGAAGCAACAGTGGGATGTTGTATAGATAACACAAAGATAAATAACTTTTAGACATGAGGGGAACACAATTCATGGCAGCAGCGACAACTAATTAGCCCACAACACCCTTGCCACTACAATAATCTACATGTACAATCATGCACCAACACCTCGCACCATTAAGGTAACACCAGAGAGACATTATAACCAAATACTCCATTCCGTACCACGCCCCACAGACATCACACAGTACAGAAAACACATACACACACACACCTAACGCACAAAGCACTGACACGACTCGGTCCGAATGCGGTCCTAGGTGCGAAGCCGCCACCCATTGACAGGTCAGAGACCAGCCTGAGCAGATCGGATCGAGTTAACTTAGCACGATTCCGATGTGGACATCACCCCCAACTTACAGACATATAAACACAGACTAGACAACTCTACAGACGACACCTGCCACCTGTGCCAGGACACACCAAAAACAATTGAACACATTATGACAGACTGTACTGCTTTAACACAACACAGAACACAACACAACATCACTAGTGCGCTGAACCTCTGGTCCACTTCCGAGAGGACGATCGATTACCTGCTTGCCGCCGGCTTGCTCGATCAGGGCGGGCTGATCGGCTAACCAACAACAACAACTTAGTTTATGCTGATAATATGGTGTTAATAAGTCCCTCTGTTAAAGGTCTGAATCGGCTACTAAAAGTCTGCGAAGTGTATTCGCAGAAACATGATATTCTTTTTAATGTTACAAAAACTAAGGTTATGCAATTTCATCCTAAAACCTGTAATCAGCCAGCTGATATTAGGTTTAAAATGAAAGGTGAAGTAATTGAGGAAGTACAAGAATTTAAGTATCACCAGCTCCTTGAGTGATGACTCAGATATAATAAAACAATCTTGAAGCTTTTGTGCTAAGCGAATATGACTATAAGGAACTTTCGGTTATGTACAAGTGAAGCTAAAGACACTCTTTCTTACTTTCTGCAGTAATATATACGGACAGCAACTATGGGTGAATTATACAAAAGGTTGTGGCAGAACCCTAAATTTGCTGTACGACACGTTTTTAGACTCTTACATAAATTACCCCGAGATGCTCAGCTTTGCAAATGTTTGCTACCCGCAATGTTCCGACCTTCCCCGAGGTAACAAGACATGTTCAATACAGTCTGATGCAAAGAATAAAAAAATCAACCAACCCGATTATCCAAGCTATCTATGAGTCCTGCCGTTTATCCTCTAAGCCAGGGCTTCTCAAACTAGGGGTCGCGTAAATATTATTGGGGGTCGCAGAAACATTTGAAAATATTATTTTTTTCATAAATATACAGTGTTAGTACCTATTGCTTTTATGACATTGAGTGAAGGGTCGCGAAAAAATTTGTCTGATCCAAAGGGGTCGCAAGTGAAAAAGGTTTGAGAAGCCCTGCTCTAAGCTATGGAATTCTTGGTACGAAAACGTCTGTCTGTAGCTCCACTTAACTTCGACAATACTGTATTATTTCTAATCAACTGTAAATATTTCGATCCTCATTATGTGAACTGTCATTGTATTAATAATATTTGTCATATGGACTATAGTCTGCCAATAAACATTTTCATTTCATTTTCATTTTCATATATATATATATATATATATATATATATATATATTAGGGCATTCTGCGGCTATAGGGGTGATGTACAAAGTTTGGAATTCAATACCACACACATGTTTAATCAAGTCCATTTATTAACTGAACAACACAAGCAAAATTGTATTCAATTTGAGTAATATTTACTGGTCCCCCAAGAGCCTCCTTCAAGTCTTATTGGGGAGATTATGGAATCAGCTGAACAAAAAATGTACTTCCGTAACTTTACATCCAAAACAATTAACAGAAACCTTAGTCTTTTCAACACATTAGGAAAACAATGAAAAATTTACCAACATATCCATAGGGATCATATGTAATGGGACTTCTTTGCACTGGGCATGGTCTTCCGATGATGCTCGATCACTTGGAATGCCAATTCTTTCTCGTCTTCGCGCTGGGTGATCGAGCTGTTGAAGTCAGTTGCGAACTTCACTGCTCGCTCAGCGCAGTCATTGACGACCCGAATGGCCCTAACTCTCTCCTTCATCGTCACCAGGTCCTCCAGGTAGTGGGGAACTTTGAGTCCCATGCATTTGAAGAAGTTAGCAGTCCGTTTAGTCACGAAGTCTGGGAGAGTGAGCAGATACGGCGATTTCATGCACTTTGACTCGAATTTTCTTAGCCCCTTCTTGCGCGCAGGGACCTCATGGAGATTTTTAAGCATATGCTTCTTTCCAAATTGTCTACCTTATCCGAGAAAAAAGGCGAGACCAACAAAGTCTTCACTGAGGTACCAGAGGTGGTTCTGAGCCTTGGGTATCGCAATGGTTGCAACTGCCTCGTCTTTGGTCTTGTATCCTTCAAGCTGTCGGAAGAGCTCGATGTCGTTTCGAGGAGCATCGACGCCACTGGGTGCCTCAAACCACGCTCGAAGGTAAATCGTAGGGAGAATACGTTGATGCGTCGCAGCGCCTTCTCTTCCGACGGCGTTAGGGAAAACTGCCTCCGAAACAAGAAGATCTTGAGGGAATAAATTCCTTTTGCCATCCACCTAGCTCGGTGGAATGCTCCGGGATAGCGGAAGAGACTCTTCTTCTGCTTCCTTGGAGGGACGGTTGCCCCCAAGAAGAGAAGCGCCAGCTCCATGTATTCTTGGTAATCATCCCGGTCCTGCTTCTGACTAAGTCTGGCACTGATGAATTCAACAACACTGTTCCGGTTATCAGAGACAAAAGTCTGCAAGGGGTCAGGGTCTTGCGGGTCATCTTCAAAGGGATGGTAGCTGCCCTGGTCAATGAAGCTCCAGTAATCCCTGAAGCGAGCAAACAAAGGAATGTTCGGGCCAGAGGAAGAAAAGAACTTGTCGAAGACTGCAGTGACCACCAACTCGTGAGTGTGGTGGCGGCAAGCGAAGAAGACGAGTGGACGCTGCAAGCCTTCTTCAATTGTGACACATGCTCCTGTGTGGAGACCTGTATTTGCCGCCGTTGTGTCACAACATATTCCTGCAATGAATGGTTTCACCTTCGGCCAATTGTCCAGCACGGTGAGTATGGCATCTCCCATTGCTCTTCCGGTTCCTGATGCAATTTTTGGAATGGCCAGCAGCTTTCGAAGCCTTCTCCTGATACAACGATGGGTAAGCGATCCGACTTACCACCTCGTTCGTCGGGAAGGATCTTCCCATCGAAGTGGAGAATGCACGGCTTCTGGGGGGTCAAAGTTGGTCTTAATGTCCTCGGCAATTCTGTGTCGTGTTTTGGTTCTGGCACCGTGAATGGAGGTCGCTGAGAGCGTCAATTCTCGCACATTCACCCCAGCTGCTGACAGGGCAGGAGCGACGATGTGTATGGCTTTTTGCACGCTTGTATTTGTCCGGTCAAGGGCCGCGACGAACTGGGGGTCATCGATAACCCGGCGAGGGTCCATCATCATGGCTTTTGGCTGAGAGCCACATTGGCGGAGGCGGTGGCTGACCTGAGTGAATTCCTCTCCCGAAGACTCGGTGGAGCTGGACGAGCTGCCAGTCAATTCTGCGTGCTCCGGCTCCCGTATTCGTTTCATTTCCTCCTTAGACTTGTGTCGTCGTCGCTCCTCGTTCTCCTGCTTCATTGCCTTGGCCTCGGATGCTTTGGCAAATGCAACGTCTTCTGTGCCAATGACCATCTTTCTCATTGTCCGTTGGTCTTTAAGGAAGTCGCAGTCCTCTTTATTTGTCTTCGAAGATCCAGCTTCAGAGTGAGCAACATCAAACAAGGTCTCCATGTCCAACAAGAACTGTTTTTCATGAGCTCGCTGTGTTTCCGTTCGTCGATCCTTGTGATTAGACAACTTCACGTACCTCTCGTGAAGCTTTTTGAGCTTGGCAACAATGTATGGCTTGTGGGATGTCTTCAACGATGCTTTTGTCCACGCCTCCATGAGTTCTTCGGCCACATCACTACATGCTCTTGGAAGGCTTTGCTTCGTGACTCGGTGGATGAAAAACAGACGCTTTCCAACTTCACCCATGGTGGGAAGCTGTCTCATGGAAGAGAAATCCTCCTCCCTGAGGTGCCCGAGAAGCCACAAACTCACTTGCTTGCGTGTTGTTGCCATCTGTGAAACAAATAAGACTCATTAGTAGTGGTACGACACGTCAGACTGATAACACAGTTTGTAGGCAGGCAGCAGATTCCCACCTAGTGGGGATGGGTTGATGAACGGAAAGTGGTTGTGTGTGTGTGTTTCGGGACGAGTAGTGCTAGTCGTGTGCTCGTGTCGATTGTGTGTGTGTTTCGGGACGAGTAGTGCTAGTCGTGTGCTCGTGTCGATTGTGTGCTCGTGTCAATACACTCGCTGTTTCAACGCTTACAAGTTGACCCAAACCTACAAGGGGCTTGGGGGAGTGGAAGGAATGAGACTATCAAGACCATTGTTTGTGTGGTTTCATTTTAGTAGAAATGGATCCAGATTAGCATATGTGCGTTGCTGGATTTCGAACGTCGTGTTTTTCGGAATGCCCTAATATATATATATATATATATATATATATATATATATATATATATATATATATATACCTTTGGTTTGCTTCGCCCGAATTGTCCATTCTGACGAAGGTCAAGCTTGTCACTCCACCTTAGACCTACAGTTTAACGTGGAATCCGAACCACGCCCCACCAGCAGCCCAGTGTCTTAACTACTAGGCTACACAGGGTACCTATTTATCTACCAACCAATTTCTTTTATTGTGTGGAAGGATGAACAGCTGAGTTTTGCTGCGCGCCGCCTGCCGTCACTGAGTCTCGATCCCGGGACGGGCGTCCAATGTTCCAGAGGCCGAACAGCTAAACGAGTAATCCGAACTACGGGTCACTATATCATCTATACGGAGAGGACGGTCATCCATCCAGCTACTATACCCAGACCCAATTCGTCGTTTAACTCTGCTGATCTTAGGGGAAGCGGTGTAACAACGTGGCTATGACACTGCCATATTTAAAGTAATCCAAAATATCGGAACGATTTTTATACGAAGTCAGACGTCCTTAAAATTAAAAATGTTTGGTTGGAGAGTCTTCAATCATTTATCTCTGAAGTTGCGTAAGAAAAGCGATATAACCTTATAATTTCTAATTAACTTATAAGGACGCATCAATATAACATAAATGAAGGTAATTTTGTTTTTTTCTCAGAAAATCTCCTTCCCTTTCTTTGGATTCGATGAAGAGGAACGTTAATTACGTTTATGCGTCTCTTTCTTCCATGCCTCCTCCTCCTCCTCCCCTCCTCCTCCTCCTCCTCCTCCCTCCTCCTCCTCTTTACACTTCTTCGCCATCGTCTTCTTCGCCGTTGCTTCCGGCGTGCAGCGTCCGACATCCTCGCCCATTTGAACGCATCCCGGAACTTGTTTCTCCGCGTATTCCGACCTTCTCTTAAACGCCACAAATTCTGTCAGTCAACGTTACTGACAAACTCTCCCTTCATTACTCATGGCAGATGCATTCATTGCATACAATCAGAGCATGAATGAGAAATGAATGAGAACTGAACGCCGTAAAATGAAAAATGTCAAGTACAGATTAATTGAAATTGGCTTCGAGTTTTATTTTGCCATTTTTACATATACACAATTAATAATCGTGTAATTCGTGTATTAAGCCTTTTTTCAACGTTTACAAGTTACGCCCGACGAGTTTGTTAGTGGAAATTTACAAGTTTACGTACGCGCGCGCGCGTGTGTGTGCGCACACACACACACACACACACACACATACATATATATATATATATATATATATATATATATATATGATTTTATCAGGGCAAAAATATGTGGTTGAAACAACTCAAATGTTTGACATTTAATCTAGACGGTAAATTCAATCATTTTATATTTATTTTTCAATTATATTATAATATACAGGGCCTATCAGAGGGGGGGGGGTGCTAGGAGGGCCATTTGGCCTGGGCCTCAAATTTGAGGGAGGTCTCAAATTTAGAAACTCTCAGGTATGGTTAATAGGTTAATTAATCATTTGTTTGATTGGTTTTCAAATTATTACAGCCACGTATTTTGGTGATTTTTAACGAAGTAATTTTTTCGGTAAATACAGGGTGTTTCAAAAGTCGGAATCATAGGAAAAAAGAAATATACAGGGTGTTTGAAAACTTTCTGTACAAATTGTAATGGGGATAGGCAACACCAAGACAAACCCTTTTCGTCTATAAGTGTATGTCCGCTGACGTCACCATTCGGCGCGAGAGGGCGCCGCTGCAATTGGCTAAAAGGTGAAGTGGGCTAGACTCGCGCTTGCCGCGGGCATTCTTAAATCGGACGTGTTGAAACCACATTCGTCTACGAATAGC
This sequence comes from Bathynomus jamesi, assembly GCA_023014485.1. Classification (NCBI taxonomy): domain Eukaryota; kingdom Metazoa; phylum Arthropoda; class Malacostraca; order Isopoda; family Cirolanidae; genus Bathynomus; species Bathynomus jamesi. The sequence continues at coordinate 51,994 of JAJOZX010003566.1, read as the reverse complement.
CACGGGAACATCTTCCAGCAGTTCCGGCAACGTTTCTTCAAGAAATATCCGATAAACCCGCCCGTCGAGTCGGGCAGGCAGCAGGTACGGCCCAATCAACTTGCCATGGACGATACCCGCCCAAACATTGACGGCGAACCGTTCTTGATGAGCATGCACCCGTGTAGCATGTGGATTTGCGTGCGCCCACACGTGAGAATTGTGCATGTTAAACACACCCTCACGTGTGAAACAGGCCTCATCTGAGAACAGCACATAAGCCGGAAAATTAGGCTGCACCGCTGTCTGCTGCAGAAACCAGCGTGCGAATTCCACACGAAGAGGGTAATCCCGAGGTTGTAATGCCTGGACTCTCTGACGATGAAACGGATGTAACTGCTGCTCGTGCAACACTCTCCAGACCAGGTCGTGGTTCACACCGAGGATACGTGCAACACCTCGCGTGCTTGCGCTTGGATTGTCATCAAATCGCCGTAGGATTTCTTCTTCCATGTCAGGAGTGCGTACGTTTCTCTCCCGACCACTGTCATGCATGTTTGCATGGAATGTTCCAGTTTCTCGCAGTCGCCGATGCAAATGCGCAAACGTTTGGTGGTTTGGCACACGTCTGTTTGGGAAGCGCTGTCGGTACAACCTCACAGTAGCTCTTCCGTTTCCATTGGCAGCCCCATACACCATATGCATGTCAGCCATCTCAGCAGTCGTGAAGCGCTCCATGTTACGCGTACTACGTCCGATTTAAGAATACCCGCGGCAAGCGCGAGTCTAGCCCACTTCACCTTTTAGCCAATTGCAGCGGCGCCCTCTCGCGCCGAATGGTGACGTCAGCGGACATACACTTATAGACGAAAAGGGTTTGTCTTGGTGTTGCCTATCCCCCATTACAATTTGTACAGAAAGTTTTCAAACACCCTGTATATATATATATATATATATTTGAAAAATAAATGTTCCTATGATTTTGGATTTGTGCTTCAAAAGTCCGGAATCATAGGAATATTTATTTTTTAATTATATTATTATTATAATAATATACTGTATGTAAACATTAAAATATTTTCCACGATTCCGGACTTTTGAAACACCCCGTATTTAAAGGTTTTCTTTTCCCTGACAAGTTAAAAATGTAACAGTTCTGAGTTGAAAACAGTAAAGTCGGAGTTGAGCTTTTACTCAAATACACCGTCTCTCCATGTACAATTTCGGAAAATAAATTCGCCTAAAAACACAAAAATTCTCAAAAACATTAAAAATTACTAATTGGTAATGATTGGGCTTTGTTTTCGAAATTTTATTACTATCACCAAAGAGAATAAAATATCCCAAAGTAAACATAATATAGTGTTTTGCAAATAAAACAGGACAAAATATTCAGCAAACTGACAAAGTACGGGCATTTTTGACAAAGTTGTAATCAATTCGACAATGAAACATAACACTCAGGCAAACCATTCCACCTTTGACATATGACCAGATTTAAAAGGCAATCACTTTAGGAAGAGAAATTACTCATTTAAATGTTGACAATTTACGCGATGTCTGTTAGTTTTCATTACCATTTGACAAACTTTAAGTCAGATCACGAAAGGTTAATTAATATACATCATCAGTTACAACAATGTTTTTAACAGTTTTCAAATGCAATTGTTGGGTTACGTACATATTTCAGATCCATGAACAATAACATAAGTTGAACACGTACATTTTCTAATATACACTCCATACTTTCAACACATACTGTTTACTAAATTCCAAATATCCTCTTTATCAAGACATTTGTGTAGGTACGTTGTACAATGTCTTCAACAGTTATTAACAGGTTCGACTGACACGTTCGGCATGACCTCTGAGATTACCCGATATAGATAGTTTTCCTTCATTGAATCAGTGTTATTCCAGCTTTTCTCGCTCTTTCTGTCGTCATGACATCTTGTAGGTCACGCAACCTTCTTTTCACCATCGCCTTCAATACACTGAAGACATTTGCTGTGGGC